>VWZI01008213.1:616406-657971 GCA_013396835.1 Psilopogon haemacephalus
TTTTTTTTTTTTTTTTTTTTCCCCATTCCAAGCCATTTTCTTGGATTTTTTCATCTCTGTGTTTTATTTGCTACATTTTGTTTTCAGCCTGACATGGTGCTCAAACCCCACTGCTATAAATATGAAAGGATATTAGTGTAGACACAAGAACGCTGCAGTGCACTTGACAGATGGAAAAGGTTTACGGTGAATCTATCATTGCCCTGTGGTGGGGAACAACACTGTTCATAGATTAATGTTCATTTTATTACTGCCATATCTTACCCTCAATCTGCGTGCAGAACTCTCTTTGAAGTCATTTTGATCTGTGTGCATCAATCAAGGGTAGTATATGACACTTAGGGCCACATTTTCAAATGTCGACACTTGGCATCTGGAAGTCCTGCATCTTGCACACCCACAATATTTATATATATGTCCAAATACGGATGCTTCTAGGATGTCTCAACAAGTAAGAGAGTTAAGTTGGTGAGTTTGAAAAATACAGTGGTTAACTACTGAGTTAAGTTCAGGCACAGGCTCAAACAAGGCTTTAAGCAAGGCTTGATTTAAGCCAGCTCTGCATTCTTTTCGTTCATGACTCCATTGATATCCTCTTCTATCTGGCTGCATTGTTTCACTAGGGCACTACTATGCTCTAGGTGAGGAGCTGAACACCTCCCTGGAGGTGTTCAAGGCCAGTTTGGATGAGGCCTTGAGTGACCTGTTCTAGTAGGAGGTGTCTCTGCCTATGGCAGGGGGTTGGAACTGGATAATCTTTGACGTCCCTTCCAACCTAAACCATTCTATTATTCTATTCTATGATATCTATGGTAGAGTAGATATATATGTGGTTATAGATAAGCCCATTTGGCAATACCACAATTCAGAACAACATCTTTGGATCCCATAAAACCTTATTTCAACAATTATTTCTTAAGAGTGCTGTAAAATCTGAGAAACTTGGCAGTTTGTGTTGTTCAGATGTAAGTAATTGTTGTTTATCACCACTGCTGATAACTCAATACCTAAGATAATATCAGTAGAAAAGGGCTCCTGGAACGTGCCTGTGATAAGCTCAGACTTTATATCCTGCAGAGAAAAGGGATCACAGTTTTGTCCACACTTACTAGGGCACAACAATGCTCTAGGTGAGGAGTCGAGGATGATATTTATGGTACAGTAGATATATATGTGTTTATATATAAACCCAGTTAACAATACCACAGTTCAGAACAACATCTTTGGGTCCTATAAAACTTGATTTCAACAATTATTTCTTAAGAATGCTGTGAAATTTGGGAAACTTGACACTTTGTGTTGTTCAGATGAAGCAATTGCTGTTTATCACCATTGCTGATAACCCAAGACCTAGGATAATATCAGTAGAAAAGGGCTCCTGAAACAAGCCTGTGATAAGCTCAGACTTTATAGCGTGCAGAGAAGAGGAATCGCAGTTTTGTCCACACTTGCTTACGATGACCTCTGCAGTTTGTGAAATCAGCAATGACATAAGCTTGTGTTCTTCTAAATTGATATTATTAGAAAAGTCCTCTAACTGTTGAGATTGAGAGAAATAATTTACCATCAGTATAATTCCCTGCATCTCCCTTTGTGAGGCCGTAACGAAGTTATTACAGTTTGGCCCTTCAGCCTATGACAGATTGAATTTTCCATGACTTGATGATGTGACAAAGTCATTGCTCAAAGGCAAATATACTTTATAACTGGGAAACTAATGCAAATTAATTTATACTTCAAGTGAACTTTATAGAAAGGCGCCTCAGTTTATTTTTTCAGCTCAAATTAAAAGCCAGGCAATGTCATAATTTAGTGGTCTCAAGAAAGCAGTAAGCACAATCTGTGATGTGAAAAGAAGTATTACTGCAGGATTAGGGAAGTTTCAGAACTTCAATCTTTCATTTGCTCTACTGTTGGACTATGATGTTGCCCAATGTCCTTTTAAGAAACTTGAGCTGTCTCATTGGGCGATTTAGGACAGAAGGAAGAACTGGATGCAGAAGTAATTTTCTCTTGTCATGTTCGTCGAAAGAATATGTGAATTATTACTCTCAACAACAAAAGCTCTACCCACATCGTCAATTCACTTATTTCATTGCCTTTAGGCCAGAACTCTGGACAAGGGTTTGGTGCTGTCACATATCCTTTTCCATCTCATTTAAGTGATCTGGCCTCTGTTTTGGGAATGCTTTTTTATTGTGCTGTTAAGTCCTGTGTCCCCTACATGAATATTTCATATATCTACTAAGTGCTTTCACTGAATATATTAGTCCCTGCTTTTCTCCTGTTTTTTTTTTTTCCTTCTTTTTTTTTTTGGTGTCATGCCTATTGCCACAAATAAAATGTAATCATGATCTACATATACATGAATAAGCCTTTATGGGATGGGAATTTTTAGATGCTAATAATAGCTACTTTGTCAGGTTTTGGCTAGGTTATTGAAAATGTTTAAACAGAATCTGTCCATCACGTTACGTAAGCATTTTTCTATTTATGTCTGCCTTTACCAGTCCACTGCAAAGATAATGAGCAATAAATGAAGCAGTGGCCAAAAGACACGTTTATGACTCATGCAGATGCCAAGGGACCATCCTAATATGGGCACTGCTTGGCATTTCTGCTAGCAACAGACCACAGCACAACTCTTATTTGACAGCATTTTTTTTTTTTTTAAGTTTACAGTTAAAGCCCATTGAACATCTTAATGTAAAACAATGGTCAAGTTTCAAAGAATAGAATCATAGAATCAGCCAGGTAGGAAGAGACCCCCAAGATCATCCAGTCCAACCTAGCCCCAGCCCTATCCAATCAATTAGACCATGGCACTAAGTGCCCCATCCAGTCTTTTCTAGAACATCTTCAGAGGCAGTGACTCCACCACCTCCCTGGGCAGCCCATTCCAAAGCCAATTACTCTCTCTGGGAAGAACTTCCTCCTAACATCCAGCTTATACCTTGCCTGGCACAACTTGAGACCCGTTCTGTTGCTGGGTACTGGCAATAGAGCCCAACCTCACCTGGCTACAACCTCCCTTCAGGTAGTTGTAGACAGCAATGAGGTCTGCCCTGAGCCTCCTCTTCTTCAGGCTTCACCCACAGCTCCCTCAGCCACTCCTCACAGGGCTGTGCTCCAGTCTCCTCAGCAGCTTCATTGCCCTTCTCTGGACACGTTCCTGTACCTCAACATCTCACTTGAATTGAGGGGCCCGGAACTGGACACAGTACTCATGGTGCGACCTGACCAGTGCTGAGCACAGAGGCAGAATAACCTCCCTTGTCCTGCTGGCCACACTGTTCCTGATCCAGGCCAGGATGCCATTGACTCTCCTGGACACCTGGGCACACTGCTGGCTCATGTTCAGCTCCTATCTTCCAGCTCCCCCAGGCCTCTTTCTGCCTGGCTGCTCTCCAGCCACTCTGTCCCCAGCCTGTGGACAGCAATAAGGTCACCCCTGAGCCTCCTCTTCTCCAGGCTGAACAACCCCAGCTCCTTCAGCCTCTCCTCATAGGGCTTCAACAGAATTATTCCTTTTGATATGACAGATATCAAGAGGAAGACAACTCTGGAAGTTGAAACTAGTATTTTGCATTCAAAGCATGCATAGACAAGAATAGAATTTGTCTTTGCTGTGGTAAACATCATGTAAGGATGCCTATTTGCTGCTGTTTAGGCTTCATCCTTTCCATTGGACTTAGACTACCTTAATACTGGACTGGATGAGGAGAGGCTTCAAATCACCAAATCACTTTTTTTTTTTTTAAATCTCTGCATTTGAGCAACATGTTCTAGTAGGAGGTGTCCCTGCCTATGGCAGGGGGTTGGAACTAGATGATCTTTGAGGTCTCTTCCAACCTAAACCATTCTATGATTTTCTATTTATTTTTAGTCATTAACATTAGATTAGCAGCCTCTCGTTTAAGAGAGAATATCAAGAGGTTATCTGGCTGGAGATGACAGAGCACGTTTCCCATAGAGGCTCCCAGACTAGAGGCTACACAGATGTGCCTTAGTTAAAAGGGATCTCGCTGTCTACTTGGAGAAGTGTGGATAGCTTCTGCGTTTAGAGAAAACTCGTCTGAAGCATCCTGAAGCAAAATGTAGGGAAAAGATGATATTCCACAATTAAGATTTCTAATGAATTGCCTTGTTAATCCATACAGCGTATGCATGTTGTGAATTTTTCCTGGCTTAATTAGCGCACTTGCTGATTATGTTTATTTCCTGATGTACACACTGATTAAGCATTGTCCACACACTGAGGCTTGCAGCGGGCTCAGTCTACAAAACAGTACCTACTCGTTTAGCTGGAGCCTCAGAATGCAAATAGATCAACTTATGTAAAATTAAATTAGTTCTAATAGAACCCATTTTGACTGAGCAGCTGGTGACACGTTATAAACGGGATTCTCTTGTTATGTGGAATAAAGTGCTGCTGCTAACAGATGCTTATATACTTTTAAGCCACACACACACAAAAAAGAAAATAGCAAAAAGAAAAAGGACATACGATGCTTAGGGTCTGAAGTTAATGAAAGGAAATAAATTCCACACTTGTTAGCTAACTCTGGGTTAACAGAACTGCGGTTTGAGGAGGGCGTAAGGTCAGGTAGCCCTTTGCAGTGCTCCATGTGGCAGCTTAAAAATAAGTGCTAAATCGTCTGTCCAGCCAGCATGCTAAACCTGTTCTCTTTAAAAAGCAGGGGCTATCAGCTGAGTTTTCAAAAAGAAAAAAAAAACCTATTTAAATGCTAGTACTGTCCCCTAATTATTTTGTTCTTTTGATAGGAAGTGGCTGCTTTGTTTTTTGTTACTTTGGGGGAATAATTTCATCCTGGTTCTAGCACTCTAACTAAATATTCCAAGTTTGTGGTGGGCTGCTCCTGGTCCCTACTCGGCGATGAACTGCGCTCTTTTTTCCCATCTATGAATGCTGTCAGTCACACTGAGACGTGCTAAAGTGCCAGTGACAGGCCCTTTCTTAGTGACAGAAGGGTGAGTGGATTGTCTGAATGAGGTACATGTGTCTTAAACTCCTGCGTGGAGCTGATTTGCAGAAAGTTTCAGCCTCCAAGACAAAGCACAGAATAATTTCAACAGAACTAACTAAGGAAGTGAGCAAGATGTTAAGGGACTAAAGATGTGTGTTTTTTCAGGCTTTAAATGAATTTAGCTGCAATCATGGAGTCATTTGAAGATGACTTCTTGTGAAGTAGATTCTAGGCAGAAGCTTACAAGGCTTTTTGGTTCTCGTTCTGTGTTTGGCTGTGCCTGCTTACCCCACCAGAATCCTTAACTGACTTTACAAATGCAGCAATGTGCAAATTAACCCATATGGATGCTTTAAAGCATTATAAAATTAGTCATCTCTTTAGTAAGTTAATTAGCAAAACAATTAATCAAGCGTTCCATTTTTATTCCGTTTTCAGTGTATTTCTGATTTCACTTTGGGTTTTTGTGAATGGCACCTACTAAGCAGAACTAAAAGTGTATCAGCTGGTCCATTCACAGCCTGGCACTTTTTTTTCTGTGCTTAATTTTAATTTGATGTCAGCCTGCATAGCTTAAATAGTATTTTAGGCAACTCCTCCAGAACCTGAGCAAGTACAGGTAGATGCCAGTCATAGTGATCTCTGATTCTTGCTATCATTTGAATAAATGAAAAGTAAAAATAAATAAACAAGCTCAAAGTGAGGATGGCATCTGTACTTGTTCTCTTAATGCAAGGCCAAAAACAAAATGATGCTCTGGATTTTCAAGCAGTGTGAAGCTTATGCTACATCTGCTACTTCTGCCTGGACTATAGTGTATCTTCACATCTAAATAGTGTCAACTGAGTCTAAATTGCTTCAGTTTCCTATTTTGTGAATAAGTTTTGAAAAGGGAAAATTACTTTTTTAGTTTAGGGGAGTTGATTTTTTACCTTTAATTATTTAGGTCACCTTTCTTCCTTTCTCTTTTTTTTTTTTTTACTATAGAGATGCTAGATCATTGTGGAGTATATACAATCAGATACTTGTTTTATAATTGCTCATAGAACTGATTTGTTTAGTGTCTTTTTAAAAGTGATATAATATGATCCATCTGTGTTTTAATGTTTCATGACCAGTATGAGGTCTTTCACACAGGTTTGAGAATAAAAACAAGATTTACTGAGAGTTTCAGAGCTGATAGGTTGAGATGTTTGGTTTTGTTTTTATTTTCACTTTGGATGCCTAAACTAAGAAGAAAATATTCTTCCTGAGTATGCAAAATGTTTCCAGTTTTCTTTGATAGCAACATGTGAGCACCCCTTTGAAGTGTAAAATGCCACGCTCCTGTTTTCTGCATAGTATTTTTGAATATCCATATTACTCTTGTCAGTAATATTTGGAAAGGATAAGTTTAGCATGAAGCTAAAGGATAAGTTTAGCATGACTACACTCTGAAGGGATAGTAACAGGGTGAATGGTGCCACATCCATCTGGCAGCCAGTCACTAGCGGTGTGCTCCAGGGATCAGTGCTGGGCTCGATCCTGTTCAATATATTTACTGATGATCTGGATGAGAGGATCGAGTCCAGCCTCAGTAAGTTCGCAGGTGACACCAAGTTAGGAGCAGGCGTGGATCTGTTGGAGGGTCCTGCAGAGCAACCTTGACTGGCTGGATGGGTAGGCAGGGGCCAATTAAATGAGATTTAACTAGGCTAAATATAGGGTTCTACACTTTGGCCACAACAACCCCAAGCAGTGCTACAGGGGACAGAGTGGCTGGAGAACAGGCAGGCAGAAAGGGACCTGGGAGTGCTGGGAGATAGGAGCTGAACTTGAGCCAGCAGTGTACCCAGGTAGGCAGGAAAGCCAATGGCATCCTGGCCTGAATCAGGAACAGTGTGGCCAGCAGGACAAGGGAGGTTCTTCTGCCTCTGTACTCAGCACTGGTCAGGCTACACCTTGAGTGCTGTGTCCAGTTCTGTTCCCCTCAATTCAAGAGAGATATTGAGGTGCTGGAACGTGTGCAGAGAAGGGCAATGAAGCTGCTGAGAGGCCTGGTGCACAGCCCTGTGAGGAGAGGCTGAAGGAGCTGTGGGTGTGCAACCAAGAGAAGAGGAGGCTCAGGACAAACCTTACTTTTCTCTACAACTACCTGAAGGGAGGTTGTAGCCAGGTGGGGTTGGGCTCTTCTCTCAGGCAACCAGCAACAGAATGAGAGGACACAGTCTCAAGTTGTGCCAGGGGAGGTATAGGCTGGATGCTAGGAGGAAGTTCTTCCCAGACAGAGAGATTGGCATTGGAATGGGCTGCCCAGGGAGGTGATGGTGTTGCCATCCCTGGAAATGTTCTAGAAAAGCCTCGATGTGACACTTAGTGCCATGGTCTAGTTGACTGGTTAGGGTTGGGTCCTCGGTTGGACTGGATGATCTTGGAGGTCTCTCACAACCTAGTTGATTCTAGGATTCAATGTAGGTTATGTTTAGGCAGTAGTGTTAGAAGACACAGTTGAATCAGCTGTCAGTATGTGCTGATTATCTTCCAGACTTAAATCTTTTTAAAAGTAAATTCAAAAAATGACCCTCGGATACCATTCTGTATTCCATCATTTGAAATAATACTTGGGTGAGAGAATTAAATTTTTAATCTACTTTCCTCCATGGTCACTTAAGGTTTTAATACAGCAGGAATTAAAATGCATGAGTCTTTTAGAAGTGCTCATTGGTGAATTATAGGTCTGCTCATTCTACAAGAGAAAAACTCTCTTTTGTAAAAGTGAAGTTTTTTTGCCTGGTGTCCCTATGAGGTGAGAACCTTTATACCCAGTAGGTGTGTTTGTAAGTATTATAAGCTCTCAAATTGAATGCCTTAATGCAAGGCTCTTGTATTTGGAAGGATGCTCTGACCTATCAGTGTAATGAAAGCATTTCGAAGTGTAAGGTTCACTAATCATAGACATAATGCAGGTGAAAGCATGATAGGGATTTGCAGATATGAGTAGAAATGGAATAATAGGTAAGAGTGCAGTTGAACCTGTACCAGAGTTTTGGAGACCTTGGTGTATGTCTGGAACCATAAGTACTTAAATGTTTGCTCCATAAATGTTAATTTCATCATATCTCATTTCACTGTCTTGAAGATATTAGGGGAAAAAAACCCTTTTTTTTGAATCTTTCAACCCAACCTTAATATGTGTTTACACACCTTGTTCTTTTACAAGACCTCATTCTTTGACTTGCTGTTGGTCTATTTTTTAGCATCCTTTAATGTTCATGTAGCATCCCAGGAACTGGGAAAAAAAAAAACAAAAACCAAAAAACCCCCCAAACCCAAAACATTTAATGTTTTGTGCAATAGAAACTAAAGCTAATAATCTCATACCTGGGCAGTGGTTATTATGATCACAGTTTACGTTCCTGACTTTGTCTCTGCGGTCTCCCCCATTTTATGCCCAGAAAAGAAGGAAAAACAGCCAGGACTCATTCCAGACTGAAATTTAAACAGCCAAAAATCATTCTAGCGTTAAGAAGGAAGACAATAGAAAGCAAGCAAACTAAATCCAAATATGTTTAAATTGCTGCTTTAGCCTGCGTGGCCTTTTCATATGATTCATACAAAAAACAAGGGAAAAAAATCAAACTAAATTAGGATCACAGCTCTGACAAAGTGCAAGGCTTCATATTCTTTTTTTCCCCCCCACCCCCCAGTCTCTAAAATGTATCAACTGCAAAATGTTGGTGTGCAAGATCAAAATTATGCCCGCATGAAGTGAAATAGCAAACTTCACGCTCAAAGGAACTAAGAAAGTTCCAGAGACACAACCTTCATTTAAAGAAGCAAAATTACAAGAAGCCATGCTGAGCAGTATTCTCCTCCTCTCCTTGGAAATGTGCAGCTCTTTATTATGGAAAGGCAGTAGCCCCTCTATAGTTAGGGTTGCAATCAACTTCCATTATAAAACCCTACTTTAGCCCCCTGTAACTTTGGCTTGAGGAATTGGAATACAAATTGCCATATTTTCTCTAAAAGAAAAAGAAGATTAGATGAGGAATTTTTGTTTAGTTTATTTGGTGAGGTGGAAGGATTAGGGTTTCATTTGACTTTTTGCATGTGTGTGAAATTGAGGGAAGAAAAAAAATGCTTAACACTTATAAAGTTGAAGTTGCCAAGAAAGGTCATCCTGATCTGAAATGTTTGAGGTTGTTTATTTATTTATTTGTTGCTACCAGATCTGCCCGTTATTAGTTGAAAATATTTACAAATAGTTCAGCAATAATTCCTATTCCATTTTTTGTCTGTTGTCAGGGATGTGTCTCATTTTTCTCTTGTGGATGGCAACAGCAATTTTTTTGCTGGTGGCTTCTAGAGACATAGGGTTGGGCAGTTTGACATTATCAAAAGGCATTCACGTCTGGGGTTGTGTTATATAACTTAAAGTGAAGTATGAAGCACAATTTGATCTATCTAGAGTTTTTGAGTAAGAATTTACTGGAGCTCTCCACCTCTTCCATGCTGAAATGTCCAGCATTAGAGGGCTTGACTGAGGGTTAAACTAAAGGACTACTTTTGGAAAGGCTAGAAGAAAACACACATAATAATTGAGGGCTACTGACTGCAGTCTAGAGATTGCCTAATGACCCTGTGGTGAGCACTAGCCACTCCCAGCATTCAGCCTTATTTATCATGCCTGGCTCATTTCCTAGGATTAGGTCCAAAATCGCCTCTGGCTATGTAGGCTGTTCAACAAAGTGTGTAAGAAAAGAAAGCAAGCATAGTACATGGAAGCCTACTTACCTCTTCTTCCTTTTCTTTTTTTTTTTTTCTTTTCTTTTTACCCCTGCTTTTTCCCCCCCTTTTTTTTTTTTTTTTTTCTTTTTCTGAGAGTAGTAGAGTGAAGTAGAATAGAATAGAATAGGCCAGGTTAGAAGAGACCTCCAAGCTCATCCAGTCCAACCTAGGACCCAACCCTAACCAGTCAACTAGACCATGGCACTGAGTGCCCCATCCAGTCTTTTCTTGAACACCTCCAGGGATGGCAACTCCACCACCTCCCTGGACAGCCCATTCCAATGCCAATCACTCTCTCTTGTGTAGGTTCCTGAAAGAGCAGTGGAAGAGGTACCCTCAGCACTTTTCTAAGATATGGCAATTGGAATAAAAAAACCTCTGAAGAACCACAGCTAGAAGCCTAGGGAGCTCTCAGGAGGAAAAAAAAAATAGGCTAAAAGGCAGGTATTCAGCATATCAGTCTTTACCTGTTGACTTCTGTTACCTGGGAAATGGTGGTATGTGAGAAACATAAACAGAAGCAGGACCTCGCCTGTAGACAAGGAGATGGCCTCAAGTTACACCAAGGGAGGTTTAGGTTGCATATTAGGAAAAATTTCTTTACTGAAAGAGTGGACAAGTACTGGAACAAACTGCCCAGGGAAGTGGTGGAATCACACCTGAAGGTGTTCAGAAAAAATATAGACAGGACATTTTTGGACATGTTTTAATTGACAGGTGATATTGAGCCAATGGTTGAACTCAGTGACCTTAAAGGCATTATCCCAAGCAACATATTCTGTGATTCTATCATTCTCCAAATGTTTTCTGAAGAGAACCTGGAATGCTCCTGCCCAGAGCATTTCCAGATTTGGAAATCTTCAGTGAGAAGATAGAAGGGCAACTGAGGGAAAGACACCATTGTCAAGGCTCGGGTGATTTATACAACTGTTGGGTTTTGTACTCTCAGGACTAGGTGGGCATTGAGGTAGGCGAGCTTTGTGTTAAGTTTTCCAGGGCTCATTTGTTTTCTGGGAAAGAATGATTTTCCCAAATGAGGTTTAGTCTGATGCTGCAAATACTCATTATGATGTTTTTGGAGTCTAATAGTGGAGGTGTCGGAGGTGTCACCTTCATGTCTAGAAATGTTTGAGATGGTGTGTGAAAGGTAGAAATGACACATGTAGACACAAATACATAAAATAAGCAGCAATCAGATGAGTTGTTTAGAAGCTTTTGGAGGTGACATGCAAAGCAACTTCAAAACTACTAAATTATGGCATGATTCTACACTGTGACTGAAAAAAATCCCTTTTTTTCTGGCTGATCAGCTATCTACACTGCAAATGAAAATGTGATAGTATCCATGAAAGGAAGTTTCTTACCACAGCAGCAATATGATAATTGTTGGGTTTTTTTTATTATTATTATTTATGCATTTAATAATACAATGATTAGGAAAAGATGTGTTTAAGGGTTTTATTTTGTTTGTTTGTTTGTTTTTAATTATCAGCAAGAGCAGAGAAAATTTGTTACTCTTAATATTTAGCCTTCTTATAGGTTGTTGCTGGTTTTCTGGTTTGTTTTGTTGTTTTTCTTCTTGGAAGGCTTAATCCATATTTGACATCACCTACACCTAATTTCCAGTGCTTATTAAATAACTGTTTTCAGTTACTTATTAAGGCTATATATTAAAGTAAATAAGACTGTGAAGAGAAAGGTATTTTCAATTCCAGTTTTTCATAAAACTGTAACTCAAACGAGCCAGGTTCTAGTCTCTCTTTCTATGAGGCACAATTCCAACAACAGAATCCATTGAGAGTGACTTCTTTTGCATCCTTTAAATGGAGAGCTGTCCACAGGCTTGGAAGATTCCAGCGCAGAGCCACAAAGAAGGGAATGGAACATCTCTCTTACAAGGAAAGACTGAGGGAGCTGAGGCTCTTTAGCTTGGAGAAGAGGAAGCTGAGAGGTGACCTCGTCAATCGTTATAAATACATAAAGGGTGAGTGGCAGGAGGCTGGAGTCAGGCTCTGCTGGGTGATGCCTGATAACAGAACAAGGGGCAACAGCTGGAAGCTGAGGCATAGGAAGTTTCATGTAAACATGAGGAGGATTTTTTTCCCCTGTGAGGGTGACAGGACACTGGAACAGGCTGCTCAGGGGGATTGTGGAGTATATCTCCTTCTCTGGAGATAGTCAAAACCCACCTGGATGCGTTCCTGTGTGATCTGTTCTAGGTAATCCTGCTCTGGCAGTGGGGGTTGGACTGGATGATCTTTTGAGGTCCTCTCCAGCCTCTGACATTCTATGATTCTATGATTTTTATAGAACGCCTGAGAGAACTCTGTGTGTGCTTGCAGTTAGCAGCTTTGACAAAACTGACCTGAATTGGAAAGCAGCACTCTAAAATTTGTTGGCTTTCTCTGGAGAACTGTTAGGTGAACATATAAGAGAGGGGCTGACTAGAGAGAAGATGAAATCTTTGTGCTGTCTCAGTGAGTATTTCATAGAGAACACGCTGAAAACCTCAAAATTCCCCCGAAAACTTCAACATACCCATAAGCCAACATACAGTTTTATTTGGGTAATCATTCTCTCGTTAATATTGGGTCAGGTATCTTTTCTTCATCCTTCTCATTCCTCTAAATTGATACTTTTGAAGTAATGTGTTGTACAAACGTGGCCAGTACACTTTTGGAATGTCATTTCCGAGCTGAATGTTTAATGACTTGTAGTTTTTCTGCTATTTATATCTCTGGCAGCTTTCCTCAGCCACAAGCCTGCTAGCATAACTCACTCCAGGCTGATTTATTATTTTTATTCACCCAGGTGCTACATGGGCTTGGCAACCTTGGCAATGCTATTGTCTGCATTGACTTGGCACTTGGTTCTTGGTGATGCCAAAGTATTCAGTGAATTTCCTGGCACCAGCAGAGAATATTTCATTCACTTATCTCTTTGTCGAGATTCAAACTTCCTCCTCTATATTTATTTTTACAGGGGAATGAAACCTTTATTTTTTTCACCTGTATCAGTCTCTTCCTAACCGTGCAGATAAGCTCAATCCAGCTGGAAACATTGACAATTTTAGTACTATTTAATACAATGTTCACAGCACTAACTTAAAGTTCTGCGCTGGTTTTGAAGTTTCCCCTGAACTTGAATAGCAGCCAAAAAACTGCCGTACAGCCTACAAAGAAGCTTTCTCCCTCAGCCTTTGCCATGGTCTATCTGGTGTATTACAACCACTAATTTGCAATCCTGTTTATGCTCTTTGAAGGGTTATTTTATTTATCAAGTCTCGTACCTGAGCATTCCTATCAGAGCCACATGATTTCTTGCCACTGCTGGTCCGAATGGTAGCTGCTGTGTATTGCAATGCACATTTATTTCATCACTCTCCTGTAAGGTATTACTTTTTCCTGAGTGAGAAGCTTCTAGGATTATTTAGTTCTTTATTATTTCCTAAACTTTGAACCTCCTATTTCTTAGAGGGTCAAAATAGGATAACTGTAAACTTTGCTAACTTTGAGTCACTTACCTCTTAAGTACTTTTTTTTTTTTTTTAATGAATTCTCAATCCAATCTTTACCAGTTTGTCATTACTTATTGGTAGTAAATCATGCACGTGTTAAATGTGAATTTAAAATTAATTTAATGACAAACACTTTATTTTGTTACCTATGTGCCTAGGCTGAATGTAAGAAATACCTTTGAAAACTTTTTTCTTTCAGCAAGCAGTTTTTAATTCCAATAGCTCTGATGTCAATACCTTTAAGATAAATGAGACAGTTCACAACCCAGGACTTCACTTAACACTGGAAAACAGAAAGACAGTGACCTAAATGCCAATCAATTAGGGCCATGCACAGAAGATCACAAAATAAAATTAAAAAAAAAAAAAAAAGAAGAAAAAATACTAGGAAAAAAAGCTCCATCTGGTTCAGAAGACAGTGGCCAGTCCCATAAATAACACAAGCTGTCAGGAAAACATCATTCTTATAGTACTCTGTGTATTGGCTTTCTGTCCAACTACAGATTCACCACAAGGAACTTCAGAGTTCTCCAGAGCATCTCTCCAGAGCTGTGCGTGAGTTATTCTTCATTTCGCAGAGTGGAGAATTAAATGTACAAGAGTGAAGAACATGGACATATATGAATCTTATTGCATGCATGTAGACACACAGACGCATGAAATAGCACCAGAATCCCCCCAAAGAAAGACAAAAGCCTAGGTTTACATTTCAGATATATAAAACTTCTCAGTGAAATGATATTTGGAGAATGCAGCTGCGAACTCCACACCATAGTACAAGGTAAAGACAAACATTAGGCTTTACTTGTCTGTATTTTAGATACTTCTGTTGGTAGCTATTTAAATAATTGTCAATACTAAAGACAGAAAAGAAGCCCCTCTGTCTTTTACGTAGTTAAAACAGCCATACATTATTTTCACATTCATAACATTTTTTTTTTTTTTCATTGGAAAAGGAAAGATCATTCAGTACTCAAGGTTCATATTCTGGTAGCATCTGTTACTAGGTCAGAAGGTGAGAGTGCTGGGCTCTATAGAGGCATATGATAAATAAATCATGGTTGTGGGAGTTCACAACATTGGTGCACAACAGAAATGTGCCTGTATTTTTTCAGGAGGGAGGTTTACCTTTGGAAAAAAAAAAAGATGCCTGGAAATGCTAATATAGAGCATGAGCAATGCCGAGGTGGTGTTGAGCTCTGCCAAAACAGGAGGAACCACCAGCCCAGCACTGCCTCTGGAGTTTCCTATCACTTGCTTCATGTGTTGTCTCACTATTCCTCTTTCCTCCAAGGAGTGTATTGTCACTAGATGTCTCCTCACTGTCTTCAAACTTACACTCCCCTTCTGCTCAGGCTGTGTGAGTTCCAAATTGAAGAGCGAAAATTACTTTCAACAATTTTGTGTGTCTGGAGGACTGCTCTCATGTAGAAAGCTTCCTTGGTCCAGTTCTGCACTAAATCTCTCACATAGGATGGATCCACCAATTCTCAGAGTGCTTTGGCAGCTGTACTTAAACCTCCTCTCTACTGCAGAGGGAGACAAAAGAATCTCCATTTTCTTAAGGCCTTCCCTGGGGAAAAGAACAAAAGACATCCAGTCCTCGTATGTACAATTTCTTACTTAAACCCACAGCTCATAGCTAAACTTTATTCCTCAGGAATCAGTTACGAGCTCAAGATTAAAGTCTGTGAAAGTTGTGGCATGAACAGGGCCAAGGGAGGCTGTGGATATCGCTTTTGCTCAGAGGCAAAATGGTGATCCCCAACCTCGTTAATCTGGGGAAGATAAATAGCAAAATGCCACATTTATTTCTTCTCTCTGGTTTGCATTTAGAACATGACACACAGAAAATTAACTTTGAAACATTTCCTTAAAGGCACATGATAAATCCCCAGGGAGAAATTCGGAGCCTGAAGAGAGCCTTGTGCTTGGGTTTGATAGCAGCAGATAGCGATGGCAATACAATACTTGGTGCTCTAGCTAAGGGACCATTATGTGTGCAACTCGCAGTGCGACCATGGCAGAAGAAAGCTTCCCCCAGCCCCACCCAGAAGTGTGGCTGCCTTTGTAATTTTAATTGGGCTGTGTTTGTGGAGTGGGGCCTCTATTTACTTATGGCTTGGGGCTTGTGTTTACCAAGCCTGGTGGAGGCCAAGTGTCATATCACTGAAGCTTAGTTCCTGCAAGCTCTCCTGCTATATCTTGAGGCACTTTTCTTTTCAGTATCTGTGCCTGTCTAATTCGCGAGCTTCTGTGAAACAAGCACAGGAGGGTACAAGGCCTACAGGGAGGAATTACACCTAATTACTCAAATAATTGCTAGGCTGTTGCCTTCTTAGTCACTGAAAATAATTTCCAGGTCCCTGGCTTTTATAGATAGTCTTCTAGAGGCAGGAGGACACAGCCCCCTTTTTAACTCAGCCCATTCACTCACAAAATCAGAACACTCGAGCCTGCAAAATTAATAAGCACCACTTCCATTACATATATTTTAGGTTGTTGTTGCCGTGGCGATAAAGTCAGGGACATTGAATCTCCTCTGTTGAGCCATTGTTATCATCCCTGGCCATCTGCTGCAGAGGAGTGATATTCCATCTCATTTGCATGATGACTGATATATGGGAGGTTTGGAAGGACATATGCCACAGCAATCATGTGATGAAAATTAAAGTGAAAGTTTTGGGCCCAGAGCCGAAAAAAAATCTGTGTATGCGCATGAGGCTGTTGATGTGCAAATGTGAATCATATTGAGAAGGTTTGAATAGGGAGGTGTGACGTAAAGAGGGGACACAAGCGCAGGTGCTTATCTCTAGGCAGTCAAAGGCACTGGATGTCATATCATGGGAACTACCTTTCAAAGACACAGCTTTAGTGCACAGTTCAGCACACAAGGGAGGAGAAACATATAAGTTTTTGGAAACAAAAAAATAAAGTAAGTTTAACAACTTTTTCACCCTATTCTGAACCCGTTGATGTTTAAGCGGCTTGTACTGTTAGTAACTTTTTGCTCTTTTCTCTCGTTTGTGCTCTTATTTTGGAAAAAAAAAAAAAAAAGAAAAAAAAAAAAAAAAAAAAAAACTTGTCCGTGTAGCAGGGTTGAAAAGGTCAGGGATTTGTATTGAGAAGTTTGAGGGGGTTTTTTCCATGTTTAAAATGCTCTCTGCAAACTTTTCTCTCTCTCTTTTTTTTTTTTTTTTGGTGTGTTTAAATGACACTAATGCTGTTTCTTCCACAATGTGTGCTTGGTCATTATCTTAAATGCTATTTTGGGCCTCAATTAAAAAATAGCTACTTGTAACTGCTTTGAGAAAGCTTTCTGAATAAAATGTCATGGTGTAATTGCATTTATACTGCCTCAGTAAAGCCTTTGTTCATATACATTTTACAATTGTGCAAATTTGCAGCTCTAGCTATTTGATTTGAGGAAATGATCACAGGGACACTTTTCCTCTCATTTTGAAAAGTTACTGAACTTAAATACTACCACTGGAAAAAAAAAAAAAAGAAAAAAAAAAGAAGAGAGGGGAGAAAAATGAGACGGTAGAGGAGAGGGAGTGGGACCAGTGTGCTTGTAAGAACAGTTCGGTAGATGCAGGTTCACTTGCAGAGCTCATGATGGTTTAGAATGCTTTAAAAAATCATGTATGATGAAGATTGTTGATGAATATATATTTAATAGCTTTAGTCTAAGTGAAAAAGAGTCTTTCAAAGCGTGACATTTCAGCCCTTTAAATTACTTGGGATACAGAAAGTGAATTCAGAGCTTCTGGTTAAAGGAAAAAAAAAAGTGAATACTGTATTTTGGAATGAATGACTCTGTCAGGAAAATCTTTAGAAAGTTAAATGGCAGTAATATCAGGCAAGGCTGAAGAATGAAATGGACCTTCTGGGACAACATTTTGCAGGACGGTGATTTTTATGGAATAGCTTTTGATGCTAAAGAAAGTCTGTTTAACACTCTGATCAGCAATAGCTCTCTCTCTCTCTCTCTCTGACTTTCTTTTGTCTTTAACAAAGCACTTAGTTCAGATGTTTGTCTTCCTTCATATGTAAATAGCAAGACAGTCTCCTGAAAGGTGCTGCGAATTTTTCATTTAATTGATTAGAAAAGCACAAATCCCAGATTTTGTCCATAAACTGTTTGGGGTGAACTTTGTCAGTGAAGGACCTTTATCAAGATTCAAAAGGACCATTTATTATCTCTTTTGTCAATTAAATTGGTTAAGTTAATTGCGTGGATGTGTCTTCTTTGCTTTGGCTGCGCAGTGGTTCAGTAGTTGTTGGGGAAAATTGCAGCATTTGTGATGAAAGCTCTCTCTGAAACAATACTATTTCAGCTATAAGGTAGCTAACAGATCATCCAGATTCGGAAGGAGCAATTTCTAAATATAGGCTTTGCTTCTTAACTTCCCAATTTGGAGCATTTTATTTTTACTTGTAAATATCATCTGCGTATTATACTACTTTCATGCCTGCAGGCTAAGATTACCAGTCTTCCTCTTTTTTTTTTTTTTTCCCTCCTTCTTCTAAATATTCAATTACTCAATGGTAATTATTATTATGTGGCCTTCTTGGCTTACTGCATTATTAGATTAATATAGATTTCTTGTGCCAAATTAGCGGAAATCACTGTTATGCACAACAACGAATCACTTTTTTTCTTCCNTCATCTGTAGATTTCTAATAAGTAGAAAGTTTGGCTAAATTAAAATTTAGTCTGTTCAAAGAGCCTATAATTAGGGAGCTTTGTGAATGAAATGCCAGCTGAAGTTCCCTGCTCTCTGGTGATTGGGGCAGAGGTGTGGGGCAGAGGTAAGAAAACTCCAAATGAAAGAGCAGGAGCTGTCCAGGGTACTGCAGCTGATTCATATTTCCCTTTACTGTACAGAAAATTCACCAAACTGCCACTATTTGTTACTTTCTTTTGCTCCCCACTTCCCCACTTCCCCAAGCTAGGTAAACCTTATATTAACTAGATAAACCGTATGTTGAAGTTAACTGTAAAATAAATGCATACAAAAAACTTATTTCAGGAACATTTCCTGTTTCTCTGAACAGCAAATACTCTACAGATCACTAAAACTTTCATAAATTGCCCATTGAAACTAAAATTTTATGGAAAGGTTTTGTGCTGAAGTTGCAAACAATAAAACTTTTCCAGTCAACATTAATCCTTGAGTATAACAAAAGTGGTTTCTATGGTAGTGTTGTAATGTAAACAAAACAAACAAACAAAAAAACCCCAGATCCCAATCTTGCATTACTTGATTGCTTTTGAAATGAATTCCTGTCCTTATGTGACCTGAAATGTGTGGTTACAAAGCTATAGAAATCCAAACGATCATATTTGTTTGATATGAAATGAAAAAAAAAAATAGTTAAATTGAAAGTTTAACATCATGAAATTCAAAATCCCAAGCGGTATATAAACATTAAAAGAAACTTTGGACTGCTAATCCTAGGAAATGAGTTTTATGGATTGAATTCAACAAGGCTTCAGAAATGGTTCCATCTGCTGCCTAGCAGCTGGTGAAAGGATAAATTTAATTCATTAATTCATTTGGAAAAAAGGATCCAAGTAGTAAAGACTTCATTGCTCATAATGCACATAGGTGGAAATCAAAACTGAAATTAGGTTCCGTTGATCATATTTTATAATGAGAAACATTTTCTTTGTTATTGTTATAATGATATTGCTCAGGCAGTGGACAGTATATTGACTATATGCTGTTAACCATATTTTTATGTCTCAGAAAGTTGAGCACAGTTCTGGAAGCATAACTTCTCTTTGGGAAGGAACATCCCCACTTCAGGGGTTACAGATCATGTAGGTTTGAGGAGCTGGAGTGCTTCACAGAAGTAATATTGTTGTGTTTCTATGAATATGTGAGGCTTCTTTCCCATTCAGTCAATTTAACAATTCAAAATAACATACCATTAACATCAGAACAGAAACTTACTCCCAGCTGAGTCACTGTAATAACTGAAACTCAAAATGGCAAATTTAAAGTTTGGTACTTTTCTATTACAGTCACAAGCATCAACTTTTCTTCCCTGCCTTCACACGTTTTCTTCTTACAAGTGCTAAAAGCTTCAAGTAAGATGGGAAAATATAAGTTAAGAGCAATACTGGAATATCCACTGCTTAAAAGGCAAAATTAATTGGACAAATATTTCAGTCACAACTTGACATTTAAGTTCTAAACTTATGTAAACTATTACCTTCTCTTCCTCTACTTCTTTTAGTCTAAATCACAAGCAGTAAGTGCCTAAGGCTTTTGAGCCCTCATGTGGTCAGGTGGCAAGGGCTCTTGGACACCTTATACCAGAAACTTGGGCCTCATTGCTGCTGAAGGACACACAGGATGATGAACTTGTCATCCTGAGACCAGTTAAATATCTGCCAATGCCTGTTTTCAGTCTTTCTGCTTGAGATGGTGATTTCATGAATGATATTTGGCTTTTCCCGTTTCCTCTGTAGCCCATAGCTCACTGTGGTGGGTTTGTTGGATTTACTATAAAGGTTCTGTTCGCACCCTGTGGGTTGGGTTAAGAATTAGGATTTATGCATTTACTTCTACTGTTGCATTGTTTATACAGCTTTGGTTTAGTTTTGATCCCCTTTTTTTTTTTTTTTTTTTTTTTTTTTTTTCTTTTGGGGNTTTTTGCCTTTGAGGCTCTTCCACAGTGTCAGCTGCTGACTGATAGTAGGAGAACGGCCTCGTGGTGTGAATGAAAGGGACCTAGCGGTTGGTAAACAGAGATAAGGAATAAATAGAGCACAGGCAAAAGGAGATAGTTCTGTGGGAGCCCAGATTGCCGCCAGTCTGTTCAAGTGAGATGCAGTGCCTGTCCTTTTCCCAGATTAAATTAGTGTGCGAAATCTCCAGTGACCTCCTCCCCTTCTCCCCATACTCTTTAGCCAAGCTGAACAGCCTCTGCTGTAAAGTATTCATTTTATCCAGGGACAAGTTGGACAATAGAACTCTCCCCGTTACTTATGGACAGCTGTCGTGATTCATAGGGCTTTTCAGCATTTCATTTTTCATAAGAGTTAAAAGGGTTTTACCTTGTAACAGACGAGAGGTTAGAAATGCAAAGATGCCAGCCCTGAGGTAGTAAGGAAGTTAATAAAAAAAAATATCACCACCACCCCCACCTCCCCACATCTCCCCTCCCCAATGTGTGAAGGGCTCTGTGTTTTGTTAGTGCTGCTCCTCTTATTTAAAAGAGTTTAATTGTGATAACGTGATTACACCGAAGCATGAACTGCATGGAGAAATTAACAAGCAGAGACACAGCCATGTACAGGGCCCCCAAGGTTCCCTAAATTAAAGGTGACCAGTGCAAACCCAGTGAGTGCCCTTTTCCCTTCTTTGCCCTTGCTTTTGCCTACATCTCCTGTCACTTTATTACCTGCAAATAACTCCCAGGAAAGAGTAAAGCCTCATGAGATACCTCTGTGGTCCCGTAATTTTTTTTAGTGATTTACTGCAAATATATTCAGCATTTTGACTGATTAAATAGACCTTCGGCAACCTTGAGGGTCACTGTGTAGAGTATGTACATAGAAAATGCATCAGCCCATTGTACCCTGGCAGCTAATGAGATTGGTCGTTAAGTAAATGACACAAAGCCTACAAAAAAAGCTTAGCAGCTCACTAGAGTATCACAGAGTGTCCCTGCACACCACACAACGACACAAACAGTGGACTAACCTAGCCCACCCCTGCTTTATTCTACATCACTGCTTCCCTGATGTCAGCGTGAGAGGCAGAACAAAGGCTAAAAGGCACACGGTAAGTCAGTCTGACAATTATGCCCTAGGGAGAAAGTAGAGCAAATCTTAGCCTAAGCATGGGGTTGAAAGTCCGTTTCTAGACAAGTAGGTCATAATGAAGGGATTTTTTTTTCCCCCCTCTCTCTCTCTTCCCCCCGTCACTTCACGAGGGGAGAAAAATGTCTCTAGAATCGAGGTTGGGTTTGTTTCTTGTTTGGTTGGTTTCCTTTTCTCTCTGTCTGGTTCTCCAGCTTGCAAAACTTTCTGGGATTCCGAAAGTGCGTTTTGTGAGCTGGGTATGGCAATTACAGCGTGTGATGGAAGAAGCGTTCTTTGTAAGACCTGCCACACAATAAGGTCTGCCTCAGGTGGGCATTAGCATCTGAAGAACTTTGCAGGCAGAAAGTTTTGGGGTTTTTTTTGTTTTTGTTTTTTTTTTTTTTGCTTCTCTGTAAAAATCTGCTGAGAACGTGCTGTACGTCTGAGCACACCTTGCAATCCACTAGCCAGCTACTTACACCTGGAAATACCTGGTGCAGCTTTTACAGCTAGGCAGGTAGAGACGAAGTTACTATAATTTCGGAGTGGCTTTGTGGAAAGCAGGTTTCTACACGGCGTCTCTCTCAGTATTGTCTTTTATGCGAGCTGAAACGAAAGACTTGAAGACTGCTGTTAAACAGTTGCACTGTCATAACCTATTTTCTTCGCACAGCAGCAGAATATTCAGCTGATGTCTTGGAATAGCAGGTGCCTGCCTGCACAAGCAATGATAATATCTTTTCTAGCAGGGCTGCTGCTTAGCGTCTCAGGACCCTTTATTGTGCTGAAAAATGGCAACAGGAAGTTGCCAGAAAGTCTTGTTTGCGTTGCTAAAATGTTTCTGTCTGCTTTGCACTTTGGAGGCTCAGGGGATGCTAAGTTCAAAATGAAATGATGTTATTGCAAGATGCCTGTGTGAATTAAGTAATGCTTCTCCTCCTCCCCCCCCCCNTGGATGAGTTACTTCATTTGATGCAAAACCACTTGTCAGTATATGTGTGCGTGTTTAGACGTGTCAGGAACACATCTAACAGGAACGGGGTAACCTGTTCACTTAATCAAAACTCCCCACAGGTCACAGAAGTCAGTTCACTACAATATGTCACTTACTCAGGGACATCCTTCTTACTGCAGGGACAATAGAAGTATCACCATAGCTTATAGAAGTTAACATAAAATATCATATTTTAACATATGCATTTGATGATTCCCTGCAAAAGTGTCTGCATGCATATATTGAAACCAGCATGTGCATATTTACATGAAAACTGTACATATGCAATAAAACATGTGCACCTCTGTAGTATCCTAGTTCACTGAACCTCTGCATCTATTAAGGAAGCTACTTCTGGTTTCGCATTTCCCAATAATTCCAACTTTTAAAAAATTCATGAGGAAGTTAAAAAAAAAAAAACAAAAAAACAAAACAAACCCTCCAGTGAAAATTTGTATTTAATTTTATTTTCCTTATTTTGAAGGTGTTTACATCTCAGCAACAAGCTTTTTCTATGTTATGTCAGAAAAAATATGAGCTGTGTAGGCACCAGAAAAACAAGCTTGCTTTATCAGCTAAGTCCTATGATTCATAGCTAACTGCTAGATCAGCAGGGAGGTTTTAATCTACAAAGCTATGACAATTTTTGTTCTGAACTTTGCTAATTGACAAGGAGTTTTCAGCTTATTTTAACAGACGAGGTTCGAGGAGATTTCATGTTCAGCTGCACTGCCAAAGCTTTTAAAGATGAGCACATCCTTGCCAAACAGTCCTGATGCTTTTTGCACACCTGTGTGAATGACAGTAACGGGTATTTGATATTTCAGCATTCGCCACATCAATGAGTAAGTTCAGCTGTCCCTTGTGCTATTAAAAGTAGAGAGTGATATCATAGAAGTAATGCACACAGCAGTGCTAGGAAAATCATACTGCTACTGTAATCCAACAGGTTGAGCTACAGGGAGTTGCAGTAGTTTTTTTTGTAGCTTGTTTTACCTTCGGTCTGGCATTTCTTTGGTGTATCTAAGAGAAAAGCTAAAGAGGACTTAATTTCCAATAACTAATATTAATCTGGTCTACCTGATAAACTATGCAATGCACCAGGTGTTGTGAAACCAATTTTCACCAGATTTTTTTGGATCTTGGAGTCCATGCAAGACCTTTGCATGTTTGTGCACTGTTGCAGGGGACGATATGAGCAGCGCACGTGGATCTGAACAACTTTGTAGCATTACATGGCTGATACAAATAATTCTGATTCAGCTTTTTCCCCCTTGTACTTATAGATTTTTAAGCCACCTATCCCAAAATATCTGACATTCCTGATAGGCAAATGTCTCCAAAATCTGTCATGGACCAATCCTGAAGGCTGGCTCTGTCACTCCAAAAGAAAGCATAACAAATAACTTGTAGAGGAAACTTTTTTTTTTTCCTATTGCACCCATATCTATATGGAGCATCTACAGCAAAAACTGTTATTTAAGTGAGTAATTTTGGAAGTACACATATGCAGTGGTGTCTTGGTTGCTTGTAGTTTGTGTGCACATAGTTATTAAAAACTCCATAAGTAGGATCAGTGCTTCTGAATTTTCATTGTCTTGAACTAGTTCAGACTGAAGGTGCTGTTTAAATAGTGGTTAAAAAGATTGTCCCCTTCTTAACTTTTCTTACTACTTAAATAAAGTCTCTCTGAAGACAAATCACTTCTGTTTATGCTTATGCAAGACCTCTAAAGAGGAATAGCAACTTTTGCCTTTTCCAACTGACAGATCCCTGGTTTGATAAGGGTGAGATCCTAACAGCAAAAGTTACTTCCTAATGAAAATGGGATTTGCCTTCTTGGGTAGGTGAACACTTACAAAAGCATTTGCACACATGAGCGGTTCCACTGGGAGAAGGTTGATGGCTCACTTCAACACAGTAAAGCAGGTGTGCAAGTGTTGTGAAGATGAGGGCTTTATTGATTGGTTTAAGAGTCAGGTAACATTTGCTAGCTCATTTCTTCAGGTGTGGCTTCAAATGTAAACTCTTCCCTCTGGTGAGGAAATGAGCTTAAAAGCAGCCACTTCTTCATTTAAGGACGTGCGTGTGAACTCAGCTTCATGAAGCATTGGATTTAAAAAAAAAAATAAAAAAAAATTAGAGAACTTTCCCAAAATGTCATTTGATGTGAAGGTTAGAGATCCCAGTTTCTCCTTAACAGTGTCTCTCCAGGTGACAGCAAGAGTCACTAGGTCAGTTCCCTGAATCTCAGGAGAAAATCTGGCACCTCCAGTGCCTGCCCCCGCTCCCCTCAACTCAGAGCACATGTACAGCAGCTGGATTGGCACAACAAAGTAGTAATGGCTCCAAAGGCACCGTTATGGACTATCAGGTCAATAATCCTTATGCTAAGAAGGATTTACATGATACAGAATAATGGCTCTGTCATTTCTGAAGTAAAAAAATCCACTTTTTAATGAGCATCAATATACTGTTTCTCACTCTTCACATCAGAGATACTAAGGTAGTTAAAAAAGCCCAACACATACATCCATTCTCCAAATAAAAGTTACATGATACAGAATAATGGCTCTGTCATTTCTGAAGTAAAAACATCCACTTTTTAATGAGCATCAATATACTGTTTTGCACTCTTCACATCAGAGATATTAAGGTAGTTAAAAAAGCCCAACACATACAAGCCTTCTCCAAATAAAAGTTCACATTCAAATATTTTAAGAAAAGAAGTGTTAAAATACCATGGGGAGGAAGCTGCAGAATTACTGTTCTCAAATTGTTTCTTCCTTGCTACACCAGAAGAGTCTAGGATATTTCCATCGTGCCTTCAAATAGCATTTTTTCTGATGCTCTCCAGAAATAGCTCAGGCTTAGGGGGCATTTTGTTTGTTTTGTCCAATGTTTCTGCTGTGTGATTGTTTCTACTTCAGGCAGAAGTTTGACACAACCTAACACACACAATCTAGCTCTTGTTTCAAAAGTAAGCTTGAAAGTTAGGGTACAGTGATTGTCAAAATAAGTTAGGGTACAGTGATTGTGGAAATCCAAGATTGTGACTTTTGTATTATTTTCTTTTCTTCTACACAACTCAGTTTCGTGTGATAAAGTAAACCCCCCAAAACATTTAACAGATTTCCCCACATTTGAGGAGGGGCTGGGGTGGGGGGGGGGAAAATCTTTGCTTCCTCAGCAATGCGGCTAAGCCAGCCTCCATACAAAGTATGGAAAGCCACCAAATCCTAATCACAAAGAGCTACCATCATGATACAAATGAAGAGACTGAGTACACACAACATTTGCGTTGTAGCTTTAAGATTTTATAAAATTAAATGTCCTTTTTTGAAGTATGGGTCTGATGGGAATCATCCTATATATAAGCATTCGACATCTAGTGAGAAAAGTGCCACTGAACGCATACATCACTCTAAGTAACATTGACACTTGGTCAAAAGAAGCATCTATTTAGGGCTCAAGAACATGGTCAAGCCACTCTGTGGAGAGCCTTGCCATTATTTTTGTGAGGAAAAAGTACTGTCTCCAAAAAAAGGGTTAAAGAAAATGCATTCTGTTGCATCTGCTTACTAAATCCCTTACTTTAGTAGAAATTCAAATTTTGTAAAGATTATTCGTTTTATTGATGCATATAATTATAATCACAAGCCATCTGCTGATTTGGCAGGCATGGTTAAAATTCTCTAACTCTCATAACCTTTCAAGTACAGTGCCCTTGGGACTCTATTTCACTTTTATATTTTGGAAAACATGTAGGGACAAACAAGAGAGGTCATCTGCCGAAAGTCAGACCTGTAAAACATTAAAAGAATAAAGATGGTAATGACTGCTCTTGTTTTTATAGCAAATAAAGTGTTTTCTGGTTTATTTCTGACTTCGGGAAGGATTATGCTGGTTTCCATCACGCACTTTGGGAATTTGATTTTTTTTTTTTTTTTCTAAGGGATTAAAGCTCACTCCTGGGATCTGGGTTCCAGGTCTAAACTAAAAGAACAAATATTGTTCAGTTTGGTCGCCACAGGTGTATTAAACCTATTTGACCCTGGCCTGAATTTTATTTTTTATGCAATTCCCATTGCATTTCTATCTGAAGTGTTTGAACAAACATCGTTTTCTTTTCTTTCCTTTTTGGTTTTCATTTTGAACTTGCAGAGTTTCCCAGAGAGGCACCTATCCCTCAGTTAGCTTTTTTCCCCATGAAGTTCAAAAGAGCATTTTAATTTTGAGGGCTGAACACAGTAAAGCATAAAATGAGTAGCTAACATTCTTTGCCATGGTCCCTTATTTATATGAGCACACCATCGATGGGTGGTTAAGCCACACTTACAAATGTTTGGGCTTTCTGCCTGGGAGAAGTCTTGTTCTCCATTTTCCTGCCCTTCATCATGTTCAGCCAAACAATTTTATGCTTGACAGTTATTTTTAATTTTTTTTTTAATCATTGCTGTTTGTTGTTGTGTTACATTTGCTGTTACTCTGCTGCTTCTAGCAGAAAACATCCAGAAGGGGAAAAAAGAATTTAGGAGATGGTGTCTCTGTCACAATACACAAGTGATGACATTTCACTGTTGCAGGACATTATTGGTGTTCTGAGTTAAGAAAGAAGAATGACCTAGAGAGAAAACACATGAAGGTGGAGAAGTTAGGTGCAGAATGGGATAGTCCAGTGACTTCCTGAGCCTAGCAGAAGGCAGTTGCCCCTCATCACAACTGTCTTGCTGAAATGCTGCATTGATGTGTTTCTTGCAGGAACAAAAGATGCAACTCTGACTTGTGTTTAATTAGTGTATCTGAAGGCCTGTATGCCGCACGCTTGCTGCTTTACTCCTTTTGGAGGTTTGATTCTCACCCCACACCCTCATTATGACAAGCAGGAGGGAAATGCACATGTTTGAAAGTGTCTTCACAGCTGAAACTAGGGAAACAGGCCGAGAGTAGCTCTGGTTTATTTCACAACCAATTAAGTATGACATCTGTTGAAACTCAGGAAATAAGTCTCCCTTCCCCCTGTTCATACACTTACTTAAGCTGCCAGTCTTTTGTTTGGAAATGGTGAATTTTGCTCACAAGACATCTTTCTTTTATTTTTTTTCTTTTTCCCCCTCATTTGGAGTAAATACATCAAACAGAAAACAAGATTAAAAGGTTAGTTTAGTTTGGTTTTTTTTCAACTATATTTCACTGAATGCCTGTGGGGGGGGGGGAAAAAATTGCTTGGCCCTCCCAAATCAAGCAAATGGGTATGTCAATAATTCTTTGCCTAAACACTCACCTTACGTGCTGGAAAAAAAGGGGCATGTTTATGGCAGGCAATGTAGGCACAATAACATTTTCATTTCTGAAAAGCTGGCTCTCGTCGTTGGCTCCCAAAGGCTAGCAAAAGTTGCTAGAAGGAAATTTGGATTTTAATGTCTTTAATTTTATGGCTGAAAACTTGGCACCGAAGAGAAGACACCAAATAGAACAGGGCATGTGGCATTATTTATGGTTTAAGCAAACAAAAAGAATTAAATGCAGAGCTGCTGTCACTGGTGGCATCAGGCTTCTTAAGTGTACAATAGTTCACAGTAAACCAAGGAAGAAACACAGATAAGCTTAAGTATCAAGTTTAGACTTCTGAAAACAAATGTGTTCAGCGTCAGATAATAATAGTTCAAACTGAGAGACACTTCCCCTTTACCAGACATCAGCCCATGTGCTGCATTTACTTATCAGGCAAACTTTTATTCCTTCATAAAAGAGTGTCCAGTCCAATTAATATAAAAAATATCCATACCAAGTCCATACCAGCTCGGAGAGTTCAGTTTCCTTTTACTATGCTTAAAACTTGATTCTCTTCATTCTTCTACACCTAGATGAAAAATACTTGCCATGTCATGCTGGCCTTGTATTTTTTTCTCTGTCTCTTGACAGTGGATTCACCTGCATCTCTGAAGCCACAGGGCTCATACCAAAGCTGTGGCTAAATTGCCTTTTCCTTAACTTACACCATCCTCTTCTGCTCCCTTTTATTTGTCCTTCAATTTTGTTTTGTTTGCCAGTTCTTTCCTACAAGGACTGGCACTGCCTTAGTTCCTGAGAGGTGGTTCTCTGTTTTACTTCTCTGGCTTTTTCATCTCTGTTTTAAAATACAGCTCAGAGTCACAGAGCATATGTGATGTTCACACTGAAAGAGTTGCTCAGCGATTGCCATGGGTTCTTTGGTCAGAAATCCTCTGGTGATATGTCAATGTGCAAGTGTCTAGATTTGAACCAGCCATCTAAACTCCTCCTAGAGTTTGTGGAAAGAAAGAGACATTTCTTGGATCCACTCTGAAGCAGATGTACAAAGTAAGCTGTATCACACACCTACACAGCACAGGGATGCCCGCAGGTTGACTACAGGCTACCCAGAGACTATAGGAAGCCAGCAGCTACTACCTCAGAAATAGATATCTGCATTTCAGGCACACAAAGTTAGGGAGGCAAATCCTGTCTTTCCAGTCCAGCCTACAAATCTGACTTGTTTGTCTCCATGTAAACTTAGTGCTGCTCACAGGTTCATACAAGAGAATGATGTGATTAATACGGTACACCTGGGAACAAAAGTTTCCTCTCGCATGTACATGGCTCTGGTGAAATGTGGTGTGTGCTTGGATAGGAATGAAGAGCAGGATAGCAAAAAGGAACATTGCTGTGCGGCTCAGAGGACTGCATTTTGCCCCTGAAATATGTTATTTGCAGAAGGGAATTCCTTGTTTTCTTCTTAGAAGACATCACATGTCCTTTCAAAAAAGGCTTTTCTAATACTTAGAAATGAGAACCCCCCTGTAAAGGGTTAAGTATATCCATTAATTTAAAAATACAGTAGAGCTTTCCACGTTAAAGCATTTGGGTTTTCAAACTCTGCTGATAGAAACATTTCCAGACTCAGCTCCACATTTTCTTTCTCCTGTTGGCCACTACTCAGATGCTGCAGGCACTTTTAGGGATGACTCTCTGATTTCTCTCTCTCCTCAGGCTTTCAAGACTCTGTTTCTCAAGCTTTGAGGCAATAGAAAGATGGTTTTGCAATATTTCTGAGGGTGATTATAATGATTCTATGTTCCTCATGTTATCAGAAAAAAAAAACCTACAAGCAAGCTTTCAGTTCAGAATTTCATTTGCTGTGCATACATTGCATAGAGGTCAATTATTTTCCCCATGTTTGAAGAGATTTGATGACACAACATTTGATTTCTAGCGGATTATTTCTCAAACCTGCAGCTTTAGCACATAGAAATGGAACTTCTAACATAAATCTTCATCCTTTTAAAGCTCTAAGGACAAGTCCTCAAAGTTTCTTCAGATTGAGGCAAAGTGCTTAAGCTGTATTTCTAAGCAGGCATCTCAGAATTCCCTCAGGGATCAGAATCTGGTGGAGTTCTGCTAAACTCTGCTAACCTTCATGTAGTGGATGTACTTAGTAGCTTGGGACTGCATATAGCCCTAATCTATACCATGGCAGGCCTTGGAAGCAGAGAGCTGTAGCTGAGACTCTGACAGTTCTTTGCTTTTTCCTACTCTCCCTGAATAACTGCAGTACTTGACTCTACTGTAAGACTGTGCTAATCTTGATTTAATGTTGTAACAACGAGTTTTACAAAGAGTTAGTAACTATGCATTTCCAGTAGCAGTTGCACAGATGAGACCCATGAGTCAGTGAGAAATATGGCATAAATTGACACTAGTTGCACAAATGCTTCCCTTTAGACTGATTCAACATCTCTCCTGGAAAGCAGAACCTGCTCACAGGTCACATTCTCACAGTTTTCTTCCCTACAATCAACTTTTTTTTTTTTTTTTTAAACGTGACTGTAATTAAAAAGCTTTGTCTTAAATATCCTCTACTCATTTTGAACACTGCAAGAGAATAAAGAGCTTTAGCCCTGAATGCTTTGGGCCCACTGTTATTTATAGCAACAGCATTAGTACTAGCACTTATTTTTATTGTTATTGATGTGGATAATGTGCAACTATTTTGCGATCATGGGGAATAATCCCGTAATATAGAAGTGCAAGTGGCTTTCAATTAATGATTTCCAACCTTCAGACAGCCGGTTTAGTGTTGTGGATACCTTTCAAGTCATAGAGTTTGCTTTCCTATTTATTTGTGGGGTGTTTGATGTTTGCCAGCTACATGATGGCCTCTATCTTTTCCATGTGAAAGCTGCATGGCTATTTTGATGACATTTTGAGAGTAGTCAAGTTTATAAGATGGAAGATACCATAGTTTTTGGCCCTCTAATTTTCAGAAACACCTGAAATGTCTCCTCCCTCCTGAACCTCCAAGAGGGATCCCCACAGTAATATTGCCAACCCAATGGGCTCTTTAGACAAGCTTTCTTCTAGCACCTCAGCTGCTTCAGTGTAAGACATGATGTGTACTTCTAGCGGAGAGCTACTATGCTGTGTTCCAAATCCAAGTTGAGCAGACTGCACCTCAGGAAATGATGAAACTCAGTCCAAAAGTTTAGGTTTTCCTATTCAGCAAATGGAGAGGGTTTGTTCCCAATTTTCCTGCCTGTGGTGTAGAAGGAACGATGTTGCTCTTGAGAACTCTTGGAGCAAAGCTGGAGGTGGGGAGATTCAGACTGGAGGTGAGGAGGAAGTTGTTGAGCATGAGAGTGGTGAGAGCCTGGAATGGGTTGCCCAGGCAGGTGGCTGGGCCCACATCCCTGGAGGTGTTTGCAGCCAGGCTGGATGAGGCTGTGGGCAGCCTGATCTAGGGTAGGGTGGATTGGAACTAGATAATCCTTGTGGTCTCTTCCAACACTGACTGATTCTATGATTCTAACTCAAGAAAAGACAAGTCAGTGGCCTGTGAAGACCTTTCATAGATGGAGGATGCCCATGCTATGCCTGTGACTTGTTTTTTAACGTTAGGAGTGAGTAAGATATAGGGTGCTGGGAGAAGGAATAATCTCTTGAGCAGAGGGGTGTTCTATGATAAAATGAACACTACATAGTAAGAGTTTTCCTTAGCCTGACCTGGGTGGTCAGAGGCTTTTGTGAATTATTAAGCCCAGTTAATGCATTTGGGAAATTCCCTTTCACATAAAATTTCAAAACCAAGCAGGAAAATTGCTCCTAATAGAGCAATGAATAAATATCTGCCTTTTAAGAGACCATAACCACACGGTTCACATTTTCTCATTGCTCAGTGTCCAAGATTGTCAATGTACCTTGCACAACCTCTGGTGCCAGAGAGAAAGAGATGGTTCATTGCAATAATGTTCAAAGGAAGGTAAGTTGTTCATTCCCCAGATGACTAGTCAAGTGATTCTTGACATCTCATGGGATCTTGTGGTCCTTTGGTCTTGGTATTTTCAAAACCATTACTATATTTTTGGCTGCAAGGTTAATCTGGATGCGAAAAGATTAACTTACTTTCTCCATCATCACATTCCTGCCTTAGGCTTGTTAGTTGCCATTACCTCATCTGACAGCTAGCAAGGAATTCAGCCTCAAACAATATCTTCAAGAATGGGCCTGTTGGAGATACAACTGTGAGTAGTTGAGCTCAGTACCAGCTTGGAGTCTTGTTCTCAGTTATACGAAAAGAAAACATTTTCTGACTTACTGACCCACACAGATTTGAGCTTTGGAAGCTCTATCACAATGTCCACATTTAGCTATAATCTCTGCAGCTTCCCACAAGAAAGCTGGAATAACTACTAGTACTGTACTGTATGGTGCCTGTACCCTTACTTTCTTGGCAATAAAGATAAGCCAGGTATGAGTCCTCTCCTTGTTATTAAAGCTGGCCTTTCTAAATACCCCCCCCAAGTTTTTTACAGTGCTTAAAGAGGACATATAAAAGTGATGTATGAGGATCTGCTCTCGTTCTTACATAGCTTTAAAGAATACATCCTGTTCACTCCAGCAAGAAAATGATGTGTTCTATTTACTTACTATTGAATTACCTACTAGAATGATGTAAAAACATTAGCAGGCTACTGAAAGCCTTAAATCATTGTCTCATTAGAGTTTGCCACTAAAATAATACAAACCCTTTCCTTAAGTGCATTGATTTTTTTTTTTTTTGGTGCTGTTATCTGTTCTCCTGCTTAAACCCATATTTTATAAAGAAATTTCCTAGTCCACAGGCTAGCAAGACATAAATAAACATCCTCACCCAACAGCCAGGTGAGATGAGCTGGACAGCTACACCAATCTGATCTTCCTTATATAAACTATTATGCAATATTAAGGGGGGGAAAAAAAAAAAACAAAACAAAACATGTCCTTAGATTTCTACTCTTGTTGATTAATTCAGTAACCTTAGGAACATGGTGTTGACCAAACCCAGTCATTTCCATGAAAAGAGACATGGGAATGGTAGTTTTGCCTTTTAAAAAAATTATTTATTTATAAAAAAAAAAAAAATCCACCCTGCTTTACGAATTCTTTGCACAACAAACCTCACCAATATGTAAACAGGGCTCTAGCTACTGTGTTTGTCCACAGCTAGAGCTACAGATGAACACAGTGTAGTTGTGTGATGACAGGAACAGCTGACTCATTAGTAGAGAGCAGTGAAAGGTAATTAACCCTGGGAAAAGTACAGCTGCCATGCGAGCTGTTCCTTTCTGTAGGATCTGATTAGAAATTAGTGTTAAACCACTGATTCTTTAAAAAAATGTCATTGATAATTCACTTTCTCTCTCAGGTGTGGCCCCTAAAAGGGGCCTACAATGGAACTAGTGTACAGAAGGTCTTATTTTCTTTTCTTTTTTTTCTAAAAAAAAAAAAGCTTTGCTGAGAGAAGTGCACACCTGTTTGGCTGCTTCTGGACTTTCCTTAACCATGAATATCGTCCCAGTTTTGAGTGTTTGGAGGACACCCTCCAAGCCTGTGGGCAGTGCAGAGAATTGCCTTGTCAAACTGATTTAAGGTGGAACGCCGTTGGTTGCCATAATGGCTTGTTTGGTGAGGCTGATTATTTCAAAGTCACAGACACATCTTCTCCTATCAGGGCATGGTTCTGATGCAAAACGAGGCTGACCTCCTCAAAAGAAAGTAAAAAATCTCCTGGGTTAGGTGAGCACAACACATGAAAGAAAGGATTAGGAAGTTCTTCAGCATGAGAGTGGTGAGAGCCTGGAATAGGTTGCCCAGGGGGGTGGTTGGGGCCACTTGCCTGGAATTGTTTAAGGCCAGTCTGGGTAAGGCTCTGTCCAGCCTAATCTAGGGTAGGGTGTCCCTGGACATGGCAGTGGGGTTGGAACTAGATGATCTTTGTGGTCCCTTCCAACCCTGACTGATTCTATGATTACACTCTGAGCATGACAGCCACCCCCCCACCCACCCCTTTGCCTTCACAGATCTTGGTGTTTGAGGTGGCAGCAGAAGAGGCAGAACCCATGATTCAATGTGACATCCAAACAACAAACCACCCCACTGCATAGGCTGGATACATATCCAGACATCTGATGCAGACCTACTTATCAAGAATGGCATAACTATCAACTAAAATACCAACATGTCATTAATGGGCTAGTGGGATTTCTAAACTGCTGTTTATCATTTGCAGCTGTCACATCCAAAAGAGTTTTTAATCATCTTTGTAAGATCTGCTGGCCAGGAGTGTATCTTCCTATGCCTATGTGGTTTGTACCAAGTATATGCAATTGCTTGCACATGCAATAACAAACATTATTGAGGTCCATGAGGGTGTTCTGGTTGTTCTCAGTAGAGCCAGGTTTCCACTAGGGAGTTTGAAGGGAAATTGGATTTAAAGTGATAAAGTTAGTGAGCTATCTCTCCATAGGAAGAAGTGCTTCATCTTGCTCAAGCCAGGTTTGCTGCAGCGGGATGAACAGTGCATTGCTCTGATTTACCAACACAAAATAATGCTATGAATGTAAGTTTCTGGAGTGTTATTTTTAACCCAGTATTGTTTAGTGGTACAATGGGGCCACTTTCTTAACAGGCACACATTGGCAGAACACTTTCTCCTTCTGTTTCTTTTGATTTAGACACAGAGCTTGCTAGGAACTACATTTGAACTTAATGTTACCACAAATATATACAAAGGCACACTTAAATGTGTGTGTGTATATATATATATATATATGAATAAGTACACATTCTGCTGAATTTGCTGCTGAATTTTCAGCACTGAAAGTAAAAATAAAAAAAAAACAAAACAAAACAACAAAACCAACACTCAAAGCAGTTAAAGATATTTCCTAGTAGAATGTTTCCCTTTACAGGAAAACAAGTGAGACAGATTTTTGAGATAAAGGTCTGCCATGTCGAGGGTCCAGTTACCTCTGGGTTGTCTGATACGTCAAGAGAGAACAGAAGAGTGTTTTAAATTGTTTTGCCATTCATTATGCATTAGTTAGTTAGTTCCCATTCTTCTCAGAATCGCCCTTTTTATTTCTTCTTTTTAACTGGAAGAGCTCGAAGAGAAAGATTTTTTTTTTTTTCTTGGAAATCCCAAGTAATAGCCTACTCTCGAAGTATCAGGTTGAGTTTCAGAGGAAGTGAAAGCATGAGCAGGCTATTAAATTGATGAATGCATGAGGTTGAAAATAATATTCACTATCTTAAAGCATGGCTAGAAATGCACATAAGCACTTCACAGCACTCTATGTTGTTATCCTAATTTAGCTGAAAGGTGAAGAGACTTGCTGAAGGTCAGAGAAGGAATCAGTGGCAGAGGCAGGAAGAGAGTTCCAGAATTCCTTTTTTTTTTTTTCCCAACTGTTTGCTCAATCCTGGTGCCTCCTGGTCACGTCTATCAGAGAAGGCAGGTGCCATTTTTGGAAATAACCTTCATCCCACTCTAAAATCATAAAAGAGAATTTTAACCACCACCTCTGGTGCCACTGACCTCTTAACTTCAAACAGCCTAAACACCCTTTTCCTTCCTCCACACACCTGCCCTCAAACATCTGCTGAGCTCAAACACCCTTTCAATAAGAAGTGAGTCCTAGAGAACATTTTACAGGGATGTTTTGGCACCTTTTTTGTCAATCTTTTTTTTGGATTTTTTTTTTTTTTTAATTTATACACATGTTCTTCAGTGCTTTGATTTTCAAGGTGTATTTTTGTTCTTGGTTTGTTGTGGTTATTTTTTTCAGTGTGTTCCCAGGATCTTCAGGGCAGTGCAGCAGCACAAGCAAGCCCCATTATCTTTAGCAGTTAGGGTCATTACAAGGCTTTTAGATGGTGGCAGACTGTACTTCATATGGCACTCTTAAAGTTAATGAACATATGTGATTTGCATGTTGAGGAAAGGCACACTTCTTCCCTTTGTGCGACTTTCCCTTTCTTGGGACATGTCTGTCATGCTTAATGAAGAGATCTTGTTGTTCAGAAAGGGGAGGGTGAATGCACAGAACAGCAGAATGGTCGTTATATTTCTTTTTTATGAAAATAGTTTGTATTTTTAGGTTCATTGTTCCTTTTGACTCCGTGTCAGAGAATGTTCAATGAGCTAATTAGCTGTGGGGTTTTGTCCAGCGTAAGAAGTGTGATGTCCTAATTCTAGCTGTTAAATCAGTCCCCAAAAAAAAAAATAATTTTTTTTTTTGGCTGGAACAGACAGATTTCAGAGGGAAGGAATATAGTAACCTAGATTAAGCCTGTAAGTATTTCAGGAGTGACCACTTTTACTGAACCTAATCAGCAGTTTTGGTAAATGCAGCCCCATGAAATTGCCCTTCAAAGCCATTGGTTCCTAACTAGGTTGTTGGAAACCGTGTACAGTAGAAGGACTAACAGTGGTGGCTGAATAGCAGGTGTTCAGCAGCACAAGAGCAGGACCAGAATTGTCCTGATGGTGAAGGAGGTTATAACAGAGTCGTTAAAACACCACAGTTTTGCTGCTCTTAGTTACACTGATCTGTGTGTTCAGATGTCTCCTGCTTGAGCTCAGTCCTGGAGCTGCTGGCATCCCTTTGCTGAGCAGGGCATGGTCATCTCCTGCTGAAGTCAGTAGCAGTCACCCCACACAGTACCTCACAACAGAGATGACTGCACGCAGGAAAAAGTCACCCAGGCTGCAAAAGAGTAAACATGGTTAGGATGAAAACAAACCCTGTGTTCTGGAGTTGATGGGGTATGCTCTTTGAACTTTCTTTAGAAATTGCTCTGAAATCATAAGGTTGTTACGGTGTGGTCTTGCTCAAAATAATGCATATCGTTGTAATGCAAGCCTTGAAGTTAAGTGGCTACTTTAATGAAACATAGTTACCATAGTTACCATGGGAGGAGGGAAAATAACTTTTAGTTCTTTTGAAGCTATGAATTAGTTTGAAAAGAGGAAAAGGAATAAACAAGCATGCAGAAGTTTATTATTCAGTGTTTCATGCCTGATCAACTCTAGAAAAAGAGAGTGTCTCCCTAGACTAGGGCATTAACATTTTCCAGCTGAAATCTATAATTGGCCATCAACAAACACAAAATTACATTTTAACTCGTCAGTATGTCTGTTTTCATGTATTTTGGGTTTTGGTGTTTTTTTGGGTTTTTTTGTTCCTCTCCTCCTGAGTCACAGAAGAAACAGATTTTTTTCCCAAAGTTCTGTTTTCAGCCTTTTGTTAGTAACTGACATTTTATATCATCTTGGCTGCTAACAAAAATCATGTCCTAAAGGCAACAGGACATTGCTAAACACAACTCATGAAATCTATGGTCTAGCTCTATTATTCATTACAAACACTATCTTAAGGCTGATGAGAGGGAAATGAGAATTTATCAGAGTGAAGATGTCTTCCAGGACCAGCTTCATTGTTTTTCAGTTTAGCATTGAGATGTGCTCCATCCCTGAAGTGTTAATGGAGGTCACTGCTGTTGCTCTCCTTTACTGTGTCAAAGCAAAGGAGTTCCTGCATAGTTGACTATTGAGAAACAAAATGATGTTCTTTCCAGTATATCACCTTCAGCTTATGAGCCTCTAGAGCAGCAGTGATTAACAGGACTTTTACAAAGTTTCTGTGTAGTTACAAGGACAGCTTCAATCTTCTGTCATTTTTTTGCATTAGCTATGATTATGCTTTTACCACCAAAATGCATTTATTTTAAAGGTAACAATACAGACTCAGAGAATAGCTTATGTTTCATCTATATTTATCAGCACTCACTGTACATTTGTGTCTTCATTACCAGGAAATATTAAGGGACATTGTGCCATCTATTCCTGTTTACAGTTTATTATGCAGAGATAGGAAACACTTAGCATGTAAAATGAATGTAGAAATTATTCCTGGATAGAAACACGGACATTTCCCACTCGTTGGCTCTTTCTCCTCCATCACCGGATCAGAGTGTAATTGTCAGTAATCAGGCCTGCTTGCTGCTGATAAAACCACTCTGAATGCTAGCAGCCTTCTTTGTGTGATGACTCAATTATTCCAGAAGTGCCTCATCAAATCTGCCCCATCAGCTGGGCTAATAAATAAGGAGAAGAAACTGGCCCCCCAAAGCAAATTATAAATCCATTTGCATTAACCATTTCGCTGGTCCATGATCTAGGCAGAAATAAGCATGGCAGATTGTGTTAAGCTTATTTGAATATGTTTATAATGTTTACAGCATGCAACCTTTTTTTTTCCTTCTTCTTCTTCTTTCTTTTTTTTTTTTTTTTTCCACAAGGTGTTGGAATTATCGGTCATGAATAGCATCTAAATGCAGTTATGTTAATTACAGCGAAGCCTCAGGCATCTTTTGAGGGATAGTTGGGTGCTTAAATCAGGTGAAAGTTAAACCCTTCTGCTAGGCAAAATATGATCTTGCACTAGGCTCTGGAGTTACTGCTGTGTTTAAAGCAGAGGGTGAGTGCCAAGGATGTGTTTTGCAGGCGCTGGAGGGACAGCTGTCTGCGTTACCAGGCTGTCTTGCACTGGTAACATGAGCTCCTGTTCATCTCAGGGTAGAGCTAAGTAAGATAAACTTTAGGCTCATGATTGGGAAAGAAAATGCAATAGCTCAAGCAGCAAAAATTCAGCTTCATATGTACTCTGCACTTAGAATCATGGAATCAGCCAGGGTTGGAAGGGACTGCAAGGATAATCTAGGTCCAAACTCTCTGCCATAGGCAGGGACACCCTACCCTAGACAGAGCCTCATTCAGCCTTGCCTTAAACACCTTCATGAAACAAGTGCTAAGAGAGGAACTCTGCCCCAAGGAACTTACTTTCTGAAGCTCAGGTGATATAAAAATGTTTCCAAGAAGGTTCCTTTGGACTGCCCATGTGCACTGCAATGAGGGTGTTAAAGTGAAGCATCAGAAGGCTGAATGGAACTACTTGTTTACTCGTGTGCTAAACTTTACAGACGCTCTTAAGGGTCTTGCTAAGGTGACACAGAAGCTCGTGCATAACTTAGTTTTGTACTTCAGCCTGTGCAGGATAAAGGACAGACTGCAGTTGAGAGCTCAACTTGTCTTTGCTCATTTTTAACAGCAACTTTTGCTTTTGCTTATATATTTCTTTTTCTCAAGTACTAAATATGTTGTGTTGTTTTGTCTTGAGAAAGAGAAGGCACACGAAAAGAATTTTCAGGGATCATAGTGGTGACCACATTGGATTTTGTTTCCTTAACACGCTGAGTTAACAAATCACAAACTATTGTGATCTTCCTTTTTCATATTTGCCATATATCCACTAATGATGTGGTACAAGAGAGGAAAAAAAAAGAATCTGTTGGAAATTATATCCAATATGATGAACAAAAATCATTGGGGTCTTTTGCTAATGCACAGCTTTGTGTACTGCAGTTCTGACTGAGACAAGAACCTCAGACTTCTGGGGAGACCATTTCTGGCTGTAGGATATGTCTTTTCACATTGTGAAGTCGTCAGGAACTGTCTAGAAATCTGACCTGAGTGAGTATATGTTTACCCATAGGCAAAGGGTCAATAAGAATGGTTGCTTGAAGAGATTTGTCACACACATCTGATGTTGAAGATCAGAGCCCAAATGGTGATTCACATCAGTATCCTGATATGACTCATGCATCTCAGTAGGATGGCACTTCAGAGTCAGTACCAAATCATGTTGCACTGGAAATGGCTATAAACCAAAGAATGAATTGCAAAGGTTCCAGGTGACTTCACTGAACCATTACATTGCCAAGGCAAGCAACTCATTTATCCCATCTCTGTAGGTTTATGAAGTTTATTGCTACAGTGGAATTGAGGTGGTAGTTGAAAAGGGTAAAGGTTTTCTTTGTAGACAGGTAGTCTTCACCTTCAGGATTAAAAAAAATCTCTTCAGTCATATAGGGGGTTGGAGTGTAGGCATAAGTTGCTGTCTCTAAACCATTTTGACTTCTTTATGAAAGCAGCCAAAGGAGTTAATGCAAGCTAGGGAGAGATTGGGCCAAATGAAGATAAATGTGGACTTGTGGGGAGTGGTCCCTTCTGAAGGACCTTGTCTGACAAATAAATAACTCACTTCTACATGACTTCCATCAACAATATCTTGTCGTCAAAGTCACCAACACCTTAGATAGATGTTCTTTATGGGATGAGATCTTGATGTTTTTGTGTTGGCACTGCAGAATTTTATCTGCACTTCTTGTAACGTCTGAAAATTTGGCCCATCATTAGTTTTGTACTTCATAAAACGTGCTAAATTAAAGTGTTCAGAATTCATTATATAGAATTTTGGTGTCACTATGAAGTCAGCACTAGCTCTTGTTTGCTACCTGAAATCTTGGGTCCCAGCCACTAGGATGTTCAGAGGGCTGCAGCACCTCTCCTATGAGGACAGACTTGAAAGAGTTGGGGCTGTTCAGTCTGGAGAAGAGGAGGCTCCCAGGTGACCTTATTGTGGCCTTCCAGGACCTGAGGGGGGCCTACAAAAAGCCTGGGAAGGGACATTTTAGGCTATCAGTAAGTGACAGAACTAAGGGAAATGGAGCAAAGCTGGAGGTGGGGAGATTCAGACTGGACATGAGGAGGAAGTTCTTCAGCATGAGAGTGGTGAGAGCCTGGAATGGGTTGCCCAGGGAGGTGGTGGAGGCTGCATCCCTGGAGGTGTTTTCAGCCAGGCTGGCAGAGGCTGTGGGCAGCCTGATCTAGGGTAGGGTGTCCCTGGGCATGGCAGTGGGGTTGGAACTAGGTTATCCTTGTGGTCCCTTCCAACCATGACTGATTCTATGATTCTATTCTATGATTCTATGAAATGTAAGCTGCTTGTTGGAGTGGTAAATAGTTTATACTCCATTAGGGCTATATCACATGCCTTGACACAGTGTAATCCTACACACCCTGTTTATAACATGGCAGATGCATGACCCTGTGTTAGACTCTGTAAGAAACACCACATCTTCAAATGTGATGCTCACCCACGAACCAGCTGTGTGGCATCCAGCACGCTGTGAAAGAGAGAAGAGCACATGCAAACTTACTAACCAGCAACTTCTGCTGTCATTAAACACAGCAAAGCTGGAGGTGGGGAGCTTCAGATTGGATATGAGGAGGAATGAGAGTGGTGAGGCCTTGGAGCAGGTTGCCCAGGGAGGTAGTTGGGGCCACTTCCCTGGAGGTGTTTGCAGCCACACTGGATGAGGCTGTGGGCAGCCTGATCTAGCGTAGGGTGTCCCTGGGCATGGCAGGGGGGTTGGAACTGGATGCTCCTTGTGGTCCCTTCCAACCCTGACTGATTCTACGATTCTAGAAGAGGGGTTCAGGTTTTGTGCTTTGCATGAAGTCCTGTTTTTGTGTTTACAAATGCAGCTGATGATGGCACACGCGAGGCAGATGGGAGTGAAACACAAATGTCACTGTTGCACGTAGTTTTCAAACTTTTCAAGCCTCCCCCCCAACCCCCAGCCTCAGGGTCCTTTACCTCAAAGGAGGATTTTCGGCGTGCCTAGCTTATTGTGTAAAGTTACATGCGAAAAGTTTGGTGTGTTTTCCTCTCCTTTGTGCGTGTCTCCGAGTGGATCTCAGCTGTGCTGTCTTAGCTCTGGGTCCCTTAGGATGAGAGAGACAGCAGATGGGGTTAGGGCAGAGGGCTGATGCTTCTGACAGCAAACGGCCCGGTTGTTGAGTGGAAGCTGCGAGCGTCGGGAAGCCTCCTTTTCCCCGGAGAACCAACTAACCACTGAAGAAAGTTGAAAATGAGCCCTTTGAGGAACGCTATTAAAAGTAGTAAAAAAACTGCAATCGTGCAGATGATGTGCTGCTGTGCGCTTATTCGGATGCTAATGAGTTTGACATTAGGGAACTCGGAGGGTTTGCAGCTACTCCCTTATGTGATTTAGTTCTTTATTGGCCATCTTTGAGAAAATAAATGAAAAATGCATTGCTAATAAACACATAACCTGATAGGATTGCGGGCAAAAGGCTGCGAAGTTTTGGGCTTTAGAAAGAGCTTTGTTGTCTTGCGTAGCTCTTCTCACAGACCTTTTGTTTTAGATTACTGTATTTAAAACAAAGAGGAAGAGGCAGGTAGAAAGGTTTAAGACACTCTTTCCCTTCCCC
>VWZI01008213.1:666616-680521 GCA_013396835.1 Psilopogon haemacephalus
CTTTTTGTTAATATTGCAGATGGATGCAGAAGGGGAAAATAAAAAGCTACGCACACGCTCAAAAGGAACCAAGGGTGAGTTAGCAAGCACGTTCCACGACCCTGTGCCCAGCACACCATGAAATATGGTAGTTCCTGTGCACAGTCCCCAATGTGCACTAAGAGAGTGTGGAGCTTCCTCAGGGCTGCTTTTTTAATCAGTCTGCTGGTGTTAAGAGGTGCAATGTTACTAGCTATGGTTTAAAGAAAAGCAGGGGTTGGGGGTGGGAATATATATCTACTGTATGCTATTTTCTTTGAGCTTTTTTTTTTTTTCCCCCTAAAGAAAATAAAGACTGTGCTTTTTATTATGCAAACAAAGATTTTTTTTTTTCCATAGGGAATTGACAACATTGAATGGATGCTTTCAAAATAATGCACAAAACTTTGCCCAAGCCAAATGTTCTTTCTGTCTGTTGCCATCAATTACCCCTAAATTAACTGCATAAATGGTCCAGAAGTAAATTTACTTTAATGAAAAGGTGCAGGTGTACGAGGAGGGCTCTGTGCTTTTTTTTGAAAGTATCAGTGCTCCTGTTTCATTTTGCAAAGTTATGACACAGTTGCGTTTCCCAGCTAGTTCCTCTCTTTTTGTAAGGAACAGATGGAAATGCGGTACCGGGAGATAAACAGGCCCTTAATGATCTCAACATCTGGAAAAGATGATTGACTAGCAATACAGCCCTTCCAGGAAAATAACTTTAAAAAAAAAAAAATTAATTCATGGCACTTTTTGTGACTCCTGATAATGAGTGAAAAATGGAGGTGCTTAAAAATAAATGTCAAAGTTTTGTCTGCTCTGTGAAGGGTTTTTTTGTTTTTTTTTTTTGCTCGTGATTATTTTCAGCAGTGCAAAGCGCCCATCCTTCACTCTGATTTTAATGTGAAGTGGGCAAAACAGATTATTTTGATTCATTGCCACAACTTGGTAGCTCTGGACTGTTAATGCTGTGCCTTCCGCTTCCAGCTGAGGTCAGAACAAGCAATTCAAGTCTGGTTTGGTTTAGTTCTCTGGTTTCATATCACCAAAGGGGTGAAATGTGCTCAGTTTCACTTAGGAAAAGACTGAGGAAAGGGCTGGGAGTACCACAAACATCCCACAGATCAGGGGGAAAACTCCGACAAGCCTTTCTGAGAAGCACAGGCATTGTCATATCAACACTTGGACACATGCCTCAGTAATGTCTCTGAAAGTGATGTGAAATTCAAAAGCAGCAGAATAGAGGTTATTGAATAAGGAAGCTATTTCCACCTCCTCATTAGAGTGTGTCTTTACTGTTGGTTAGGACTATGAGTTAAAACACTCTGGCTGGCTTATGAGACTTTATTTAATAGGGGGTTCATACCCTTTTCACTCAAAAAGCACGTTTTGTTGATTTTTTTTTTTATGGATTTTCTTTGTCTTTTTGAGACACATGCACCTGTGGAAATTAATGCCAGGAATACTTGTCCAGAACAGAAAACAACAAAAGTTGCCTGCTCAATATGAGTAATCCTTAGAACCACCTGTTGGCTTTTTTCCATATGCTGTATATATCCTTGTGTGGGCAGGTATTTGTAAACATCAACCTCCATCATTCCCAAACTGAATTAGCATTCAGAAGCAGCAGAGATTTGTCATTCTGCCTTCAACTCGGAGCAGTGCCTTCTCTTTCAATTTTTCCTTATTATTTTCCTTGTTGTTCCATTAAACATCATACTGCAGGTTTTGGGGACGTGAAAATCACTGTGAGAATTGTGTGTTCAGTTAACGTTTTCCACGAGCAGCTACAAGCCTGTGGTTAGCATGAAATAATCACCTGTGTTTTGATAGCCACACCTCTGCCATCACAGAAGGGGCAGGTGCAAGCTTGCAGGAAAGCTCAAGTCTGTAAGTGTCAACTAATTTGTTCTTTCCTGCTTTTATTAACAGTTCAAGTGGACTCTATAGCTCAAGAGCTCAGGTAAGAACCCACATTGTTTATTTTTTTCTATTTTTTTTTTTTTTAATTATTACATTGAGAAATTCACACCAAGGCTATTGCTGTACTGTAAAGAATCCAGGGAATGCTGTGTTATGCAGAGATTTAGCACAGGTTTGACAAAGGGTAGTTAATGCAGAATATATATATATATATTTAAATACATCAAAAATAAAAGCAAAATGTTAGCAATAGCTGTGCAAGCATAATCAAGAATAATTATGGCAGGGTTCTGGTATGCTGTCTTTACCTTCAGCCTGTGTCAGGGCATACAACCTAAATGATAATTTCTGATCAGCCTTCTTTTTCCTCCAGGAAGTAAAATAGTATTTCAACACCTAAACATTGTAAAAGATATTAACATTTGTAAGATGGCTTTTAGAAAACTGATAGTCTCTACAAAACCCCTGCAAATTCTAAATGCACCCATGGCTCATTTTTCCTCAAGTACTTGCTGAGGTTTCATATTTTATTGAAGAAGCAGAGAGTGCTTTTCAAATTCCCCTAAAGCATGGCAGTCCATGCAAACCCATCAGCTACACAAGGCTATTTCAGATCACAAATAATCCAGTAAAATCTTAGCATCACTGCTTTAACCTTACTAACTCCTAACAAGTGGTCCAAGAGTGTCAAAGAAACTCTGGAAAGAGTTTCTGGCATACTACCCAGCAGCAAACTTTCAAGAGATAATAACAAGTACCACCAGATTCAAGTCTTCCATGGGACAAATTCATTCTTCATGTTCCCCAAAGAAGATATTTACAGGTACCTGCAAATTCCTTGAGTTCTTACTAAAAGTAGCAACAGGCCACAGCTGAAGTACAGACACTGAACAACTCTTCAGGGCTGTTAATTTATTTTGCCTATGCTCCCTTTTCATCACCGTGCTACCGAGCTGCTTTCTTAACCACACCAGGTATCTGGGAATAGGAGCATCATTATTTGATTCCTTTGATCAATCAGATGCCTCTCTTAAGATAGGGCATGTGATAGCTACAGGAAGACTTTTACAGAGAAGGCATGCAGTGTTTTAAGGTTCTGTTTTCTAATAAGACTGAGGAAATTATAAGTTTCCTATAGACAGTCCATGAACAGAAGTGGAAGCTAACTTTGGGGATAAATTATTCATAGTGAGTCACTCATTCAGCTCCGCTGCGAATCTCATTTTTACTGTGTGGCTTCAGTTTCCCAAGATTTAGTGCTTCTCCTTTTTCCTCTGTGCATCCCTAATTTATGCACCAGAAGGATGCATTAATCCGAAGAGGCAGTCATCCAGCTGTGAGGACGGTCCATGTGTTCCTAAGAGGGGGGAAAAAAAAAAAATATGTTTGAAAAATAGAGGATGTGCAACTTTCTGCAACATCAGGAAAGCTGTAATTTATGCATTATCAATTGCTATAGTTTTTCCCAATAAATTTTGCTTTTCCCTGTGATATATGTGCTATCTCAGGGACTGTTGTGCTATCTCAGGGACTACTGTGACCAGAGACTCTCTCTCTATCAGAGGTGTAGACTTCCTCCATAAGGAAACCTACAGTGGTTTAAACCAGTGAGATAAACAGACAGTGAAGCCATTGCCCAGTCCTTAGCTTGGTATTTATAATTTTTACAGCACCAAATTCCTTACTGAGTATCTGCAGTCAAGTTCAGTTTGGAGAAGAGAAGGCTCCCAGTGTTATTCCAGTATCTGAAGGAGGCTTACAGAAAAGTTGGGGAGGGACTTTTTAGGCTCTCAGGTAGTGACAGGACTAGGGGGAATGGAGCAAAGCTGGAGGTGGGGAGATTCAGATTGGATGTGAGGAGGAAGTTCTTCACCATGAGAGTGGTGAGGCCCTGGAATGGGTTGCCCAGGGGGATGGTTGGGGCCTCATCCCTGGAGGTGTTTGCAGCCAGGCTGGATGAGGTTGTGGGCAGCCTAATCTAGGGTAGGGTGTCCCTTGGCATGGCAGGGAGGTTGTAACTGGCTGATCCTTGTGGTCCTTTCCAACCCTGACTGATTCTATGATTCTAAGTAATTTCACTGGCATAGAAGTCAGGTGATTTGCTTTAATGAATCTATCTTATTTATGAATAAGTAGAGGGAGAGAGGCAGGGACTGCCTTTTGGAAATAAGAGCTTAGGAATTGCCTTCTTGTTACTCATACTCATTTTACTATGGAAAAACTACTGAACATTCCTCAAGAATTAAAGACTGAAATAGTCTGGTGTGTTCCCTGGGTGCAGATATTGGAACCACTGCCTTTTCCAACCAAGGTTCTAAATGCTGTTGTTGGCTGAGAAATTTAAATCCATGCTTAATTAATTTCCCCTTTTCCCCTGGCTTATCCTATCTGACAAAGCACTTTTGCACTCCTTATTGAGTTTCTGTTACAAAGTGCCTTGGGATACTTGTACATGAAAGGCACTACATAAGCTTACATGCTCATATTGTATGATTATTAGTTTCATAACATTGATTGGTTCTAGAGCATTTGTCAGCCTTTTCTTTGCAAGTGGTGCGTCACAAAAGTAGAGAACATAAGAAAGGAAAAGCAAGAGAAAGTCTTGCAGTCACCAATTAGATTCATTAGTGCATGAAAATTTCTCTTCTGAATTCAGGGGGTGGCATTCTTGCTTGATAGAATTCTCTTGATTTCAAGAAAGCCAAGATTTCACCCAAAAAATCTAGCAAAGAGCTTCGCTGTCTTCCATCTTTTCCTGAGAACTAGGACTGCATTTCTACATCACATATATATTTTCAGAGAAACATCACCTTAAATGCCCAGCTGAGTTTTAATTTTTTTCTCCTCTGTTTAGGTGAAGCAGCTACAAACTTCTCTTGCACCCCACTGGGCTTGCAGAGGACAATACCTTTCTCCCAGATGCTGACCATCTATGCTCAACTCCTGTCAAACCTTCACTGATTCCATATGACTTCAGAAAATCTCAAACTCAGTATCATAGAAATAATTTTCTTTATACACATTTGTTATTGACACTGCTGTGTTATTATTTCATATTTATGGCTTCTTTTTAAATATATTTTCTTTACTATATCAACTGTTTATGTTGTAGCATTGAGGCACAAGATGCTAAACTTTGGGAGTCCTTCAAAACGGAACTCTTCTTCCAATCTCCTTTACTTATGAACACAGGTTATTTTTTTCAGTTAAAAATGGAGTGCTGTGGTGATTTCATTGTAGCTAAACTACCCTCAGGGAGAGGTGAATCTTTTATCACAATCTAAATGTAGCAAAACACAACATGGGGTAGAAGAGATTGCTGAAGCCAGGAGCTCTCTGTCCCATACATTCAAGTTTGAATCTGACATCTTTTGGGCATAACAACTCTGTTGCATTCATCTTCCATAAGAAGCAAGAAGAAGAGGTCTTCTCCTAGATGATTTAGTCATGGACCACTGAAAGGACCAAGACCTTCAGCTGTGTTCAGGATTAGAATGAAAACCAAAGGGAAGTGAGGAATATTGGTGTGATGAATTCTCATTACTGTGTTCTATTGAACAGATGGGATACAGTACGATGAACCATCTGTAGGTTATGGAGTGGCATCTGGGTCAGACCAAGGAAGAGCAAATTGGATTGATCCAAGCATGGGATTGTGAAAGTATAGATCAGTTTGCCTAAGTCAATATCTGAATAGAAATTCTGGATTAGATACAGGTGAAATGAAGTTTTCCTGACTTCTGTCACTAATGATTGATAAAGAATCCACAAGGCACTGGTGTTTCAATTCATGGAGAAGAGGACTCTTCCATGGGGAACAGTTGCAGCTTACTCTCTGTAGTGTTAGAACCCTTCTTCAAGAGGATCATTTCTTTAGAAGGAAGAAAGGTCACTTTTTACCTGGAATTCCCATTCCAGATGTTGTGAGAGGCATTTTAGATATTCAGATAAGGTGAACTGTTCAGTGTGAATGCACTGAGCTATGAACATTTTGATTGTTTGAAGGAGAGAACTAATAGAGCAGAGCTGTCTACATGTCTCTTTCATAGGAGTAACAGAACACATCAATCCTTGCTGCTGTCTTTTGATCAGGAGGGTGAAAAATCAGCAAAGCAACCCTGTAATCAATGGCACTGAACTCTTTCAGGTTTTTATTACCAAAATATATCCCATAGCTTTATCCAATACGTTTAAGAGGTGTGTCATTATAAGCAACTGTATTGACAAGACAGTAAGAAGCATTTTGCTGACTGCAAGAGTTAGTGCTTATTCTACAGTGCTGAATATTTTGCTGGTAGATGATATGTATCCTGTTACACCTGAACTCCACCTTCAGACAGTAATGGAATGGGAGTGGACAGTTAGGTAGATAGGCAATGGAATGGCCACACAGGAAAAAATCATAGCATCAAAAGAGAGCTGTGCATGCCTAGCTTTCTTGGAAAGGAAGGATTCACTGGAGTCTCTTTTTCTGAACTTTATAAAATAAGCAGATTTTAAAGAAATATTTATTAAGAACAGAAGGCAGCATTAGCTTTACTGTCCTCTCATCCCATAGAACTGCTTAAAAATGAGATGAAAACCTCTTTGTTCCCAGTCTGCATTTGGAGATACTGCCACAGAATCCTCAGTGAAGTGTTCTGAATAGAGCCCAACTTGAATACTGCCTTCAGTTTTGGGTTCCCCAGTTGAAGAGGGACAGGGATCTGCTGGAGAAGATCTAGCAGAGGGGTGTGAGGATGATTAGGGGACCGGAGGGCATGCCTGATGAGGAGAGGCAGAGGGACCTGGGGCTGCTTAGTCTGGAAAAGAGAAGACTTAGAGGGGATTTAATCAGAGTTTATAAATATCTCTGAGTGCTGGTCAGGAGTGGGGGACAGGCTCTGCTCTCTTGCTCCCTGGGATAGGACAAGGAGCAATGGATGGAAACTACAGCACAGGAGGTTCCAGCTCAACACAAGGGGGAACTTCTTTACTGTAAGGGTTCCAGAGCACTGGAACAGGCTCCCCAGAGAGGTTGTGGAGTCTCCTTCTCTGGAGACTTTCAAGGCCTGCCTGGATGTGTTCCTGTGTGACCTGAGCTAGATTGTCTGGTCCTGCTCTGTCAAGGGGTTTGTACTCCATGATCTCTTTGGGTCCCTTCCAACCCGTAACATCCTCTGATCCTGTGATCTTAGAGGTCTCTTCTGACACCAGTTATTCTATGATAAATGATGTATGGATGTGTTGCAAAGGGGCATGGTTTAGTAACAGACTTGGTTGGACTCAGTGAGCTTAAATGTCTTTTCCAACCCAACTGGTTCTATGGTTCATACATTATTTAATATATTACAGGAGTCATTCATTGTCTTCTCCATCACAGCTTCTGCATCCATCAGCACACAGCAAATGTTGTCCTCTCAGCTCTGTACAGGAATTTAGAGCTGTACATACTTTAATGCCTTCTGCTGAGTGACAGAATGCATCCGAACATTACATCCCTAAATGGCTGTTTCCTCTTATGGCAGATCTTTTCCCTGTAGATGACCACAAGCCATATAGACAGTGAAATGCCAACCGGTGACTTCTGCCTCATACTTATCAATCATGAGTTAAATATTATGGCTCACTGAATTGCTTTGTCTGACTGATGTCAGGGCTGGATTCAGCCAGGCAAAAGCGAGCTGAAACAGACTGTGGACAGCCTGGAGATAACAAGGAACGGAAAAAACATTGCAGCCATGGGACCTACACTACATCAAAAGGAACTACTGGCTGCTGAGAGTGAATTGCTTATCTTATTTGTCTTCTCTAATCAGGCTGGACTTACCAGTATGTTTTTTTTTTAATTTAAGCATTTACTGGTGTTAGCAAGCTGACCACTCATGTGCGAGGCTCTCTGGATGTAAAGGTTGTGTGGATGATCTGTAGATTTGCCTAGAAACTTAATCCAGTCTAAGCCAAATTCTTGGCCTGGTTCCCACTGGAATTTATTGACCTACTGAACCTGGACAGATCAAGTGAGCAAATGAAACAGAGACTGGGTTTAGGTCATATTTTGTGCATTCATTCATATCGTTGAGTTTAAGTTCTTGAGTTCCACACAGGAAAAAAAAAAAAAAATTAAGAAAATTCCTCCAAATTGGCTTTTACTAAAAATTTCTGATTAGAGAACGGTCCAAATATACAGCTCTAGCCATAGGGAGCTCTTGATCTATGAGCTACAGAGTGACACCATGAAGAAGTCATCCATTTCATTGATGCAGTGTTTCAATAAGAGGGTTCATATACTTATATTCTTCATATCCTTGGGATCCTGCAAGCTTGCAAATAAGAAAACCAGAGAAGAAAACCTAAATCTGTCTCGTCCTTCTCTTGAGTAGCCTTTCCCATGGGGAGAAGCATGTTCAAATAGTAAACTAGAGTTTGTGTGTATATATATATATATATATATACACACACACACATATATCTGTGTATATGCATATATGTATATATATATATGAGTTGGTGTTGGTTTATTTTGTTTGATTGATTTTTCTTTAAACAAAAAAACCCAAACAAACAAAAACCCCAAACATGAACCTACTGCAGCCTGAAATCTTTGCCCTTTAATCCCAGGAATCACAGGGGGCTGAGGGTTTGGGTAGATTTCACCATAAGTGTATGTATGCTTTACCTTATGTGACTGCTGACCTACCATTGGTCCACTCTTTACATGTTTCCTTTTTTTTGCTCAGTCATTTCACAGCCCAGTTGTTCTTTTTGGTCAGGTGGCCTATAACATTTCATTTGCTGTCTAAAGCATCTCCGAGCTCAGTCCATAATGGCTCAACACCATTACCCATTTCTCCCTAGTCTCTTCTTATAGAGGCTGGTAAATCTCCTTTTACTAACAAGGCTATGGCAGCTCCTTTGCTTTTCTTGTATCTCTTTTTTTAAAAATAAAATATATCTTTTAATATCATGCTCCAGCCAACTTTCAGTTATGATACAATATTTCCTGAACCTTATTATCTCTCTGGTTCTGTTCCCTTTTTTGTAGCTAACCCTGTCAGTTGTGTATATAGACAGGCACTTTAATACCCTCAAGTTACTGAGCTTATTTTGCTTTATATTACTGTTCATAAATATGAATTTCTCTGCTATCTTTCTTTTCATCCATACCTCATGTGCATTCTTTTCATCTTGCTTCAGCCCTGGACTGAACTTCTTAGAACTCTGGTATTTTAGACAAAGAGCATTGCCTGTGTGTGCAGTAAACTTTTATGTTTGTAGAAGCTCCTTTAACCCTGGAATGATTGTTACAGTGCACGGTAAAAAACCTTGTTCCTTTCGCAGGTACAACTTGTAAGACAAATGTACAGGGTTATTAGAAAGGGATGAATATTTTTTTTTAAATTTTTTTTTTTTTGGTGTGTGTATGCAATGGTAAAAAAATATAAAAGAAGCATTCAGTTTGTCTTTAATTACATTAGTAAGTCATGCCAGTTCTGAACTTCTTTTGCAGGCAATTCACCAGGTCTAAAATGCAAGCAACTTTCCCCCCGCCCCCCATTGTATTGGTTTAAGTTCTTAATGTGTAAAAACAAGACATTGGAACAAGTTGTCCAGGGAGGTGGTAGAAGCCCCATCCCTGGAAATTTTTAAGGCCAGGCTGGATAGGGCTCTGAGAAACCTGATCTAGTGTGAAGTGTCCTTGCCTATGGGAGACTTTGAGGTCCCTTCCAGCCCTGACAATTCTATGATTCTCTGTTGATGAAAGGAAATTACTTTTACCAGACAAACTCTCTTCCAGATTTTTTTTTTTTCCAGTAATCCTTAACTAGATCCATCTTTCAGATAATTTTTCATTATCTAGGCTGAATCAGTGAAATGCACCAGGCTCAGTCATGGATTCTAAATGTTATAGATGATAAGGGTAGAAATTGCCTTGACTAGAAATTGCCATGCCTCATCTTACCTTCCAAAATACAAGAAAACATTCATGTCAATAACTCTAACTCCAGATTAGCAATCAGTGTAATCCTATCTTTAGCTTCTTGTCCATGATGAGAACTCAGTGGTCCTTGCCATGACTAACCTGTGTAATTTCACCTGTGGAAACTCACATCAGAGTTCTGGTAATGCACAATTTATTAATACTTTCATGCAAAGCCACAAGCACACAATTTATGACAACTTTCATATCAAGCCACAAGTTTTCATCAGCATAATGAATAATTGAATATATTTTAGGACCTGACAGGTCTTAAAACCAGCCTGGTGGGCTCCTTAAAAATATAAATGCCTTTAAAGATATATATTTTTTTTCCTCTTCAAGATAAGGAGTGTACATGAGATGCAGTGGTTTAGTTTCTTCTATATTTGACATGGAATCCATTGCAGGCATTAGTAAACACCAGTTGTCAGGCTGAATGCAGCCCTGGTTTTACCCACGAGGGCAATTCTTAGCTCTGTTATCATGCTTCAGCAACCTTCAGGTTGCTGTGAATAAGAAAAAGAATCCCCAGAGATCTGGAAGTTCTGCCAACAGATTAACAACAACAAAAATAGTCTTGGCTTGCTACTAAGTGGTTAAAGGTCTGGTTAAAGTCTTTGCAAACACATCACTTAGACAAGCCAATAACAGAAAAACCCAAGCAAGACCCCTTTCAGCAGCAGTAAAAGTTGTGTGTGGTTAGGGCAACTTAAATCTCTCTTCTTCTTCTGAAGCGCTGCTTAGTGGTGGGGCTCAATGCTAAGAACAAGCAGCAACTGCTTCACCTGAAATCAGTGCAACTTGCTTCAGCAGCTCAAGTGTTACTAGTTAAGAACATCCATCACAGAGCAGAACTACAAGTGGGTAGGTTCAAATTGGATGTTAGGAAGAAGTTCTTCACCATGAGGATGGTGAGACACTGGCATAGTTTGCCCAGGGAGGTGGTGGAAGTCTCATCCCTGGAGGTGTTTGAGGCCAGGCTTGATGTGGCTCTGAGCAACCTAATCTAGTGTGAGGTGTCCCTGCTCAGGGCAGGGTAGGTGGAGCTGGATGACCTTTGGGGTCACCTCCAGTCCTGACAATTCTAGGATCACTCTGACAGCAAACCTCTGTTCCTCGCTCTGTCTTGCTCTGGGAACTGATCATGGAAAGTTATGAAAAAGTTTCAATCTATACTAAAAAAATAATTTATTTTAATCAGTAATCTTCCAGTATCTGAATGGATCCTACAGGAGGGCTGGGGAGGGTCTATTGAGAAGGTCTTGTAAGGACAGGAGGAGGACAAATGCGTTTAAACTGGCAGAGGGAAGATTTAAATGGGATGTTAGGAGGAAGTTCTTTACAGTGAGGGTGGTGAGACACTGGCACAGGTTGCCCAGGGAGGTTGTGGCTGGTTCAAAGCCAGGTTGGATGAGGCCTTCAGTGACCTGTTCTAGTTGGAATTGTCCCTGCCTATGGCAGGGGTTTGGATCTGGATGATCTTTGAGGTCTCTTCCAACTTAAAGCATTCTATGATTCTGTGATGCACTATGTGTTTGCCCACACCATCCAAACTATGTTCTGACCAGAAATAAAGAGAGTGACCCAGTAATTTATTTTTTAAAAAGTATTTAGGTGTGAAATACATATGGAAAAAATATTATAGTTTGNAAAAAGAGCTTCTCCTGTTTTATGAGCCTCAGATTACCAAATAACCTTGACAGCTGAATCAGTGTTCCATGACAACAAGCAGGCCATTGATAAATAGCAACAAAACTATTAGACTTTGAATTTATGAGATGAGAAATAGAGAAGCTAAATTATAGGTTTACCATTTGACAAACTACAGCTTGACAAATCCCNCTTATATATCTTAGATTTTAGCTTCTTGGCTCACAACTTAAGTGACACAGGATTGGTTCTGGTAACTATGTTTGGCTAAAAATATAACATTAAAAAAAAAAACCAGNAAAGAGAGAAATAGAAACTTTTTAAGACAAAGGTGTAATGTTTCCATGCCATGCATAACACAAAAGCAAAAATGATTTTTTTTTTATAGTAGCTGAATTCTCAGTGTCCAGTACCAAATACTTAACAAATCACTTGTAAGTGCTTGGAAAAGCTACAACTTATGAAGCTGTTTTTCTGGTTTTCCGTTTCATTTTTACTTTTAAAAATGCAAGATGGAAAGGAATAAACTGCTGGGACATGTTGGATCTCGAAACTGGGTCTTGCAAATTAATATATTCCAATTAAATTTCAAAACCAGCAGTTTCAGGAGTCACCAGCAAAACCAAGAGTATGTTCTGCTAGAGTTGATAAATCTCTCCCAGCTTCTGTAGAGCAAATTGCACTTCCTAGGAAAGAAGCAATGACTACGTTTTGTCATCTTCCTGTAATCAGGGGAAGGTGTCAGGAATGATTTTACTTAAAGCTGAATCTCATGTATTCACTTCTGTTAAAGTGATGGGAGCAGTAGAGGAAATCTGGGTAAGTAATGTACAGAAAAAGATCTGGCAAGGACAATCCAATAAGTTGGTCTCTCATAGAGAAGGAACTTTCTAACATGAGCAACATGCTTCCAGGTGCATTTGCAGCAGTTTGTGATTTGCTGCTGCAAATTGTGGTGGTCATAGTCTAGTGGGACTCTGTGCTCTCATTTACCAGCGCCTATCAGTAGATGGCAGGTGGCATCAGGACTCCCACGCTGATCTTGGTCATGGTCTGCTAACTCCTGAGTTTGACTGTCCGTTGTAGTTGTGATGAACCCCCCTTGTGTTCTGTCAACCTGCAGTGCTGGGCTTATAACATGATAGAATCATAGAATCAGTCAGGCTTGGAAGGGACCACAAGGATCATCCAGTTCCAACTGAAAGAGTTGAGGCTGTTCAGTTTGGAGAAGAGGAGGCTCCCAGTTCACCTTCTTGTTGCCTTCCAGGATCTGAAGGGATCCTACAGAAAAGCTGGGGAGGGACTTTTTAGGCTATCAAGCAGTGACAGGACATGGGGGAATGGAGCAAAGCAGGAGGTGGGGAGATTCAGAGTGGATGTGAGGAGGAAGTTGTTGAGCATGAGAGTAGTGAGAGCCTGGAATGAGTTGCCCAGCGAGGTGGTTGGGGCCATATTCCTGAAGGTGATTGCAGCCAGGCTGGATGAGGCTCTGTCCAGCCTAATTTAGGGTAGGGTGTCCCTGGGCATGGCAGGGGGTTTGGAACTAGGTTATCCTTGTGGTCCCCTCCAACCTTCTATGATTCTAAATGCTTTCACAGTGGCTATTGGAGGTAAACTTGAAGCTCAACAAATAAATGAGAAGGAGCCAAACCAAACTTAAGGAAGGTTTTGGTGGGTAAAAACAAATGTGCATGAAGGGTTCTCAAAAACTTGCCGTTTGCTTAATTTTCCTGAAGCAACGTGAGTGGCATGAATTGCCACTTGTGAATTTGAATTAAGAAACTCCTGATTATGTTTCCTCAGAAATAAATCATGCATATTTGTCCACAGTACAACCACCTCTGATGTCTGTTACGCAGGCATCATTTTCAAGGAGGCGCTTGTACCGTTGTGATCCTGACCTTTAATACGATGTTAATGTTAGCCTCTATTCATAAACAGGGAAATAACAGAGCAGCCATTATACATTCAACTGCAGTAGGTGCTTAGCATCCAGTGTTCCTCATGCCTGTAGCATTTTAGCTTTCAGAAGATCAAGAATATCCACTGTGGCTAAGTCGCACATGGTAGAATTTCAACGTTTCTCCCTAAAATGCAGATCTTCCTATTTCCACGTCCTTCATGTTTGCAATGATGAGTTGCCAAAAAGGTGGTTAGCCAAAAAAAATTGGATATTTGAGGTTTTTTTCTCTTTTTTTCTATAACAAAAAAGCTCAAGTTAGTCATATGCTTTCATCCAAAACAATCAGAACCTGAGCCAATTTAGTGCACATAAGATACCTTGGAAGGATTTATTTATGCTGTTGAGCTTGTAATGTGCATAACCAATAGGAGTTCTCTGCATACATGGATCT
>VWZI01008213.1:680572-710664 GCA_013396835.1 Psilopogon haemacephalus
AATCTTGCAGCTAAGTCAGTGAGCCAAACACAAAATCCAGCACCTAAGGGCATCGTGTAGATTTGTTAATGCACCCCGAGGGTGCCTAAGGTCAAGAAACCACTGAGTGGATTACACAGATTCATATATGTAGTTTTTTTTCATCTCTGACAGAAATAATATGAGCACTATTATTCATCCTGCGGAGATTTCTTAGGGTACTGTTTGAGGGAGAACAATGAAATCATGCCAAATCACTTAGGGAAAAAAAAAAAAAAAAAAAAAAAAAAAAAAAAAGAAAAAAGCTNGAGAGTTGAAAGTTCAGACCTCTCCAGTGGCCTGTTGTATGCTATAACATCTGCAGCCAGTACAGATCAGCTGTATGGTGGCAAAGGTTTTGCTAAATATCTGTGGAGGCAATTTAATATGCAGATCACTATGTGGAACTTACAGGGACTGAATGAAGTATGTGGAATCTGCTAAAAATCTTCCCCTTTAAAACACTACCCTCTCTTCTCATGTTAGACATCTGACAGTTAGGCAGCTAAACTGGGTAAGGCCTTTCCCAGGGAATGGCTCAACCTGTTCATCAGATAGATCCAGTTTTAAGTGGGATGAATTGCTGTCTTGGAGGAGCCTCTGTCCAGAGCCTATACAGACAGCTGAGAAGAGCTAAAACTAGGTGTGCATGGCTGTGGTTAACAAAATGAAACCCACAGCTGGGACTGAGGTTGAACAAGGGACCCTGACTGCAAAATGATCTGTGGGTACAGTGTGTTTCACAAAGGGTTTGTGCTGTTGAACTCCAGGAGCATGGTCGCATATTCTGTATCTGTACTGGTGTCATTCTGTATGTCATTATACTTAGGATTAAGGATGTTGGGTTATGAACTTTTTGGTTTTTTGTTTTTTTTTTGTTTTGTCTTGCTCCTTATTCCCCTTCCCACAAACATATTTTGGCAGCAGTGAAAAGAAATGGGACCCCTTCCCACAAACATATTTTGGCAGTGCCCTGAACCTTGAGTACATGAGCTAAAATTAAATACCCACTACACACACCTTGCTGAAACAGCAAGTGAATTAATATTTTGTCAGTCCTCAGTTTTATACTTAGAACCAAGCTAGAGGTTGGTGCTGTTTGTAAACAAATACATCCCCTGACCTCTCCTTTTTTTTTTTCCTTCTCTGTTGTTGGTGGCTGATCATTGCAGTGCCTACAAATGCTCCATGGCTAAGAAAAGAAAAGCTGAAGAACAGGTAGCAGGCATTCCAATCAACAAAAGGAAGTCCCTGTTAATGAAACCTCGCCACTACAGCCCCAGCTTGGAATGCAAAGAAGAAACTGAAGACAGGACAGATTTACAGGAGGAGATTGTCCTTGAAAGCAGCTCATCTTCAGGTGGGTGTGCAGCGTGGCTCCCCTTGAACCTGAATTCCACAGGAAGAGGGATAGGTAACCCTGGTTTCCAAGAGCATGCAGGATGTGCTTGACTCCTAGCAGGGTTGGAATGGTGCATTTCTGTCTAGGTTTATCCACCGTCCTTCCAATTATTTTGTACAATAACTCCTCCTGAGGTCTAGTAAATGCTTTGTAGGTCACACAGAGATACAACTGCTGTGGCAGGCCAGATACGGAGCAGCATCTGCTTCTCCACTGGCTCTGTCACAGAACAAGGTTAAGCCTGCCACTGAGAAAAACACATTTATGAAGAGCAGATTTTCACTGGAATACAGAGAACTCTTAGGAAGAAAAAAAAAATCTAAAAAGCCAAAAAAACCTAGCAAAACATTGTTGACTTTAACATTTAGCAAAGCAATTTCATGCATGTGACTGCTACATGTGTTCTGTTTAACACGATTATTAGACTCAGCACTTTCACACTTGTTATTCCAACTCTGCTAAGCCAAACATGGCCAACAGTTTGTAGAAACTTCTACAGAGTGCATGCTGGAAAATACTGAGGAGGATAGGGAGACAGAATGATCTCGCTGCAGTGTGTCTTCATTGCTCTTTAATATATGTTTATGTGCATGCCAGATGAACAAAAATATACCAAACTAAGCTGAAGGTCACAGATTTGTTGGAGAAGTCCTACACAAATGGTTAGTCAGACAAATGAGAAGGTATCAGTGCAATACCTTCTGCATTTGTTTTACAGGGAGGAGTCATCAGGAGATAGCAAGATAAAAGCAACATGATCTGGCAATGGGAAATTAGTAATCACAGATAACATGAAAACAGAATGAATTTATATTCAGCTCAGTTGCTGGTTGCTACAGGAGTTTAAAGGTGATTTGTTTGGCCACTTCTTATCAAATGTTTTGGGAGGACAGGGTGCTGGATAAGCTCATCCAGGCTCACTCTCCCACAAAAGGCTGGACCAGATCATCTTTCAAGATTCCTCTCAACCTGAGATGAACTGAGATGATGAATTTACCTATTTATCTACTCTAAACAGAATTTCCTGGAAAACAAAAAAAAAATCTCCAAACTTTATACATATGAATACCATAAAACATATAAAAGAAGAAGGGACTTGTCCTTTTGATCAAAGAGTCAAGTCCTGGTTCTGCCAAAATCAGTGGGGTCTTTTTGTCATTTCTATATGGCAAAGATCACAGCCAATTATCCTTTGCCAGTCTTCTAGGAGGAGTCTCTACAAGGGTCTACTGTTGTGAAAGCCTAGAAAGGAGCTCCTTCTTCATATAGAACATGAATTAACAAGGTGAATACCAACATCTCTGCCTTTTGGATGACATTGCTAAGATAAATCCATCAAGTGAAACCTTCACGGTTCTCAGAGCCTGTCCAGCTTGCAAGGAGTACTTTTATCTCCTGACACCATGCATGTATTGCATGAACCTCAATTGTTTGACTGTTTCTTTCCTTTATAAAGGGGCAAGCAGTGGGCCAAGCCCATGGATACGCATGTAGTTGAAACTTATTTGCACTCAGTCCTCTAGTCAAAAGAAAAAAACTCACTTGAACTCAGAAAGATTTACTTGATAACAGATTTTTTCCAACCTGCCTGTGTCAGTGATAACACAACCCACTCCTTTTTGCATTATTCTGGCCAGCCACAACCCAAATTTCAGCTACAGCAAAACCAGCTGCCCTGGGTTTGTAGGTTTGTGTGCAATTTCTTACTGTAATACTGCTGATTTTATTATTGACTCATGATTCTTGTCCACTGATCAGTTAATGCTTCACTTCACAAATTGGTGCACGCGTAAACTAGGCTGAGTTGTGATTATTGTAAAAATAAACTTACTGCCTGTGGAAGTGAAAAGCAAAGCTGGGGCAGCTGAACCATTAAGACTGGTTCAACAAGAAATTTTGAAACACTGAATTTTAAAATTGCTGACTATTTAAGAGGCAAAACTTCTTCTTATTTTTTTCACCTTTTTACTCAGAAAAAACAGCTCTCAAGACCTGCTACATTTTGTTTTGGTTTCTTTTCTTTTGAAGGATGGGAGATTTCTTTTAAAAGTAGGACTTTCATGCTAGTGAAAATGCCCCGCTGACGGGATCCTGTTATTTTCCCAAATGGCAGAAGAGCAAATAATAAAACCCCATTTGACTAAAGTTGATTACAGAGCCAAATCATCATTCATCCTTACTTGCCGAGATGTGAAAAGACAGCAGACTTCTTTATTCACCGTGCTGCAATGTGTGTGGTGCTGGACCAGCTGCTAAAAAGTTACGCTGAGGTTTACAGACATTATTTTAAACACAACTTTATGCACACAGTGCAGGAGGCCACCTCTCCCTGCATGAGTCCAATTTGCTGAAGAAGAATAAGAATTAATCAATATTTTCTTTTAACATATAACAAACAGTTGAACCAAACAATTATGTAAACTGGAAATGACCCAAAATGCTAACAGTTTGGCAGCAGTAAAGTGAAATGCATTGTGGTGCACATGTGCATTTTTGTCCCCCTTTTCCCCTCCACAATAATCTGCACTTAATAGGAATATTTTAAACTATGTAGCTAAGCAACAGAGGTAATTGTTGCTTTCTAGAGCTTTTGTTAGGCACTCTAACACAGCCCAAATATGCATAATTAGGTATAATGTCTATAAATCATTATTGTACACATGTGGGTAGTTAAGTGGATTGAGAGAATAGTTCAATGAATTGGACATATTCAGTGAAAATGCTTTTTATTTGTTTTCTGTAGTTCATAATACTTTAAAATTATCATAACCCTTTACACTTTCTCTTAATAGCTCGCTGTGTTATTGAGAGAAACTTCATTTGCATTTTAGACTATGCTTAATTTATTATTTAAACCTGGAGTTCTTCTGATTCGGGAGAGGACAGACGCATCTTATGAAATACTCTGCGCTTGTTTATTCATCCTCCTTCCTAGGAAGTAAAATGTTAAATTTTCCAGTTTATGTTGAATAGATCCCAACAAAAGAATGTACCCTATAATCAGCATTATTGAAGGGGCTAGTGTTGTGACTAAATTCTTCCCTTCATCCAAAAATGCTTTTAGTTACTATGGCAATATTTACTTGATCCTGGCAAACCAGTGTTGATTTTAGAGAGATAATTACCAGAAAGGAAGATGATGGAGATGTATTTTTGAGTGTCCTTGTCGGAGGAAATGTTTATAAAAAAAATTAAATGAGACACAAAAGGCATATTGTCTTCCACACCGACAACCTCTCCTACATCCAGCCTCTATTACCTGCTGGCTGCCGCTTTTCTTCTGAAGGAAGATGTTTATAAAGACAGGATGCACTTCAGTGGTGTCTTTAACAAGTCCTTTATGAGTCTGTACGTAACAGCCATTTCTGTTTGCCTGTGCATGACCTGATCTATTGCTTAATACGGCAATTGTAATAGTGACCAGGAGCTTGCCCTCAGTGAAGTATTGAGGTCTTTGCCATCAAGGTCTCCCATGGTATCTGGGGTGACTGGGATACTAATCAGGGTCTATTTTGAGAAAATATTTGGGAATCTTAGCAGAAAGGAAAGTGAAAACAGAAGAATTTGAAGATGTTGTGTGCTTGTGAAGATATATACACAGAGCACACAACACCTGCATCTATCACATAGATTGTGTATATAGAGTATCTAAATATGGCACTTTGCATTTACATGAATATATAAGTCTGCATGTGTTTTAAGAGAATAATGTCTTCACCAGCAGCGAAAAATGGCAATGGATTTAGTTCTCATATAGGTTTGGAGGTGTAATATAAAGCAGTTATAATCATAGAAGGGGTTTTCCGGATGCTGCGAGCAGTCATATCAAACACAGGCTTGGTGTGAATTCAATCAATTCGCAGTACCTTTCAGTAAAGAAATGGTGACTGGTAAGTAACCATCTTCATTTCACTTTTTCAAGGTACAAAAAGCAGTTACTCTTACAAATTACTCTTCCTTTTTTTTTTTCTCGCACGCAGAGGAGGCTACACCAAAATCGTCTGAGGAAACCCCTCATTCAGGTGGGGAAGAAAATTCCAGTAGAAGGAAAGATAACTACTCCAGTTATCAAGACTCTGTGGCCAAACCTTTGATGAACACAGGGAAATTAGCAAAAGATGCACCCAGCCAAACAGTGGCAGAAAATCTAAACGATAGCGGCATTCAGTCCTTAAAAACAGAAAGTGATGACGCCGATGAATGTTTCATGATCAACTCAGCTGAAGGAAAGGAAAAGACTGTTATTTCTGACCCCAAATACTGTTCATCTGAGGAAAATGAGAGTAATTCTGAAATTATGGACAATGAGTGGGACAGCTCTTCAAATTTCTCAGAAGAAACAAGCTTAAAGCCCCACGTAACTCAGAAGTACATTGTAGAGTGTAATCAACCTAGTATCCTGGAGGTCCCAGAAATTAAGAAGGAAGAGGTAGAAATTGGCCCTTGTGAAACACTTTGTGACTCAGAAACAGAGCTAAGAGCACCCCAGGAGTCTCAACCAGACCCTTTTGAGAAGAGAATCCAGCATCCCTTCCCTGAAAGCGAAGAAGACGACAACGAGTGCCTGTCAGAAAACACAGAGGTGTCTGTTGAGCTGGACAAAACAAAAGGGAACTTGAGTTTGCTAGAACAAGCGATCGCTCTGCAGGCAGAGCAAGGGCATGTGTTTCACAGCACCTACAAGGAACTGGATAGGTTTCTTCTGGAGCACCTAGCAGGGGAAAGGAGACAAACCAAAGTTATTGACATTGGTGGGAGACAGATATTTAGCAACAAACGTAAGGAAGTATTTTTGGCTGTTCTTACTGGCTTAAGCATTTATCCTGTGACTGATAGAGGATTCTGAGCTGGGGTTTATAGCAACAGTAAAGAATCTGGAATTTAGCTGGTAATTTTGTTAATTATGTACCTTCACACTAGTGCCTTACATCTAACCAGGTTAAATGCTAGGTACTTGGCTTCCTGCCAAACCGCTATGTGAAATGATCAGTAATGGGTACTAAAAGGGCTGTGTAGCTGGCACTGACACTCCTTCTCCTCCTTTTCCTCCTCCTCTGCCTCCCCCTTCATAGGGCACTGATACATACCTCCTAAATTTTAGCAGCCAGAAAGAGAAGGCATTAAAACAGTGCTTAAGAAAAGGTTAGGGTGCAAAACTGGCCTCTCCCAAACATGCCATCTAATTCCTAAGCCATGTGTTTTCTGAGTTCAGTCTACTCCACGTACTTACATTACGTTTTGCTACAGCCAGCACTTCTGAGCCAGGAAAGCACAAGCCGTGCTCTTCTGCCTCATTCACCATCAGCAGAATTACCACTAAGTTCCAAAATCTTTATTGTTTTTGATGGTTTGTGGCATCCTATGAAGCTGTAGGAACATTGCTCCATTTTTGGTACTTAATCGGGCTTCCAGAAGTGGAGGTTTTTGAAAGAGTTGGGTTTGATTTGAAAACCAGGCTGTCTCATATGAAACTCCTTAATTAAGGATAACTACAGAACATCAAGAGGTGTCATTTTACAAGCACACTCCCCTGCTGTAGTAAGGAACTATACATTCATCTGCCCTTTAACTTTTCCTTTGGGGCTTGCAAAATACACTGAGGTCACTCCAGCATTGCTGCAGTTCTTGCTTTGGATGAACTACTTATTTTGATGTTTCTAGCATTGCTTTAGAGTAGTCTCCGTGGACATTGCAAACAGCAGCTCAGTTATCTAACATATTTAGAGTGTAAGACAACTGCCAGGCTTTTCTAGGAGTTGTAACCATAAAATGTTTCCTCTAGTGTTCAGGAAGGAACTGCATGCATCTTATTTTGCTGTCTCAAGCAGTCCTTTTATTAGCATGTCTTAAGCTTTCCATGCGTGGTGTCAGCCTACCTCCCTGCTAACCTACATGAACCTTTGTTTGCTCAGATGACTAAGTGATATATAGAAATTTTACAGCTATCTTTTTCTCCTCCTGAGCCCAGCTGTGTTCACCAGGTTCACGTTGGTGTCAATATGACTTTCTCACAGTACCCGTGGTAAGCATGGCAGAATCTGGCCCTTTCTGACTTGCTTCATATGATTATTAGCTGTAGTTTGCAGGTGAGTTCAGAGGTAATACTCAAGGAGGAACAAACTAAGCTTTGTTCAGGTTGCATAAACGCTGTATGGTTTTGGTCAGTGTAGTATCAGGCACATTATATTTTCACTTCACATAATTACCTGGGGTTTATTTCTAAAAAATCCACCATCAGCTCTCAATTTTCATTCCTGGATGCTATATCAGAAAAGCATGGCTTAAGTTTATATTTTTACATCTTTTCAGTGACAGCCTTTCCAAATAGTGTGCGGGGAGGGGAATTTAGTCATATGTCAGGGTCCCTCTTTATTTTCTGTCCACTATAGGTGCACTTTCCATTTGCAGTGATTCTCAGAAGCATGTGGTCTCCTGTTGATGTTCAGCCTATTTTCTTCCCTCTCTGTTTCTCTGTTTGTTTTCTGCTGGTTTGGGGTTTTTTTTTTGTTGGTTTTGTTTGGTTTTTTTTTCCCCAGCCTAAAGTCTTGCCAGGAAGTTTAACCCTCATCTGTCTCTGGCGATCCTCCTGTCCCTAAGCACATCCTACCTCATGGTCCAACAAAATGAGCTTGAAAGATGCTGCTCCCTGTGCTGGCTGCAGCTGTTTTCTCCCCCAGCACTGAATGCTGTTGGCAGCCGGTCACAGATGGAGCTAAAACCATCCTCAGCAATTTATGCGGCCACTTCCTCCAGATTTCTCACAAGAGAATTTCTGGACCAGAATTTATTCCTTTCTCGCCCAGACTTTTGATCCTGCATTGGAAAACAAATAAAGGCTTTCTGACCAGTGCTTCTTGCACAATTTTAGGTGCTTGATGCAAACAAACAAACAAAAAACACCCCAAAAAACTGGGAAAGCACTGCAGCCATTACAGAGTGGCAGCTGTGGGGCTGGGCTGAGACCTCGCCTTTGAAAGGGTATCGGCTGCTCCATGTTTTCTCTGTCATTGTGGGCTGCTCCACAAAGCAGCACTGCCATGTGTACCAGAGGGAGCTGCTTGCCTTGCCTCTCAAATGTAAAGTGGCATGTATTCAGTTTCCTAACAAAGAACCTACAGCCTAGAGATCTGCGATATTTAAGGAATGGCTTCTGGTTTGAAATGCTTTTTGTTTTGTTGGTTGGTTTGTTTGTTTCGCACCTCAGCTTTTATTTGGCTGTCCCAGCTTCCTGGAGTCTGACATTAACAGAGGAAAGGATTGTTTCTGCCTTTTTTTGGGTTTTGGGGTTTTTTTTTTCATTTGTTTATTCCTTTGTAGATCTTGCTGTTGGCTGAGGCTGCCAGTTTCCTGGCTTATTGGATTGTGGCTTTTGTCCTGTTTGAGGCTTTGAATGGAAAAGGAAAAAAAAAAAAAAAAAAAAACTGCCGCCCTAAAGCTATAGAGTTCAGCACATAAATGGCATATTGGGACAGGGAAGCCATAGTTTAAAGACATAGTTAGTGTGAAAAATTAAGTGGTGCTAAAATCGTGTGCATCTCTCTTGAAAGTTTGCGTAGGAGTCACATCTGAAGTACAAAATAGAGCCACGCTGCTAGGATCACTCAGCTGAGTGCAGATGGGGGCGAAAACCAAACAAAATCCTTATTTGATTTCTCTGCAGATTCTCCCAGGCCTGAAAAGAGAGAAACCAAATGTCCCATCCCAGGATGCGATGGCACAGGGCACGTGACTGGGCTCTACCCTCACCACCGCAGTCTCTCAGGCTGTCCACATAAAGTTAGAGTGCCACTAGAAAGTGAGTATCATCACTCTGCAGTCCAGAATAACAAGTGGATTGGGCCCTGTGTTGTGGGTACTGTATGCTCATGCTGGAGAATAAACTCTAGGTGAGATTGCAGAATGAAGCTGAGAGGGGAGCCACCACACCTTCTTTGCCCTCCAGCTCTTAGTCCTGCTTTCCACACTTGCCAAGCTCAAGTACTCCTGAGCAGCAGCATTAGGAACAGCAGTAGACTCCTTAGGTCACCTGGGAATCATAAGATCAGAGGCAAACTATCCGCACCTTGCTCACAGACCTGAGCTCTGTAATCTGAGTCTTCAGGAGTTTGCTTGCCTATGCCTTTACAAAAGCATGCAGCACACCTGCCTGTTTCAGAGCTGCAAGGTGACGTGCTGTAGCCACACATCCAGGCTGCTGGTTCTCATTGCCAATGACTGAGAGGCCTGGACATGCTCGTTCACCGATGTTTCCAGTGTCTTCCTTACCATCTAGCTCAAAAATATTGCTTGCACCAATATATCAGTATATTGGTCCACCAGCACATCCCTCTCGTATGCCTGTATCATGCCAACCCTTTTATGCCCAATCTAGCCTGAATTTCCCTGCTTCTTTCTAACTATGCTGATCTGATTACGTTGGTTTATGTGTGTGTTTGTCTGCAATGTGATGCGATGAAATGCTGCATAAGGAGACAAAACTTAGCATGTAACTTTTTTTTTAAATAATCTAGTTAGTCAGATTGGTGTTTTGTGGTGGCATGCATAAAGACAGCTTTAGAGGATGCTTATGCTTTACCCACATCCTGTTCCTAACTGTAGCTCTGCCTTTGATGGAACCTGGTGCTAGACTGTACTTACGGAAACATCTGCTGAGTTAAGCACTGTGCTGCATTTGATAGGTCTTAGCAACGTGAACTTCCTAAAAAAGTTCAAATTAACAAGTCCTTTTAAATTACTGTTCTACCAATCAGATGTGTTCTGTCCTAGTGGCAATAAATACATAAATAAATAAACAAATAGATGATAACTGCTTTGTGGCAGAACAGCCAGCTTATTTGAAGCACTGTGCACCCAAAGGGCTCATGCTTAAGTCATAAGGTGAGACCTACGAAGAAATACTCTGTTTAATGCAGACTCATATCTCAGGCTGAGTAAAGATAATCCACATCAAAGGGCCTAAGAAATGTACTTGCAAGAGGTTGTAACCACTGCCGAGAGTTCAAGCTGCTGCCTGGGAGCATGACCAACTGGTCTACAGGAGTTTTAACACAGCTCAGATGAGCAGAAGGTGTCAGGGTTCAAAGGAGACATGCTCAGATCAGATCATTTTACTGAGGTGCAAGGCATAAAAAGCCTTCCTGCAAGGGAGAATTGCCCTCCCTGAGCCAGAAGTTCTGCAGCTGTACACAGCATGACAGTGTGGCCTGGGACTATCACCTTCCTTTTTGTAGGCTAGGGGTAGTGGTGTTAGAACTGGAGGACAAAGGGCTTAGTGATCTTTGGTAAATTCCCCTTTTGTTCTTTTAAAGTCACTAGAAACATGATGTGCCTGTGGAAAGAGGCACTACAGCAGTATGGGGATAAACTGCTATAGGCTGGAGGCAGCAGCCTTGCTCTGTTGTACATCCTTTGCTTCTCCCTTTCTTTTGCCACCAAAATGAGACAGAATTGAGAATCTGAGCCCAAAGATGACATGTTCATATGCTTTTGCTGTGTGGATTTCTAACTGATGCATGCTATTATCAGGTTTTTTTTCCTTCTTATTCCTGTTTAGTCCTTGCCATGCACGAAAATGTCTTGAAGTGCCCTACCCCAGGATGCACTGGAAGAGGCCACGTCAACAGCAATCGCAACACGCACAGAAGGTAGACCAGAAAACTTCCAGCCCCACTTAGAACCTAACACATGCTCAGGAGTGAATGGATGGGTACCTCTTGGAATGCAGAGATTGTGCACCATGCTGCAGAGTGCCTGTGAACTGCAAGGGTAGCCTGTGTTATTTATAAGCAAATAATGGTGTTAATTTGGCTCTATTAAGAAAAGGCTGCAGCACTGGGGATGGCAAATTCCACTAGTATTTTTCACAGGCGAAATTTCAAACTACAATTTCATGACATTCTTCACAGCGAAACATCGTCACATAAAAGAAGTAGGAGTGAGCAAATACATCATTATTCCTACAACTGGAAGCCAAAAGCTTCTTCATTTTGCACCATGTATATGCCAGGAACTTCCCAGTAAGGCACATTCCCTTTGGACAAACCAAAAAAAATTCAAGTGGAATATTTTAGAATCCATATAAAAATTGAGCTCCATTTTTTTACCCCGAGGAGCATAATCTTCTTGCTTGGAACAGCCCTATGTGTTTAACTTGCTGCCTGCAGGGACAAGCCTTCCAGCCAGGCAGCTGGGGAATCACAGCTGGGCTGCAGGTGAGGCAGGGAGCCGATGTGGTCTGTCTCCAGCAAACCACTGCTGTCAGCACAGCACTTGTGAGCCAGCAAGCCAAAATATTGCAGTGCAGCACTTCTGGAAAAATAGGATGTCAGTCTTCTAATCAACCTCAGGACATAAAATTTTCAAACCCAGTTTTCTTTGTTGATCTGATTTGTTTGTTTTTTTTTTTGGGGGGGGGTGTGATTTTTTTTAATTTTTTTTTTTTTTTTGCTGTTGATTGATTTGATATCATAAGAGCACAGCAAAATCAAGGCTTGTCAAACTACGCTACTGCCTTTAATGCAAAAAGTTAATCTTTAGCAGAGAGATTACAATTTCATCTACAAGAATATCTAAGGAAGGGGTAAATATATTTTTTTTTCATTGTTTCCTATTTTAAATCCCCAGTCATCTCTGCAGCACATCAGCTGCCTCATAAGCAGCCCATAAATAGGATGAGAAAACATGTTCTAATCTAATAAAGCAAACAGATAAAAAAAGAAATCACAACTTGAAATGACAAAATGTGTTCCTTGGTAACAGCCACTCACATACACCTGTTTGGTGTTTTTCCTCCCAAATTCACTTTTCCTTTTAATCAGCAGGAGGCTTACACGCATGGTTTAGCTGATAAAGTAAATGTCATTTGTCAAAAAATTTACTAGTGGCTCGCCAGCCAAAAAACATCAAAGCTGAACTGTGGAAAACTCCTACATGATACAGTTTCCAGATATACCATCTCAAATATACAGATTTCACAGTTTTGCATCAAGGATTGAAAACCAGACGAATCTGAGCTACAACAAGAGCAGCTCCCACAGATTTGCAGGGCACCAGGGAAGTTAGAAGTCATCGGGTTCCACAGCAAACATTTCCTTTACTTAAGGCTTCATTTTAATGTGGTGCTCTTTTCTTTTCTTTTTTTTTTTTTTTCCCTCTCTTTTTGTTTCTTTTCTTCACCCTGCCTTTAAACAGCCTTTCTGGTTGTCCAATTGCTGCAGCTGAAAAGTTGGCTATGTCCCAGGAAAAGAACCAGCTCGAGTCTCCAAAAGCTGGGCAGTGCCACGATCAGACTCACAGGTAGGAGCCCTCATGGGTTAGTCTCTCCAAAGTGTTTGTACACAGACTCTGCTGATCAGTCCTCATGTCTTTCCTCCATTTCACATTTTAAATGCTGCAGGGCTAACTTGGTTTCTTCCAAGACAAACTCCTGCAAAGCTGAATAAGCTGACTTCACCTCAACATCAACAAGCAGCTTTCTGCTGGTCCTTGTGCATGGGGTTGACATGAAAGACAACAGAGAGATCTTTTGAAAAGCACTCAACTATGTTTTCCTGAACCTTGCTTCAGCACAAATACCCTTATCAATGGCCCTCAAAAATCTTTCTTCTGTAAATGAAATCAGTCTGCTGAACTGTTTTAAACAATCTTCAAGAATGGTTCCTTTATTACAATACACAGAGAGAGTGTTTGGCATTGGAATGGGCTGCCCAGGGAGGTGGTGGAGTCCCCATCCCTGGAGGTGTTCAAGATAAGACTGGATGGGGCACTTAGTGCCATTGGGTAGGGCTGGGGGATAGGTTGGACTGGATGATCTTGCAGGTCTCTTCCAACCTGGCTTACTCTATTCTATCCTGCTCTATCCTATCCTATCCTATCCTNCTATCCTATCCTATCCTATCCTATCCTATCCTATTCTACTATATTCTATCCTATTCTGTCCTCTCCTATTCTATTTTGATATTTTGGCCACAGAAACTTGATTAAAGATCCTTCTGACCTCACTGCACTTTTAGCAGGTCAGTCCTCATTTATTTCATGCTTCTTTTCAGAGGTACCCAGTAAGTAGCATGGCATTTGAAAGAGTTGAGAACTCTGCTCATCCTGTTCCCCGCACCGTTCCATGATTCATATGTTGAGGTTCTTTATTTTAAGTCCATTGGTTTAATTAGTTTGATTTAATTTTTTAATACAATGGCACCAAAAAGGGGAGACATTTTTTTACTGCAGTTGTATTTTGTTGGAGAGTTATACGGACCCTACAGACACGCATAATTTGCACATCATTGGCACCATGACCATTACAACCTATTATATTCAGGTCTATTTGGGGACACTTTAATTTGTGGATTATTGACATGATCAGCTCTAATGGTTCCTTCAGAGCCATTACAGAATATTATGTCCATGTGCCTGCCAACTGCACGTGCCTTAACTCTACAGATGAAAAGTCCTTAGGAAATCACTAAAGACAAGTAGTTACTGAACATAACTAAATGGAATAACACACTCTCAATCATTTCCTGCTCCCAAATAACATAGCCAATTATTTTGGATCATCTTATAGTGTGTTTACACCGTACTAGTTCACAGTAAAGTAAGAACAGTTGTGGTCCATAAAGCTACAAGTCCTTTGACTAGCAAATATCCAGACAATCTGTAGAAAGGAAGGAAGCCCCATGGTAAGTCAGGACTTACACAGCCCACATTGCTTCTAGAGAATGCTAGATTTTAATATGTCCTCAGCATTGAACTTCTGTGAAGTTCAAGTTCTCTTTTCTAGCTAAGCCACCATATTTATGCTATATATTTCTTGTACACAGCTCCCAGTCAGTCTTTCCTATGAACATCATATTCTCTGATCCTGAGATGCAGCTGTCTGGTGTTAGTCAAGGACAGATTTAATGATATTGTGTTTTTTACTGTCATTTTCCTCCACTCTGCAGGACAAACTTAGCGAAGCAGCCTGAGGTATCTCAGTACAATTATAGAACTTCACAGCCAGTCACCTCCTCCAGGGCCACCCTGGTGAAAGAGCAGGAGAAGTTTGGGAAAGTACCATTTGATTACGCCAGCTTTGATGCACAAGTCTTTGGCAAACGCACAACAGCACCTGTGGCACAGGGACGAAAAACACCGCAGTTCCTTGAATGTAAGCTTGAAATTCCATTATCTTTTGGAAAATGGGGGAAGTGCCAATGACCTTTTGTTGGGTTTTTTTGCTTGGTCTGATGCATTTTTTTTCCTCCTTTCTTTTTGTTTGTTCTACTGTCAATCTTCTAGAACTCAAACCAAATCTCTGTAGGAAGCATCTTCAGCCGCTTGTGGCTGGAATGTTAATCACTGGTTTGCTAAATATAGAGTGCTGAATATCATCACTATAAGGTTTACTTGTTTGATGGTTCTTTTAAAGGCAGTAACCAGGGCAAAAGAAGAGCAAAAAATGCATGATTTATGTCTTATCTGTTACCTTCTTCCTTGGTTAAACTGTGATATCTTTATGTGATAGGATGCTGCCATGAGAAGTCCCATGGAATGTCTGCACAAGATGTTATGAATTGTAGTACAGAGAAATCCAAGTTAGATTTTAAAGGTATTTCAGATACCTTTTAGATGCATCTATAAAGCTATTGCTCCTCCTAGATGATCATGTGCCCTGGCTGCATTACCTCTAGACTTGAATTGAACTCATGTAGATGTCTCATATCTTTGTACTACACCATATTTGTAGTGCAGACAAATCCAATACATCAAATTGTTATCTAGAGTCCTTTGCTTGCATCACCTAGAAGTTTGCTTGGGTACTACTCTGACTAAACAAGGTGGATGTTGATCCTTCCTTGTAGATGCTCCTCACAATCTGCATAGGAAAATTGAGCAGGATTCTGCCATTATATTGACCATTATAAAATCGTTTTTAGTTCAAATAAAAAAACCAAGCAAACCAAACCAAAACAAAAAACTCTGTTGCCATGAAGGAAAAAAAAAAAAAAAATTTATTGCCCCAAATTTGGCTTCAAAAAAAAAAAAATTAAAAAACCCCTGCCAAAACCCTCTTTAGTTGAATTTTTTTTTGTAAATAAAAAAAAAAAAAATAACAACTTAGTAAAGGCCAACAAGTTGCATTCCACTTGTTATTCCAACAGAGGAGAATATCCAGAATAAGGTGAACAGAAAAGCAGAAAATGGTGTATGTACATAGAAGTCTATGATATGATATTGTATATATATGATATATTATATATGATATGATATATAATAGACTTCTAATACTAATATATATATATATATATATATACACACACACACATTTATATGTAAAACAGCCTACACAAAAAAGCCCATGAGGGACTTTTTAGGATGTAGGGTAGTGATAGGACTAGGGGGAGTGGAGCAAAACTAGAAGTGGGTAGATTCAGATTGGATGTCAGGAAGAAGTTCTTCACCATGAGCGTAGTGAGAGCCTGGAACAAGCTGCCCAGGGAGGTGGTAGAAGCCTCATCCCTGGAAGTTTTTCAGATCAGGCTGGATGAGGCTCTGAGCGACCTGATCTAGTGTGAAGTGTCCCTGCCCATGGCAGGGGAGCTGGAACTGGATGATCTTTGAGGTCTCTTCCAGCCCTGACAATTCTGTGATTTCTGTATGGGTCTGAATGCACACATATCTGTAGATATCTGTGTGTCTGTGTATATAAACACCCTATTTAAAATTGAAAATGAAAAGTAGATATTTATTTAGCCTGGAAAATAGGCCTGTTCAAATGAAAGCAAATATGTGCATTGCCAGCTTCTTGGGTGGCAGATTTTCCAATTTTGTTTGTAAAATTGAATATTCTCTATTAGCTGTCTCGTTGCACAGATGTATGTCTATTTCACAGGTTCATTTCAAGGGAGGAGGGGAAAAAAAAAAAAAGAAGGATGATTGAAGTGTTTTTATACAAATGCAAATACATACATACACAATTTGTGTAGAATGTGTATTGGGGCTGAAGTTTACAGCCTGTTGTTCTTGCAAAGATTGCAGTGTGCAGCTATTATTTTAATGGAAAGGTGAAAGCAGAAGGGCAGGTGAGTGCTTTAACAATGCAGGCAGACAAAAGTTGGCAATAAGAAGCTGATGATGTAGTGATTGGTTCAGCATCTCATGTAAATATGTAGCTGGCCAAAAGCCTACCATTAGCCCTCTGTGGATTCTGCACTTACAAAGTTGAGTTGTTAACAAAGCATGCACCCTTCACAGCCTGCTTTCTTTTTTTTTTTTTTTTCAATCTTTTAGGGTGGTTAGTGGAAGATGCATTTTTTTGCTCTTTAAACATAATATGAAGCTGGCTGTAGTAATGGCTGAAAACCTAAACCCTGTCGCTGGCGTTGCAGCAGCGCAGATAAATCCTTTTTCATTTGCACGGGAGAAAGGGAGAACTGAATCATGAGGCTGCTATGCATTGCTCCACTGAGATGCCTCCAGTGCTTAGACAAACCCAATATGGCATTCAGCTACAGCCAGTGCACAAAAACAAGCATTTCTCATAGAGCATCCCACGTTGGAGGGAAGATGAGTTCTTCAATGTCTTGTGTACATCTTAGCATCAAAGCCCACTCAGCCAAAACTCTACATCCAGGGAGAATCAGAGACTTGGGGCTCAGATCTTTGTGGAGCGAGCAGATGGCTACACGCAGAAATGTTCTTGGTGTATCTGGGTGTAGGCTGAGAAATTGGATTTTGCTTAGTTTATCTTCGTAGGACACTGTGAAAGCTACAGACAAAAGGAGCCAGTGTTGCTTCCTGAGAGCCAAAATCACCTGGCTGTGTTTTCCCTGCAACAATTAACGACAGCCCAGAACCAAAATCCAGAACAGGGAGCAGAGTTCTCTTTGTTTTAAAGTGCTGCTGGAGCAGAAAACAAAGAACCACACACACACCATTTCTGTCCCTGAAAGTGCTTTTCTGTTCACCTGTTAGCTTTTCACTCTCAGATGAACCTCTGTGCCTAATAAGTCTGCATTACTCCAAATGACAGCCAAAATGAGACAGTTTTGTAGACCAGTTGCATTCTCAATGTACATTATTTTCTTTAATTGATTAGAAGGTTGACTTAACCTAAAAATTTCCATGAAATCAGGACTGAATATTCCTCTAACAGGTAATGTTCTTATCCGGTTGCTCTGGTTCATTCAAGAGCCTGCTCTTGTTCTCCTTACTCACATAACAAAGCTGCTTAAATAACTGACTTACTCATTTGAGTAGGGTAAGCAGTGTTGTTTTAACTAAGGCTGGACAAGTCACTGTTGGTCTTTTGCACAATTAGAGCTCCAATGGGAAGCCTTAATAAGGATACATTTACAGTTGCATTTGCCTACCAGTGTTGGGACCTATCATGTCACTGCAGATAACACACTAATGCTTGTTCAGCCTTTCCTTAGACGTCACTGCTTTTAATGCTTGTGTAAAAATTGAGTAAAATCTGAGGAAAATATGAGGAAAATATGAGGAAAAATAGAGTAAAATCAACAAAATCAGAGTAAAATCTGAGCAAAATCAGAGTAAAATCTGGGCAAAAAAAATGAGTAATAATAGTGTAAAATCTGAGCAAAACCTGAGTAAAATATGAGTAAAAATTGAGTAAAATCTCAGCAAAAGCTGAGTGAAATATGAGGAAAAGTTAAGTAAAATCTGAGCAAAAATTGAGTAAAATAAGAGCAAAAGCTGAGTAAAATCTGAGTAAAAATTGAGTGAAATCTGAGCAAAAACTGAGTAAAATATGAGGAAAATTTGAGTAAAATCTGAGCAAAAATTGATTAAATTATGAGCAAAATCCGAGTAAAATGAGTAAAAACTGGGGCAAAAGCTGAGTAAAATATGGGTAGAAAATGAGTAAAAGCTGAACAAAACCAGAGTAAAATATGGGCAAAAGCTGAGTAAAATATGGGTAAAAATTGTGTGAAATCTGAACAAAACCAGAGTAAAATATGGGCAAAAGCTGAGTAAAATATGAGTAAAAATTGATTGAATTCTGAGCAAAAACTGAGTAATATCAGAGTGTATCCCTCAGATGTTTTGTGGCAAGATGTGTACTTAACAGGTAAAAACCCAATTGTTGTGTTCCCGAAGCCATTTTTACAGCCAACCCTTACTGCCGATAGGACATGGAGTATTAAAAAAAAAAAACAAACAAAACATTAAAGTGTTACTCTTTGAACATCTGAATGCATGAAATTGTCATCTGAGAAACAAAACTATTTGGTGGGGGAAATCTCATCCGTGCAATTGCTAATCAAATCTCTCTTCAACAGCGAAGCATTTTTCAAATCCAGTGAAATTTTCTAATCGGCTGCCTAGTGCTAGCGCCCACACACAGAGCCCTTGCCATGCCAACTCTTATAGCTACGGTCAATGTAGTGAAGACACCCACATAGCAGCAGCTGCTGCTATCCTCAACCTTTCCACCCGCTGCAGGGAAGCAGCAGAGATCCTCTCCAACAAACCACAGAGTCTGTCTGCCAAGGTAGGGTAGTCCAAGAACCTGGAGGGTGTGCTAGCTACTGAACTGTGCGAATAAACTGTCTTTCATGTTAGTAACTGCATTAAATTACCACACCACACCCCCCCCCAAAAAAAAAAAAAGGGAGGCTTCTGTTTGCATGCTCTTTTGAAGAGAGACACAGGGGGAGAAAAAAAATATGGAAATGTAGTGACCAGTTCTGATAAAAATAAGCAAATAGCAGGAATTATGTTGTTAACTCTTTTCGTAATTGAGCTCTAAATACGAGGGGGGAGTTCTGTGGGAGGGAAGGAAGAAGGTTATTTGAAATCCAGCAACAATCTGTGTTGGATAATGTGTTTAGATCTGTTTAAAGAAGGAATTTTCCTCCCTCTGAAGCCTGCCATAAGTGATCATTTCGGAGGCTGGTTTAACAGAAAAAAAATAATTATGGTGTGATTAATCAAGGTGATGTTTTGCTAGCAGTGGGGCAGAACTGCACCTATTGAGTCTGTTGCATTTGGAGTTCATGACAGTTTGACAAGGTGTAAGGAGGCAAATAACAACTGAGTTGGGTAAAAATTTGCCTTTCTGCTGGCAAGGAAGGAGTATCAGGCCCACAGTGTTTGGAGACAGACAATTTGGGCAAGCCTGTCACAGTGGAAAGCTGCCTAATACTGTAGATCTTTGTGTGGCTTTCATCTTTTGGTTCCTGCTCTTACGTTCCCTCACAGATATTTCTGATTTACAAATGGTACTGGGTGAGCTAAGAGCCTTATCTCTTTGTGCCATTACACAGTATTGTATTGCTGATGAAAACAGACAAGGTTTTCTTCTGCTGACTGCAGTTGTGGCAGCACTGTCGTTGTTTATCATTTGTATTGAAGTCCCACACGCTACATGGCAGCGCAACTTTTGAGAGCTCTGTGTAGATGAGGCAGTGCCATCACAAGAGAAATCACTGGGGAGTGGAAAGATGTGCATTTATCCAAACACAGGCAGCAGGTGTGTTCCTGCTGTGGGATTCTGAGTCATGATGTGTGCTCCAAAAGACAGATGACCTATTTCTCTGCAAGTCAGAGTTGCTTTACCTTGACTATTTTAGCGCTACGCTCAGTCTCACTACAGGTAGCTTCCACAGGTGGTGGTCCACAGTTTTTAAGAGGTGTTACTCCTTGAGTGGAACCATGAATTTTATCACCAGCACAACACCCTGTTAGGTATTCCAAGCCTTACACCTCAGCAGAATAGTATCACTTACTCTGTTGCCTTAGTGAAATCTTGGATCTTGAAACCTACGCTGGGAAATGCCATGGTGTTAGACCTTTTTGTGTGTGTGCACATGTATCTCCTGTAACTCATACATCTGCTCCAAAGATTGTTCACAGAGCCTTTCCCAGATGACAGATCCATCCTTAATATCTGCTAGCAAAAGGCTCCTTCTACCAGTCTTCAAGAGAGACTTGTAGCACGGAAATGGAAACTGATGCCAATGGTTGGATTAAATTGCTGTTGCAGCCTTTGGCTGACCTCAGTACCAGGCCTTTCGTGCCAGAGAAGAGCAGTAAAGGGACCAGGCATAACCCAAAGATTTTCTCCCTCCATACCTGCTTCACAGTTGCCAAATCATGGGGAAGGGTTGAATGGAAGTGAGCATAATAGTAATGATATAGAGGGACACTTGGGGCACATAGCTTGCTCCTTTTTCACAGTCAGGAATCCAGCCTAAAAGAAAATCACCTGCATACCTTGCTGTCTGCCTGCTTCCACTTTTGCCAGACTTTCTGGAGGGCAGACTGCTACAAAACATCTGACAGAAGAATCAGAATTAGCTTCTGGCCACAATACAGGCGAGTAAGCCCTAAACAGATCTGGTGGCCAAAACCACACAAAGCCATTCTTATTTTGTTTTAGCACATTTATCATACACATTTTGAGAGATTTAAAAAAAAANAAATGGGAATAAATTTCCAGGCTCTCTTCAGTGAATTTGCTTGCTTATTTTAAAAGAGTAAAAAAAAAAACCCTCCAAGGCTATTTTAAAAGAGACTTCTGCCTATTGATTAGTGTTTCTAAATTGCTGTGTGGCTGTTATTGGCCACAAAAGTAAATGTTTGACTGCAGGAATACCTTACAAATTTTTAGATTATTAAAAAAAACAAGCCAGTCTCTTGACACTTTATCAGCGTTTAGACTCAAATAATGCAGCATCAACAGATGTCTACAGATTTCGTGTTTTCCTTGGTAGCACAAACATTCACCACGTGTGAAAATACCTGTGTGGGGTGGTTGTGTTCAGATCCTGTAGTACCAGAGCTCTCAGCCCTGCTCTTGATGTGTTCCTTCATGCCTCTGTCTAGAAAAACCTGATTAGCAGCGTCCATACTTCAGCTTCTGACTTGTGATTGCTCTTCTAGGAGCATCAAGCAACCTCCTGGCAATCCAAGCCACAGCACTATTGAATGTGGCAGGCAGAAGTGATGGTAAAGCAAGGACATGTGAGACAGCAGAGGATTTCCTGGGCTTGAAGGGAATCCTCTGCAAGTCAGGCAAATGTTAAAGCCATAAAGATGTTGTGCTTCTAAGTTTTAAACTTTTGAACTTCAGACATGTCGAGCAAGTGTCATTTCCTTGTATTTGCTGAAGGCATGTATATGTCACCTTCCTTAAGCAGGTGGAGAAGACACCAAAATGGCTTTTTAGTGCAAATATATCCCCAGAGCATTTTTTTCCTGTCTTCTAAATTTTATTTTTTCACCTCCAGAGTGCTGTCCATTTTGTAGCAAGGGCCAAGCATTTTAAATGTTCACCACTTTTCTGTAGATAACATTTAAATGAAAAACAAACAAACAAACAAACAACAGTATTTATCTTATTGCACAATTCCAAATACCATTAACTTAATGGGCTTTGAAATATATAGTTCACATTCTCTGCATAGCAGTTCAAAAGGGAGAATCTAAACAATATTTTTTAAAAAAAGGGGGGGGAAAGCAGCAAGGGTAAAAATAATCAGATTAACACTACCATTGAAAAGCCAACTTTCCAGAGAGATGTAACACAGGGAGGTGATCAACCAAATATCTCCAGATTAAAACTACGAATTTATAAATTAAGCCATTTCGAGAATGAATTGGTTCTGAAAGGAGCAGTAAAATGGATCCTGAGCTTTCTCGCTGAATTATCGATCAGCTGATACCTTGATCATGCTCTTTCCAAAAATAATTAACACCACATTAATGTTACATTATCTGAGCCATTTCACCTCTGCCTGGGACTGTACTAGATTCTTCCCCTCTACTTTGCCCTGGTTGAGACCCCACCTGGAGTACTGCGCTCAGTTCTGGAGCCCCTATTACAAGAGGGATGTGGACATGCTGGAGTGTGTCCAGAGAAGGGGCACGAGGAGGCTCAGAGGGCTGCAGCACCTCTCCTATGAGGGCAGACTGAATGAGTTGGGCTTGTTCAGTTTGGAGGAGGCTCCCAGGGGACCTTGTGGCCTTCCAGTATCTGAAGGGAGCCTACAGAAAAGCTGGGGAGGGACTTTTTAGGCTAGCAGATAGTGACAGGACTAGGGGGAATGGAGCAAAGCTGGAGGTGGGGAGATTCAAACTAGACATGAGGAAGAAGTTGTTCAGCATGAGAGTGGTGAGAGGCTGGAATGGGTTGCCCAGGGGGATGGTTGTGGCCACATCCCTGGAGGTGTTTAAGGAAAGGATGGCTGAGGCTGTGGGTGGCCTGATCTAGGGCAGGGTGTCCCTGGGCATGGCAGAGGGATTGGAACTGGGTGAACCTTGTGGTCCCTTCCAACCTTGACTGATTCTATGATCAGTCACTTCCCATGTGGCCAATACCCCAAACCGCTCTCCTTGTTGTATCTGATTTGCAGTTTATGTAGCTTCTCCCATTGAAGTCAACAGAAGGACTTCCCTGGAAGGCTTAGCGCACAGTTTCTACCACTGTGCAGGACTCCACATCAGCACCAGAACATCCAGGGCTCTTCCCTGTTTACAGCCCTCACCACATTCACATCTCACAGAGGTAGCTGCAAGCAATACAGTTTATCTGTATCCTCATCACTGCTGCTTGCCAAATGTTTTGTTGACTGTTTTGGTGGGTTCCCCACCTGTTTAGACAAAATGGCATATGCACACTATGCCTTGAAAGAAAAACAAAAAATGCCACTTGCTAAAAATGTTTAAAGTTCAAATTCTGTTTTTGAACAAAATTATGTCATCTCTCCCTTCTTGGATATTGATGATGGTGCTAATTACATCAATTATTTCAACAATGTAGTCGGGACTCAGCACGTTTGTCAGGCAAGTCCTTTACTCCAAATACCTTACAGCCTAAATACAGGAGGAAAAAGCAGCCAAGAATATCACTAGGTAGCATCCTGTTGCACTGCTGTGCATATTGCTCCTTGAGTACATTCTTGGCTGGCTTTTTTTAATTTGTGAATTGCTCTGGGCTGAAACTGTGACTTCATTTTTGTCTCAGATGTTGCTGGGCAGTTACAAGTGCTCTCGTTTTGACACAAATTAGTATTTTAATTTGCTGCAGAAGACCTTGATTGCTAAAATTGAAATCTGAAGAACTGAGGACCAGGTGTATGTATTTCTATGAGCTGAAGGTAGAAAAGGTTGGACTTTTTGGGATGGTGTTACCTCAAGAATAGAATTCATAGACATGTCGAGGCACTAGTTTCAAAATGATTCCCAATACCAGAACTGAGGAGCAATTTTGAATCTTCCAAACTAGACTGAAGTGCCAGGGGGAACACAAAATCGTGGCTAATGTTGTTTCTTCGGACTTCCTTGGTATTAAGTTGTATGGCTGATGCCAACCAAAGAACACATAAACCCCCTTCTGTTGAAAGATGTGAGCTCCCTAACGCCACAGGTTTGAAAGAAGATTCATGCAGACACAATAATTCACTCTTTCTCATCCAGCTAGGAGATAAAGCTTAACTTGTAATCGTTACTAGAGACACACTACAGAGCATTAAATGTTGTGAGTGATCAGATGGACCCAAAGCATACAAAAAACACCGCAGGAGTAATTTATCACAAAACCCAACATCCTTTATTGTCCTAGTTTGTTTAGTTCAGTTCTGAGCACAAGACTTAATAGCGTGCTAGAAAACATCCTGTAGCATTTATGTCATAAAATAAAGAGGCTGAAAAAAGCTTGACTTGACAGTACAAGGCACTTGAAGAGGAGAGGGAGCAATTTTTTGTTTACGTGTTTATAATGGTCTTGATTTTAGATAGATGTTCACAGTAGAGTACTACTTGTGCCTCATCTTTTCACTGAAGAGAATCTGGGATAAAGAAAAAGTGCTTCAGTTGTTGTTTTTCCTCTCAGTTTTTTTTCTTCAGGAATCCTTCTCCCAGCTGCTTGTAAAACCTGTGGGAGTGATTGCACTGTCAGTGATATGGGAGTAGATACGGAGTAACCTGAATTTGATGACTGTGTGTATTCTCTCACCCTCATTGAGGGTGCTTCAGAGGATTTTTTTGCCTGGTTTACACCATAAATGTACGTTTACGTAAATGTAAACAAGATCTACATCAGGCTCCAAAGATCACAGGACATTAGGCATTGGAAGGGACCCAAGGAGATCAAGTCCAAACCACCTTGCCAGGTCAGGACCATTTATACAGCTGCAAACTAATACAAGTTAGATGCATTTGCATCTTTATTTTGCTTCCATTGTCAGGAAAGGATGGGAACAGTTTACCTTGTTTTGGTAGCCACATTTAAATGATGTCATGAAAAATGGATAAATGCAGGCCTGTTCACACTAAGGATGATAGTAATAAGATCTTGCCTTCACTGAAGAGAGCACAGCCTTTATAAGTCTAAGTGAAGCATAGAAGTGCCATTTTCTGTCAGCACATCACAGAACTGCTGGAGCATTGTTTGAGTTTTGGGGGGGGTTTTTTGGTTGCCATTTGCTCTTTTTGCCTTTTTAGCTCAATTTTTAAATTAACGCACAACTAAATGTGATGAAACAAGCAAAGGAGACATGTTGAGAGGAGGGCAGGATGAGAGCAGAAAGGGAAACTGGAGCAGTGTCTTTGTCCTCTCTTTTTACTCTGCCATTTGGAGTTTGCTAGGAAGGCAGCAAAGTGATAGCTCTTTTACACCATTCTGAACAAAAAGCCACGCTATAAACCTGTGCTCTATCCTCTGATGGGCAAAAGGGGATATATTTTTCCATGACTATATTTAATTGTGGTGTGCATCTGTGAGCTCACTTAAACCCCATCTGTACACTACTTCACAAACACAGAAAGCAGCCTTCCCTGGTCAGAATTAGGTACGTGTTGGACAACCCAACTTCTACATGAATTTCAGGAAAGTGCTGAGGAAGCTGTAAATGTCCACATCAGTAAATACTCTGCTTATCAGCTGGAGCTCCTTGGAGCAGCTAATGGTGCCTGTTTCTCAGAGACCACACATCCCCTGATTTTTTTTTTTTTTTTTTTCTACATCCAGTCTGACTGAGGAGAGGACCTTGATTGGTTTTGGTCCTTTTTGCCATGGCTGTTGCCTTCCGAGTAGTTGATATTTTGTCAGTGACAGAGAATCTGCACTATTTATGGGCTTTTGCACTATAAAACTACTGCAGCCCAGTCACATGGCTTCTTTTCCTAAGCCATCTGTCACAGAGGTCTGGAATTTTATGTGAATGTTGGTCGTCCAGACTTAACCCAAGTTTTTTTTTGGTTTTTTTTTTTTTCATTTTATTATGAAAAATGTCAGCAACTACAATATTTAGCATTTTACTTTACATTGGTCATTAAACTTGATTACTGTAGCTCTGTTTCATTGCTATAGTTACATATCAAGTAGGAAGCCAAAAAACACTGGGGCAATCATGGCAGAGCTCTACTGTCAGATCCTGGAGTGTGTCCTTGGCACTCATATAGTTAATATCTTGGATTTTTTTTTTCTTTTTTTGTAACTAAGGTTTATTAATGCCAGTATAAAAAATTGTATTTGATATTATACAGATGGCATAAGATGTTGTGGTTACTAAGTTATTATCCAGGATAAGCTGCACTGTCAAATTCAGGGCTTAAAACTATCACAGGAGATTAAACTATTTACTAAAAAGGGGCAGAAAGATATAACCAAAGCGTCTTAGTATGAACATATTAGAAGTGTATTTACTTCCCATAAATATAATAAAACATCTCTCTCTGTAAGCTGTATGATTGAAAACATGAACTTTGCTAGGCAGGAGAAGCAAACATAAGAGGTGCCTGAGTTTCTGGATGAGGGACAAGCAGATGGCTTGCTGGTGCCTCAGTCTAGGTGGGCATCTGGCTGAGGCCCATGGCTACAAAAGGGAGTCAGGCTGGCTGAGGGAGGAGACATTGCTGGGCATGACATTTGCATCCTCCACCAGCATTTTCCTTCTGATGAAAAAAGATTTCATCAGCCATATTTCACCTTTAAACGAGTTACCACTGGCGGTGGTAGAAAACAAGGCTGCGTGAAGGAAGCTTGTGCCTTCAGCCCAGCTGGTGTGGCCTTCTCAAGCTTTCCTCATGGGAAGAATTCCCCATTTCACCACAACCTTTTCCAACATCCTCAAGCAAGTGTAACTTACACTGCCCCATCTTTCACCGCCCCATCTTTCACCATTAACAGGTTGACTAATCACCAAGCTCCAGCCACAGCTGATGGGAAGAAAGAGAAAGGGGCTCTGTTGGCTAGAGTTTCATCTCTTCTTAAGGAAGAGGTGGAAGAAAGGTAGACAGACAGACCTGTCTGTTTTCCACTTACAGCAGAGCACTTAGGTGATTCACTTATGCTGCAGGTTTACTTTTACATTATCCAGGTTAGTAAATCTTAATCTGGATTTATGTGTCTGTCTCCTACATTTATACACTACCTAATGTGTCTAGCCCCAAATGCCCAAGTGGTATCTGGGCCTTGTAGTGATGCAAATAAGACACAGCAGTGATGACATGAGACTGAGAGCAGAGTTAACTACAGAATTCTATACGTTAGGTCCATGACCTTGTTATTTATCTCTGTATTCTTTGAAAGTTTTCCACATTCTTTCAGGGCAACATGGAACATGACTACCAAGTGCTCCTCTAGAAGTCACCTCTTTCACCTCTTTCTCTGCTTGACTTCAGTTAACTGTTGGCAGTAGCAAGGATTAGTTTTATACTCATTATGCTCATCCCTCTCTACATAGCAGGTCAATATGCAGGGTTGCACACTGAGCACGTGGAGATTTTTTTTTGTTGCTTTCATTAGGAAGCTGCAATTAAAGGAGCTTTTCTATCAATTCAAGAAGAGCAATATGTTCCTTCCCTTCTTCTTGTACAGTCCTTGCCCCTTCTTGCAAGCAGGAGCTGCTGTGAGAGCTTTTCCCAGCCTGGGAAGAGAAGCCAGGTCTCTGCCCAGACTGCAGAGATCCCTGCAAGCAGGCTGCCCTTTGCTGTACTTCCCTGGTAGCAAAGTTTTTGTCATCACATACTGTATTTCTTCATCGGGGACAGCCTCCTAAAGACATTCCTGAGGCTCTCAGTGGTCTCAATGCAGACCTGTGCCATAGTGGCCAGGCCAAACTATGATTAAGGCAAGATGGGTTTTTGAGAGATGTACAAAACCATAGTTACAGTTTCTGCTAATGTGCTAGTTTTAGACATATTTCTTTCCCCCTCCTTCTCTCCCCCATGATGCAGATGTTGTAATATTTCCGGGGTGTGGGGGGAAGGGAGGATATCTAATAGCAGTGCTGCTGCTGACCTAAACAATGCATTAATGCTTTTAACTGTGAATTGGGGTCAGAGTTCCCTGTAAGAGTGAAAAGATCAAGAAGATTTAAAGCTAAACTTTTTTTTTTTTTTTAATAAAACTAGATTTAGAGTGTATAGGTTACGGTTTAGAGGCATCTTATTTAAATTCCACTTTGCTACGTTTAAGCTGAGGCGCAGGGATACCATTACTGAAGCTACTCTTAAGTCTGCCTAAGAGTTGGACATTAGCTGACATAAATCGAAAAGCTGGGCTTAGATTCAGATAAATGTAAATAAATCTTGCCTCTATATTTATCCTTTAAAAGCACCACATGGTTATGTTGCAGCCTCTCCATGTCCCTGTCTAAACACATCTTTGCTTCTCGTTGCGTGTCAGGGAGCTGAGATAGAAGTGGATGAAAATGGCACTCTGGATTTGAGCATGAAAAAGAACCGAAGCCAAGACAAAGTTATGCCTCTCACTTCTTCCAGCACAGCGCTTCCTACTCTTTCCTCGTCTCCTTTCAAAACAAGCAGCATCCTGGTAAATGCAGCCTTCTACCAGGCTCTTTGTGAACAGGAAGGCTGGGACACGCCAATCAACTACAGCAAGACCCACGGCAGGAAAGAAGAAGAAAAAGAGGTATTCTTCCCGTTTCTGAATGACTTTTATCCCTTGTATGGATGGTCATGAGGTAAGGAGCATCATCAGCCCCACAGAGGTGCCCACAAAGTCACAGAATTAACCAGGTTGGAAGAGACCTCCAGGATCATCGAGTCCAGTCTATGACCCAACACCATCTGGTGGTCTTTGGGATGTAGTTTAAAGGGAGTCAATTTCCACAGGTAGAGGTTGGTGAACATTGAGCTGACTTTGCTGTCCTCTCAAATGTGGCACACAAAAAAAAGAAGCATTCCTCACTTTGTAAAACCTTGCTCTCAGAGTGCATTTTTCTTAAACCAGGAAAGGGATCATCAGCACCTTAAAGGCTAATTAGATAAAATCTTGGTAATTAACATAGACAAACCTGAGTGATAGCTTTCTGAAGCAGAATAAAAGATCTCCCAGTTTGGAGTTTTTTATTCAGCTTCAAATGCATTTCCTCCCTGATTGGCGTTACATATCAAACCACAGCATTTGAACATTATACTTGTAACAAAATTATCTTGTGCTCGAATATCCCAGCTGGCACTTTGAGAAGACACAAGCAGGTGTAAATCCACTTAAGACTGAGGTTAAGGGATCCAGGCCTCCAAGTCCACAAATATCCAGAAAGGAAAGATAATTCAGTTGTGTGAAAAAAGAAAATCTGCCAGCACTGAGTGGAGATCTGTCACAATGAGACAATGATGCCCTTTTGGCCGTGGTGGGTTGCTTCTCAGAGGTTAAGTTGCCTTGATGAGCACCCAGTGACAGAACAAGTGGGCACAGCCTCAAGCTGAACCAGGGCAGGTTTAAGCTGGATGTTAGGCAGAAGGTCTTCCCAGCAAGAGTGATTGGCATTGAAATGGGCTGCTCAGGGAGGTGGTGGAGCATTCCTGGAGACATTTAAGAGGAGGCTGGATGAGGCACTCAGTGTCATGGGTTAGTTAATTAGAAGGGTTAGGTGATAGGTTGGACTTGATGATCCTAGAGGTCTTTTCCAACCTGGTTAATTCTGTGACTCTGTGACTTTGTGGGCACCTCTGGGGGGGCTGATGATGCTCCTTACCTCAGCAGTGAGAGTACCAGCCCCACATTGGGGTTTTGAAGTGGATCTGCCAAGAGATGGTGGGCTGAGGCTCTCCCCATCGATGCCGCATAGCGAGCGAGCACATCCAGCATGGCATAGAAGAGCCTTGCTGCAGGGGCTCAGGCGGTGTCGCAGACTTGGCAAGGGGCCTGTTCTGCTGCTCCTCCTCCATGCTGCCACCGCAGCTCAGCAGGAGCTGTGGCAGGAGCACCTCCATATCTCCCTCAAACCTTGCTCAGCTTTCAGAAGGCTGCAATGGGTAACTATTTCCCCCTCCCTTTCTGGCACAGACATCTGGAATCATGGGCAGACTACCCAACAGGATATAAAGGTCTGCACTCAAGCACTCCTGCTCCTTGCACTCAGTGCTTTGACACTGTGTGGTTTGTCCCCAGTCAAGGATCTGGCCCCAGACCTCTGCTGTGAGCTTTTGTGATCTCAGGGAGCATTGACATGTCCAGTGATCTCAGGGCCAGAGGCTGTGCTTTGCAAATCAAAGACTGGCAGTTATCCCGATGCAAAGAAAATGACTGATGATATCTATTTCTAATTCATTGTTATCTGGTTCATATGCACAACAGTTGCTTAATTTTGGTGGTAATTTCCAGAAAATATTGTCGTTCCCTCTCTCAGTGAAATAGCCTGTCCAGATGCCCCCTTAAAAAAAAAAAAAAATTAAAAAAAAAAAAAATTTAATT
>VWZI01008213.1:716751-737252 GCA_013396835.1 Psilopogon haemacephalus
GCTAATGGCTTTTTTTGGGTAATATTTATTCATTTGCAATATTGACCTGTTTTGAGATGTCTGAGGGAGCTGGGGTTGTTCAGTCTGGAGAAGAGGAGGCTGAGGGGAGACCTCACCACTCTTTACAACTACCTGCAGGGAGGCTGGAGAGAGGAGGACAGAACTAGGAGAAATGGTTCCAAGCTGCACCAGGAGAGGGTCAGGCTGGATATTAGGATATATTTCTTCATTGAAAGGAGTCTCAAAGACTGGAACGGTCTGCCAAGGGCTGTGGTGGTGTTGCCATCCCTGGAGGCATTCAAGTACCAAGTGGACCTGGCGCTTAGGGACATGGTTTAACGTTGACCCTTCAGTGCTGGGTAGGGGGTTGGACTGGATGATCTTTGAGGTCTCTTCCTACCAGATATGGTCTGTGATTCTTGTAAAATACTCTTCTATATAATAATTTCCAGATTATTTACAAGGAAAATGAGCAGCTTACAGTGGTATTGGTTTTGTGTTATATTTTTGTATATTATTGTATTCTTTTCACACAGAGAGTAGAAAAAGGCATCCAAAACGTAGCTGTCGAGAGAGTTAAATAAGAAGCAGCTTTAATTTATCAGAATAACCTATAGGTAATATAGGGAACAGATTGCCTGTCTCTGATCACACTGAGCTCAGAACTTGTAGAGAACAATTCAATACAGGTGGCTCCATCATGAGGAAGTTTTTAAAATGGCATATGCACTTGCAGGAAAAAAAAATTCTGACACGGTTAGCTCAGTTGCAACAAACTGGTTTATGAATACCACCTCCTAGCACATGCTTTCTATTTTTCTAAGCCAGTTCTTTTGCCCAGAACTGCATTGCTCAGATTGAAGAGGCCTGTGAAAAATGAGGCTGATGTCTCCCTAAGGCTTCTTTACAGATTTGAAAAGACTTAGCACTCTGCCGGTTCAGAGAGAACAGGTGAGGATCTCAGGTACTTCATATTCATTACTGCAGGGCACCAGCTAAAATTTTGTGCACAGTTTCTGCTTGCCCTTCTTACCTGTGGGCCCAGTGAAGCCCTGTCTGAGATGGCTCTGGAGGACTACTGTTACTGTTGCAGGGTGCTATAGAAAACCACACTTAATTCACCTATGCACCTCGTGTGCACAAATTGCATTTCCTGATATTTTTGCCCTCTTGCAGAAATCTGTGTCCTAAGCTGACAAATAAGTTCAGTGCTATGACTGAGGACAGGCTGAGGAAGAACAGAAGCTTTAATATCATCTCCGAGTACAAACTTCTCTCCACCTCTTGGGATAGAGGGACATAATAGTTGTGCTGAGTGTACACCACTTTTGTATCACTTCTCAGTACAGCTGAGCAATATCTTGGGGAAATTCTGGGCTTACTTTTCTGCAAGCAACCATAACCTTTTTTTTTTTTTTCCCCCACTTATGGCAGCAGATAAAGCTAATAAATAAATAAAAGATAAGGTGTTTCTTAAGAAAGTGCCTTATTTTAGTCAGAAGTCAAGGGAATCATTTTGAATATTACTGTTCTCTGTTTCCTGTACTATACAGGATGTAAAATCAGAAGCTTCATCTCTAACATGTAGGAATTGCCATCCAAATTTGGTACCACTAATGAAACTGCCCTTTCGAGAACACATCTTGTGAGGAAAAATTCTGCACAAAGCATGGTGGTTTCACATTAAATAATTTTTTTTTTAAAATAAGGTTTTTTGATGCTTTGCATAGTGGAAACAGAGAGAAAAAGCTTTTTTTTTTTTTTTTTTCTCCATCAAGGTAATAATTGAAAACTATAGATCTCATGCAAACTTTGCTAGTTCACTGCAGCATCATGGCAGTGTTGAGATGCACAATGATGAATGTGATTGCCCTAGGATCATTATCCAAATCATTGCAGGGCAGGGTAAGCTATGTGGTGTATTACAACTGCTGGAGAGAGTCCAGAGGAGGGCCACAAAGATGATCAGAGGGCTGGAGCACCTCTGCTGTGAGGACAGGCTGAAAGAGTTGGGGCTTTTCAGCCTGGAGAAGAGAAAGCTTCAAGGAGACCTTATAGCAGCCTTCCAGTATCTGAAGGGGGCTACAGAAAGGCTGGGGAGGGACTATTCAAAAGGTCTTGTAATGGCAGGATGAGGAGGAATGGGTTTAAACTGGCAGAGGTGAGATTTAAATGGGATATTAGGAGGAAGTTCTTCACAGTGAGGGTGGTGAGACACTGGCACAGGTTGCCCAGGGAGGTTGTGGCTGCTCCCTCCCTGGAGGTGTTCAAGGCCAGGTTGGATGAGGCCTTGAGCGTCCTGATCTAGTGGGAGGTGTCCCTGCCTATGGCACAGGGGGGTTGGAACTGGCTGATCTTTGAGGTCACTTCCAACCTAAACCATTCTATCACTCTAATATCTTATTGCAGGGCAGAGTGAGCTATGTGGTGTATCACACCTGCTCTAATTTCTCATTGCATCTCCTTTGTGCAGCTGTCCAACTCCAGGCTGTGATGGCAGTGGTCATGTAACAGGGAACTATGCCTCACACCGCAGGTAAGAAAGCAGAAGCAGCCTAAAGCTGGCCACCGAGCTACTTGTGTCTGTTGCCATCTTTGAACATTTTTATGCTAACCATGGGGAATTATTCAAAAGTAATTGCTAAAGAATAACCCATACAGAATTGTGGTCGTTTTTCCTGGGTTTGTTATGACTTTGAAGGTCTCAGCAGCCTGGTGGAGCAAAGCAGCACCTGCTGCAGTTGTGTGTCTTAGCTGAGGTCTGGGGAGAAGTCGTTGAGGAAAGTTTTCTTTTCCCTCAGTGAGCAAACACTCTGTGCAGACTCATGAGATATCAATGAATGGCTTTGAAATGCAAAATCTGCCAACAATCTGAGGTTGCTAAATGTTTTCCTCAGAACAGCCTTACAGTCAGTAGCCAGCACCTGGGGATTGAAATGTCCATTGTCTATGACTTTCTTTTGGGAGCAGAATGGAAGCAGTTGCTGCCTTCTGCCAGCCACCTGGCCAGGTACTATACCTGACCTTCATGTAGGCAACATAAATGAAGGACTTTGTGTACCTCTGCTCCCCATGAAAAGCTTTATAGGGGCTTAGAAACCTTCAGCCCTGACTATATCTTTCCAATAACTTAAGAACCACAGCTTGCTCTGCCAAGAGCAAATATTTGAGGATCTCTTTTTTCCCCTCATAATTCATAGATTGTCTGGAGATAACTGTTTTAACAAAAATGATTGTTTGAAGGTTGTTGTTTTAAGGGGGGAAAAAAAAGAAAAAAAGTTCTTTTTTGGTAAAATATTTCACATCAGGTTTTTTGTTTGTTTTGTTTTTTTTTTTTTTTTTCCAGTGTTTCTGGGTGCCCATTAGCTGACAAGACATTAAAATCCCTTATGGCTGCTAACTCTCAGGAGCTTAAGTAAGTATTGATAATAGAACAAATGTTATTGTCATTTACCTTCAATCAACATGTTCCCCACGGTAATGCACTTGTTCCTTTGAATTGCTCCCAGCTACGTCAAACCTTTGTCCAAAACTTGAATTGGTTTGAAAGCTTTTGAGTGAAATAGAGCTTACTTTTCTCCATTTGTCTTCTTGCATTTCTGTAGCCTTTCATTTTCATGAATTAACCAGGACCTGAGGGGAAAAAAAAGCCCCAAACCATAAATGTAAACACCAGGGGAGAAACTGCTCTCCTTCGGTATTTGTGCATCAGAGAGAAACAGAAAATATCCAACATGTAAGACTGATCTGACAAATAACTCCGTCTGATCCAGTTAGAATAAATCAGAATTATTTAGTTTAAAAAAAAAAAATCCCAACCATAGATTTATTTCTAACTAAAATTAGACCAGAACTCCTGAAAATATTTTTTTTTTTAACGTTCACTACCATATACTATGAGTTTAATGTCACTGAAGCAGACATCAAGTCATATGATTTTGTGCTGGCATACTTCTCACCATGAAATGTCACTTACAAAAGGACTGTGCAGGCTCTGCTATATAGACAGATGTATAGGGACATATGAATATCTCAGAAATCTGTAGTCAAGAGAGGCACTGGCAACCAGTCATCTAGTTATTGAATTGGCTTTGTCAATAAGGATGTGGGGAAGAGGAAAGGATAATTAGAGTTCTTTCATAGCTTTCCCACTGCAACTTGTAAATTGGATCCCATAAGAGATGGCTTGGAAAAAAACCTCATGAATGTGTGTGAAAAGGGGAGAATTCTGTGACCGTCCTTTCTGTCCTTTGGGTTTGTGCCTAGTCCATACAGAAGAAAATCAACCTTGATCATAGCTCTGTAACGCTGCTCTGGTGGTATTTAACAGTAGGGAATGACTACGTTTAGGCTTGACTCAGTGTTTATTCACTAGGTGGCTTCACCAGATCAAATGTTAGTGGTCTCATCCTCTAGCCTGGCAACCTGAATTAGAAACAAAATGCTGAGCTGATGGTAGCTATGGAGTTGGACCTACTAAAGAAGTAGCAAAAAAACCCCAAAAAAACCAAACAAAAAAACCCCAAAGAAAGGCCATTTTTATGGGCAACTGTGGAAAGTGGTTTCCAAAGCCAGCAGACAAACTGACACATTGGCACAATGCTTCAATTTTTTCCATCACTGAGTGTCAGAGGTATAAAATTCCAGTTGAGTTTGTTTGGGAGAGAGCAGCACCATAAGCAAGGAGCTGACTTGGTGAAAATGCTGACAAATTCAAAGTCATGTGCTGAGTCATATATATTTTGTCCCTGCTTTTATTGGCTTTCTGCCATACATAGACACTCACACAAATATTTTGAATAGTTGCTCCTCATGCAGCACCCATCCCCTCCCCATATTCATGTGTGAATAAGGAAATTTGCATACCAATATGGTTATTTTTCCACTAAAGCTTCTAGAGTTTTGGTCATGCCATAAGGAAAGAGGAGCAACAGCATATGACTTAAATGACAAACTGCACACTCTACGCCATGTATAATAAGTGAGTTGTGAAAGACAAAGTCAAAGTTCATGAACGTTTCACAGACAGAAATATGTTGCCGAACGCACTCAGCATTTAATTTCAATTAACGGGGGAAAAAAAGAGCAAAAATCAAAATCTGTTCACAGACAATTTGCAGAAGGGAAAAAAGGGCTAAATAAAATCCTTTCCCACACATGCAACCACCTTATTTTAGCTTCCTGCAAGCATTGTTCAGGTGATTTTTAATTATTTTAAAACAAAACTCTGCTTTTGACGAGCTTCAGCTCAATGCAATCTTGTGCCGAACCCTCCAATTGTGCTTGCACAGGTATAGTGCTGTGATACCAACAGTTAATTTTACTACTACTATACGAGTAGAGGGCATAAATGCTCATAGAATCAGGCCATGAAAGTGCCCTCCTGTACTTAGGCATGAATAAGAAAAAGCAGTGTGGTTTTTTTTACCCAAATGTTATTCGCGTTTAATTTGCCAGAATCAAGATATGATTTTGGCTTCCACTACCAAACTCCAAGCCAGGAAAGATACAAAGCTTCCATGTGACCTACAGTTTGGAAATAAGGAAGATCTGTTCGGAAAGTGAGCCTTTGAGTCTGAGTCAAGAAATGTTTCTCTCCGAGAATTCTTGCTGCACAGAGCAGTATAAAGTGGTCAGATTCAAACATATTAAATTGGATGGCGACAACTCCAATTTTAAAGTTAAAAGGGGATAATTACAGCCAATTATTCTCTTTTGCTGAAGGAATTGTTTATCCAGCCTTACAGAGCTTTAAAAGTGCACTTGAGAAAGATGTTTACTTACAGTTCAGAGACTTCAAGGAATAGGGAGTCAGTCCCATCCTTAGACAGCTTCTTGCAGTGGATAAATGTCAGTTTTTAGGAGGGATTCTATCGGTTCTAGTTCGGTTTTGCACAACACGGTGAAACTGATCAAGAGCAGTGTGGCCAGCAGGGGGAGCGAGGTGATTCTCCCCCTCTACTCCACTCTGGTGAGAGCCCACCTGGAGTACTGTGTCCAGTTCTGGAGCTCCTAATACAAGAGGGATGTGGACATGCTGGAGCATGTCCAGAGAAGGGATACAAGGATGCTCAGAGAGCTGCAGCACCTCTCCTGTGAGAACAGACTGAAAGAGTTTGGGCTGTTCAGTTTGGAGAAGAGGAGGCTCCCAGGTGACCTTATTGTGGCCTTCCAGTATCTAAAGGGGGCCTACAGAAAAGCTGGGGAGGGACTTTTGAGGCTATCAGGTAGTGACAGGACTAGGGGGAATGGAGCAAAGCTGGAGATGGGGAGGTTCAGATTAGATGTGAAGAGGAAGTTCTTCAGCATGAGAGTGGTGAGAGCCTGGAATGGGTTGCCCAGGGAGGTGTTTGGGGCCACTTACCTGGAGGTGTTTTCAGCCAGGCTGGATGAGGCTGATCTAGGGTAGGGTGTCCCTGGGCATGGCAGGGAGGTTGGAACTGACTGATCCTTGTGGTCCCTTCCAACCCTGACTGGTTCTATGATTCTATGCATGACCAGCAAGTAACAAGCCCTACCAGTCCACTGGCAAAATCACAGTAACAGGCAAGTTGGTTTCTTTTCCTTGTATGGATGGTTTAGTATTAAACATTCATACTTGAAAAGGCTTGTTTGTTGCACACACAGAGAAACCTCTTAACTGAGAGGCATAAGCATAATCCGCTTGCCAAGCTGAATACCCAATTGAAGCTGGTGCTAGAAAGATCTGCTCCTGCTGTATGCCTACAGTGCTAGAATATACAAATTATTCCGTTCAAATGCTGGCTTTCATCTACTGATGCCCGAAAGTAAAACTGCTCTCCTGCTTCCCTTTCCCCTTCTGTAAATACTGGCAAAGTGCTTGTTTATATCTCTACCTGAAAGCATCAGAAGAATAGCAAACAAACACAGGACAGTAAATTTACAAATAGATCTGTATCACACTGTCTTTTTCCTTTTTTTTTTTTTTTCCTTTTCATTGTTTATGTTGTGCAAAGAAAAATATTTGACAAAAAAAAGTGTCATAAACTAAACAAATCCACACGTCAAATGCAATATATTTCCCTTACTTTACTAAAACACTGTTATTAAAAAATCCAAAGCCTGTGAAAGGAGTCACAGAATCACAGAATCAACCAGATTGAAAAAGAGATCAAGTTCAACCTATCACCTAATACCTTCTAATTAACTAAACCCTGGCACTATGTCATGCAGCCTCCTTTTAAACACCTCCAGGGATGGGGACTCCACCACCTCCCCGGGCAGCCTATTCCAATGCCAATCACTCTTGCTGTGAAGAACTTCCTAATATCCAACCTAAACCTGCCCGGGCACACCTCGAGTCTGTGTCCTCTTGTTCTGTCCCTGGGTGCCTGGCAAAAGAGCCCAACTCCACCTGGCTACAACTTCTCCTCAGGTAGTTGTAGTCAGCAATGAGGTCTGCCCTGAGCCTCCTCTTCTGCAGGCTGCACACCCCCAGCTCCCTTAGCCTCTCCTCACAGGGCTGTGTTCCAGGCCCCTCCCCAGCCCTGCTGCTCTTCTCTGGACATGTTCAAGCACCTCAACATCTCTCTTGAATTGAGAGGCCCAGAATTGGACACAGCACTCAAAGTGAGGCCTGACCAGTGCTGAGCACAGGGGCAGAATGACCTGCCTTGTCCTGCTGGCCACACTGTTCCTGATCCAGGCTAGGATGCCATTGGCCTTCCTGACCACCTGGCACACTGCTGACTCATGGTCAGTCACTGTCAACCCTTCACCCCAAGTCTCTCTCTGCCTGGCTGCTCTCCAGCCACTCTGTCCCCAGCCTGTAACATTGCCTGGGGTTGTTGCGGCCAAAGTACAGAACTTGGCACTTGGACTTGCTCAGACTCCTGGTATTGGACTGTGCCCATCTATGCAGCCCAGCCAGGTCCCTCTGCAGAGTCCTCCTACCATCCACACATGCTCCCAACTTGGTGCTACCTGCAAACTCACTGATGCTGGACTCAATCCCCTCTCCCACGTTACCAGTGGAAATATTAAGCAGGACTGGATGCAGCACTGATCCCCGGTGCACACCACTCATGACTGGCCACCAGCTGGATGTGGCTCCATTCACCACCACTCTTTGTGCCCAAACATGCAGATGGTTCTTAATCCAGCACAAGGTGCTACAGTCTAAGACATGGTTTGGCAGCTTTATCATCTTTTTCTTTCTTCTCATCTTCTTCCTTCATTCTTTATCTCCTTCATTTTCCCCCATCTTCCTCTTTTCATTCCTGTTTTTTCCATCTCCCTCTTTTCAGCACCACTTCCCCTTTTCCAGCATATGTGCCCCTTTCGCACCCCACCCCACATTTTAACCTTTTTCCCCAAACCCAGAGCACCTGAGTGCCATTGAGTCTCCTCCCACCCCAGGTGTGACCACTTTGCCCTCCCTGCCCACTCCCCTTTATAAGCAGGAGGAAAGGCAGCAGCTCTAAGTTTGCCCATTTGGGCACAGGAGCCTCCTCCTGACACTGCTGGTGAGTGCCCTTGGTGCACACTGGGTGAATGGTGGAGGTGACTACAAAGGCTGGGGGGCCTGCTGGCCCCCCGGCTAGGCAGGATAGGGCTCCATTGATGCTTTAACATTCGCTATGGGTGCTGGCTGGGCCTCCTCACTTTGGCTGTTTAGCTTACTTAATTTACGTTGGAAGGGACCTCAAAGCTCATCCAGTTCCAACTTCCCTGAGCTATAGGCAGGAACACTTCCCACTAGAACAGGTCCTTCAAGATCTCATTCAACCTTGAAAATTTCCAGGGAGGGAGCAGCCACAACCTCCCTGGGCAGCCTATGCCAGTGTCTCACCATCCTCACTGCAAACAACTTCCTCCTAATATCCCATTTAAATCTCCCCTCTGCCAGTTTAAACCCATTTCTCCTCATCCTGTCACTACAAAACCTTGTCAATAGTCCTTCCCCAGCTCTCCTGTAGCCTCCTTCAGATATTGGAAGGCTACTCCAAAGTCTCCTTAAAGCCTTCTTTTCTCTGAATTGTGGAACCCCAACTCTCTCAGCCTGTCCTCATAGCAGAGCTGCTCCAGCCCTCTGACCACCTTCACCTGTGTTCAGCTGCGTTTTCCTGCTTCCATCTGTATTTGTCTGTTCATTTGAAGAAATGAACTGGCAAACCCAGCTTTAATTGCTCCCCCAAAGTTTTGCTGCTCTTTCTCCCATTCTAGCCAAGAGGTGCATGGTGTTTGGTGCGCAGTGCTGGAGCTGCCCTTGGTAAGCTGCCTGTGTTGTTCTGCAGGTGCCCCACACCTGGCTGTGACGGCTCTGGCCACGTGACGGGGAACTATGCCTCCCACCGAAGGTAAAACCTGTCCCACCGCGCCGGGCTGCAGCGCTCAGGGCTCTCGGCAAGCCCCAGCAGCAGAAAGAGGTGGCTTTTATTCTGTGTGCTTCTTGCAGCTTGTCTGGTTGTCCTCGTGCCAGGAAAGGAGGTATCAAAGTGACTCCTACCAAGGAAGAAAAAGAAGACCCTGAACTTAAGTGAGTACTGAAGCAGCTAAAAAGGGATATAAGTCGATTGGATCTTAGGACTTGAGGTGCTGTAGGAATCATAGACTCAGTCAGGGTTGGAAGGGACCACAAGGATCATTCAGTTCCAACACACCTGCCATGGGCAGGCACACCCTACCCTAGATTAGACTGCCCATAGCCTCATCCAGCCTGGCCTTAAACATCTCCACGAGACAGAAACAGGATTGTTTTCATTTGAAGAGATCTGTAAGATCACTGATCAAGTGTAGACTCAACACTACTGTGGCCATTAAACCATGATCTGAAGTTCCACACCTACACATTTCATAGAATCAGTCAGGGTTGGAAGGGACCACAAGGATCATCGAGTTCCAACCCCCCTGCCATGCCCAGGGACACCCTACCCTAGATCAGGCTGCCCACATCTCACCCAGCCTGGCCTTAAACACCTCCAGGGATGTGGCCCCAACCACCCTCCTGGGCAGCCCATTCCAGGGTGTCACTACTCTCATGCTGAAGAACTTCCTTCTCATGTCCAATCTAAATCCAGCTTTGCTTTCTATAACACTTCCAGAGATGATGACTCCACCAGCTCACTGAGCAGCCTGTTCCAATGCCTGATCACTCTTTCTATAAAGATTTTTTTTCTGGTATCCAACCTAAAACTTCCCTGTCACAATCTGGGGCCATTTCTTCTTGTCCTATGACTTGATACTAGAAAGAGGAGACCAATGCCTCTCACTACAGCCGCCTTTCAGGGAGTCATGGAGGGCAATGAGGTCTCATCTCACTTTCTTCTTCTCCAGACTCAAGTGTCTCAAGTCCCTCAGTTGAGCTGTTTTCCAGACCCTTCACCAGCTTTGTTGCCCTTCTCTGGATATGTTCCAGGTGCTCTGGCTAATCTGAGCCACGTGGATATTCTGGAGCTGAACCAAGAGGGACTTCACCTAGTGAAGCTGATGGAGTCCATGATCTTGGAGCTTGAACAGAGAGGAAGGATTGCTGTATCTGCTTGCAGTGGTCCAGTTATTTTAAACAGTGCTACAAAAGTGCCACAGGGTTGGAGAATTTGGCAAAGTGAAGGGGAAGAAATTATTTCTGCCTGTGGAGAAATCTTGTCTTCAGCTAATTAAATCAGAGTGACACCTTCAAAATATGCCCCCAGAGAACTTAAATATATGTATATCTCATGTCTTGTCTTTATAAATAAATCAGAATTTCACTTAAAGTGATAGCTGGGAGCTCAGTAGAGATTCCTGACTTGATGGCAAGTTCCATTACAAGCAGTAAATGATAGTGGCCAGAATACAGATATGAACTCCATACAATGTTGTCCTGAATGCCTGCTAATGATCTGTGAGAGGCAGCACAACACCGAGTAGCAAAAAAATACCCCAAACCTTCCTTTGCAAGCATTTCCTCGAGATGATACAAATTTTGGAGGTAGGAAAACCCATCCTCTGCTTCATGCCATAAGCCAAGATGAAGAGGAGAGAATATTGACTTTCCATACACTCTCAGAAGAGTGGTTTATTGCCTATGATTGAATTTCTGTTTCCTGTTCTGGTGAAACATTATCTAAATGAGTGCTTGGGGGTGATGAGGGGGGGTGGTGTTTTGTTTATGTTGTATGACTGTATTTTAAATTGCCTAAATTTAAAGTCAGCTGAAGCTCCATAACTCAGCTTGCTGTGATTTGGATGCTCAGGTGCAGTGTCCCTCCAGGGGCACAGCCTTAATCCGTTAACACAAAGTGGCACAGACAGCTGGAATTATTTTCTGAGAGTTTCTTGGGACTGTCTTTGCCTGCTCTCTCCAGTGAAAATGGGGATTCTTTTGCTGTGTTTCTGTAGATGTCCAGTGATAGGCTGTGATGGCCAAGGTCACATATCAGGTAAATACACTTCTCATCGCACTGCTTCTGGTTGTCCTTTGGCTGCCAAGAGACAGAAGGAGAGTCCTGTCAATGGGTCTTCACTATCCTGGAAACTGAACAAACAAGAGCTGCCACACTGTCCTTTGCCAGGCTGCAACGGGCTGGGTCATGTTAATAATGTTTTTGTCACCCACAGAAGGTATAACTTTGTGTTTTCTCTTTTCCTTTTCCCTTAACGTTCTGCTGTTGAGTTGGCGACAGGCCAGGTCACAGTCTGAATAAATTGTGCTGAAGTCTCTGAAGTAACAACACAGTTTACATTGCAGCTGAAGTGCCATGGATCAGAATAACTTGGAGAGAGTTGGGATTGACCTTGACCTTTTTCTTTTCTGTGTTCCCATTGCAATGTGACTTTCCAAGGCCCTTTCTTCAGATTAGCACAGTTTCTATATAGTTTAAAATTTAATAGAGGTGTTTTCTAGGCAAATACGGAGTTATATCTGCATCTCTTTTGTGGAAAGCACAAATATCATGGAAATGTCATCAGAAAAAGATAGAGCAGAAGCAATGTCCGCTCATTTCATTCTATACTAGTGGAAAAGCTGCTTTTGTAAATGTTGTGTTTAAATAGCCAGGACCACACCTATAGAACTCATGTGGATTATACAAGTTTGAAGTCATATCAATCTTACTATCCTTATGAAAAAACCCTGACCTTACAAAGCAGGAATCATAGAATCAGTCAGGGTTGGAAGGCACCACAAGGATCATCTAGTTCCAACCTCCCTGCCATGCCCAGGGACATCCTGCCCTAGATGAGACTGAACAGAGCCTCATCCAGCCTTGCCTTAAAACTTCCGAGGATGGGTTTCCAACCATCCCCCTGGGCAATCCGTTCCAGGGCTTCACCATTCTCATGGTAAAAAACTTCCTCCTCAATCACACCTAACTAGTGACAATAAACACTGCCATTCTATGTATCACTGTGAAAGCACAAGAATAATTTGGCCGTGTGCAATCAACTGTGCCCAAAGATTTTGGCTATAAAATCTGACTTAATACCCAGCAAAGTCTACTCTTCTGTCTGTAACATGAGCTCTGTGTGTTCTTTGCCTCCTTTGCTTTCTGTCCAATGCTCTGACCCAGCCTCTCCAACACAAAAATCCCCAAGGTGACCTGAACGAGTTCATTCACAATCCAATGTTATCCTTTCTGATCCACATCCCTTGTTGAAGCCCTCACATTAGGACACCACAGTAACTTGGGGCTAATCAACTCACACTGAGAAATATGATAACTTTTAGGACATAGATGTTTGTTAGCTGCTTCCAATTCATATTACAGATGATGTCTGTCCTGCACTCAACATCATGTCAGTTAAAATGAAGCAGTAAGTGTATTTTTGTGATATGACAGCCTTCCCCAGCACACCTGAAACCCAACCACTCAACACATGGTTTTGAGCCATTCTTCCAATTGTTTGGCCTGGGCAGAGATTTGAAGCAGCATTTTAGAACTGGGCAAACTAGCATGCTGCCCTTGAAAACTTTTAGTTGAACATGAAACTTTGAGGCATAGGAAGTTTCATGTAAGCACAGGGAGGAAATTTTTTGCTGTGAGAGTGACAGAACACTGCAACAGGCTGCCCAGGGGGGACTGTGGAGTCTCCCTCTCTGGAGATACTCAAACCCCTTCTGGACATATTCCTGCATGATCTGATAGAGGTGATCCTTCTCTGCAGTGAGGTTGGACTGGATGAGCTTTTGAGGTCTCTTTCAGCCCCTAACTTTCTATGATTCTGTAATAATTGTGAAGCTATCTTAAAACTACAAAAACTTCCTTTTTTAAACTTTTTTTTTTTTCTTCCCCATATAGAAACTGTAAGGAATTTTGTTTTCAATTCTCACACACTTTTTTTTTTTTTTTTTAATCCAGCCATTGTCCTATGGAAGAAAATTTTCCCTCACTCCTTACTTGGCTCCATCTAAATACAAATCCTTCTGCTAGTTTTTTCAGCATATGGATAGTCCTTCTTTGTTATTTGTAAAGATAGAATTAAGACATCACAATTCATCTCAGCCCTTTAGTGGGCTATAAAAATTGCTTCAGATAATTACCAGCTGATGAAATTGTAAGCTTTGAAATAGCAAAACGTAATTTAATGTGAGGAGTGGTTAAAAGCAAACTGGATATATAATAGACCCATTCAAAAAGCCTATTACAGTCTGGAGAGTATATCCAGACTTCTTGTATTGATCATTATTATGTATCAACAAAATGATACAAGAGTTGTGCACTGTGGAAATCATTTCATTATCTGATTTAGTTTGGGGTGTTTTGGTTTGGGGTTTTTTTCAGCATAGTAAACTTGCCATTTTAAAGGACTTCCCTTCTCTTCTGGAGAAGGAGCCCTCCCTTTAAAACAATGTAGGGTTTTTCTTTGCAAGTGCTGGAACTTCAGGAATTAGAATCATAGAATCAGCCAGGGTTGGAAGGGACCACAAGGATCATCTAGTTCCAACCCCCCTGCCATGCCTAGGGACATCAGGACCCTACATCAGACTGCCCACAGCCTCATCCAGCCTGGCTTCAAACACCTTCAGGGATCTGGCCCCAAACACCCCCATGGGCAACCCATTCCAGGTTCTCACCACTCTCATGTTCAAAAACTTCTTCCTCACATCCAATCTGAATCTCCCCACCTCCAGCTTTGCTCCATTCCTCCTAGTCCTGTCACTACCTAAGAGCCTAAAAAGTCCCTCCCCAGCTTTTTTGTAAGCCCCTTCACATACTGGAAGGCCACAAGAAGGTCACCTGGGATCCTCTTCTCCAGACTGCATGGCCCCAACTCTTTCAGTCTGTCCTCATAAGAGAGGTGCTGCAGCCCTCTGAGCATCCTCATAGCCCTTCTCTGGACATGCTGCAGCATGTCCATATCCCTCTTGTAACAGGGGCTCCAACACTGGATGCAGCACTCCAGGTTGAGTCTCACCAGAGGACAGCAGAGGGGGACAATCACCTCCCTGGCCCTGACGGCCACACTTCTGCTGCAGCCCAGGCTCTGGTTGGCTTTCTGGGCTGCAAGTGCACACTGCTGCCTCATCTTGAGCTTCTCATCCACCAGCACCCCCAAGTCCCTCTCCTCAGGGCTGCTCTCCAGCCAGTCACTGCCCAGCCTGGATTTGTGCTTGGAATTGCCTCGGCCCAGATGCAGAACCTTTCACTTAGCCTTGTTGAACCTCCTGAGGTTGGCTTGTGCCCACCTCTCCAGCCTGTCCAGGTCCCTCTGTAAATGCATCTTCACCTAACTTCATAGTAGCTGCCACTATTATTTTGATTAGTCTAAAATACACTTAAGAGATGTTTACTTCTGGGTCGAGGTTTGTGTGCCAATTTTCAGGCTGGAATATACAGTTAAATGGCTCTTTATGAGTTATGTCACTCCCCGAAGCTACGCTATAATGGAGATAACTGATGTGACCTTAGCTACAGAGGTCTGTCCGAGTGCATGATAATATTGCCTGAAAGGATTGTTGCCATTTTCAAGTGGGTACTAATGTTGTGGGTCTGTTTTGGTTTTTTGTTGTTTTTTTTTTCTTTTTTTTTCTTTTCCCTTATCCTTTTCAGCCTGTCTGGATGTCCTCTGAATGCACAAGCCATAAAAAAGGGCAAAATTTCAGAAGAATTAATGACTATCAAGCTTAAAGCAAGTGGTGGTAAGGAGATTTGTAAAAGATGATGACATTTATTTAGATGGAAGGGCCTTGACTCCCATTTATACTTGTGCCCCTTTATGCCATTCTGGCATTAATTCTCGCTCCTTTCAGTTGTCTCCAGCAATAACAAATCTTGAATAACAAAAATCTTTGCATGAGAGAGATTTTAAAAGTCTTCTAATTTGTAGCACCGAAGGTAAGCTCTCATCTCAGAGCATTTTTTTTTTCCCTTTAATTTGGATATGCTTTTAGGATTGTTGTTACAAATTATTAGTTACAGATCAGGAGGGCTTAGCTATCTGATGAGTGTGGTAAGAAGGGATAAAAATATTGTGAGCACAAATTAGTTCCTTCCCCTAACTCGACCACCACATCATTTCTGTTCTGTGCAGGACTCTGGCAGTTTTGCTAACCCAGGTAGTGAACCTAAAGGAACCATTACCAACTAGGCATAAGGGGAAATATGTAGCAGGCTCCGTTCTTATACAAAATGCTTTATTACAAAGCTGGGCACTGAGCCAGGATTCAAGGAACTTAGTCTTTATATCCCCAGTTACTGGGGAAAACAGCTGTGTTGTGTTGGGCAGAAGAGTTTAGTTCAGTGAGGCAGGGACTGCTGCTTACAGCCTGCTCGAGCTGGTTCCCCAGTAGACCCTGTTCAGCTCTTTAGGTTTTAAAGCAGTGACAACAGCAGTGGATAAATCTCATGGCAGAGCTGGTCTGAGAGTGATACTGAGCAAAAAGAGGGACATGTATTGCCAGCAGCTCTAGCTGCTCACTGATTTTCAGGACAAGGTTTCAATTAAGGACTTGAAGGGTTTTTACTTTGCTGTCTAATTTATGAAGATGTAAAAGCCTTCTCCTTTCCCTTCCCCCCCACTCTCCCTTATTTTACCCCTGTAATGCTTGTAGCTTCCTCATCTATTCCTTTTTTTGCTGCTATTTAAATTTCACTATTTATCATGTCACTAAGTCTGCAATTCTTGAAGTTATTCTGCACAGGGATTTACCCTCATGGAACTTCTTGCAAGATCAGAAGCGAGTACAAATGGGCTTAGACTCAGCAATTTTATTAGTGGGGAAGTTATCCTGGGGCATTCCTGGTTGAAGAAGGATTGCTGATACATTGCTTTTAAAATTAAAAGGCCACATTGTAAACACACCCTCAAGTTTCACAATAAACTTTCTTCTTTCTGGGCAAATTTTCCTTTATGTACCCTCCATCTCCTAGTTGTACATTACACTGGAGAAAATTAAATGTGAGACACAAGGACTCAGAAAGTCCCTTCTGTGTTTCAGCCCATATGGATTATTTAAAGCTAAACCCCAATTTTGACAGAAAAAGCAAAGTGAGAGGCAACTTAAGGATTGTTATCTTAAATCTTGTTCCTATCTTCCCCTTGTTCAGTAGCAGGTTCCACAGCTGGTTAGTCATACATCCATTTACAGGCAAACACTAAATCTGACATTGATATTTCAACTGTTTGCAGGCATTGAGAGTGACGAAGAGATCAGACACTTGGATGAGGAAATAAAAGAACTAAATGAATCCAATCTTAAAATTGAAGCTGACATGATGAAACTTCAAACCCAGGTAGGGCACTGGTGTCGAAGTTTTACCTGTTAGGATGCTGTGTTTAAGCACAATCAATCATTGAAATGCTGTGTTTAAGCACAATAAATGATTGAAACGCTGTGTTTAAGCACAGTTAGTCCTCTGTGCATTTGCTTTGCCATCAACCTGTGGCACTTATAAATACCAAAATCCTTCATGCTTTTTTCCTTCAAGTTTTTGTTTTCTTTTGTTTTCTGTAAACTCCTGCCGCAGTTTCCTGGGTATTGTCTTAAAGGTCTGGTGAACAACAAAATCAGGGCAGTTTGGAGTTAATCCTGGCAAGCAGAAAAATCTCATTTACCAAACAGAACATTAATTTTCCTTTGTTGATCAAACCTTTGTTGACCAAACTGTGCAGAGTCCCATGACTGTGGTTTTTAAGGGGAGGATATTGCCTCTTACCAGCACACTCAAACTCTTAATGCTAGTGGACTTTCTTCTTATGTGTACCTAAGAAAATCTCCCTACTTCAGTTCATCCACTGTCAGTTATTCAAACAGTTTGAAATCTGCCTCCAGGCAACACCTGGTAAAGGATTGATGCCTTTTGCTCATTTGTGTAGCCAATGAGTTTGACAGGAGCTATGGAACAGTTATTTTCTATCATTCTGTTGTATGCTGGAGAGATTAAATTGGCTTTACTACACTGACAGTGGTTCTACAGGGTGAGCTGAATACATTCATCCCTACAGAGACTCCTCCATGCACCTGGGAGCTCACCCGGGCAAAATGGGTCAAAGCAAGGACAGAAATTTGCTCAGTACTTTAGGAATAAGAGTTTAAGGGGGGGAAAAAAATCCTAAATAAGCTCTAGGAACTGAATATGAGTCAAAACTGTTCCAGTCCAAATGAGTGTAACCATACCCTTCCATATTCATTCCACACTGGAGTTTATACTGTGGATGCATGCTGGGTTTGCAATAACCACTGCATTTATGGTCTAAATAAGGCAGAGGTTAATGCCACTTAAGCTGGATCTAAATGATCTGGCTTCACACTGCAAACGAGATGGGGACATCTATCCTAAATTGCACTGCAGTGAGGAGGGGGTGGTGATGTTCAGTGTCTCAGGACACATATTCCAGTTCTCTCTGCTGATCACTGTGCTGTTTACAGGGACATTGCCCAATCCATGCAGTCAGATTTCTTCTCCTCAGACTGCTCCCTGGTGAAGGCAGTCTGACCACCAAAGCCTGAGCTGAACTACAGCTGAAGCAATTTGTCCCCTACATGGCTTAATCCATTTCTTCTTAGAGTAGCCTGGATGGGTTTCAGGCTGCTTCCAGAGGAGAGGCTGTAGTGGGATGACAGGCAGGCAAAGGGGATTCCTCTTTTTGGGGGATAGTTTTGATGTGTGACAGTGAGGAAGGCAAGTGGCCACAGCCAGAGATATTTTAGTGCAGAGATGTGCACCCTAGCAAGCAGAAGGTGGGACAGCAGATGTCACTCCATCACTCCATCGCAAGCACAGGGGTGGCAGCCCCTGGTTCTGCCCTGTCCTGCTGCCTGTTGTGCATGAGGAGCTGGATAGCAGTGAATGAGGCTCTGCCTTTGGATTTTCATCACTGCTTTTCAGGTGTAAGCCTTTGGAGATGCTGGGACTCCCAAGGCTCACACACTAAAAAGATACATGTTGCTACCTCAGNTTTTCTTGGTCAGAGATCGTCTTTGCAATGATTGCTGTGTGCTCAAGCTCTCGATTTCCTTTCCACTCCATTTTTCCCTCATTGTTGCCAGCCCTGTCACTAATCCCAGCCAGCCCACAGCTCTGCCCTCCGCCCAGGAGTGGGGCAAGAAAGTAGCACAACAGCTAATAACCGTGACCTTGCTATTGTGGTGGATCAGCAGGGATGCTCTAAGAGCAGGACAACAATGTAAACATCAGCCTCCTTTCTCCTTCCCTCTGCCAGCCCTGCGGCTACACTCTCCATCCCAGCTCCACACTGACCTTCCCCCCCACACCCTCCAAGCTCGTTTCCCTCCTGCTGCCACAGGGCATCCTCCAGTGCCTTGCTACCACAAGGTTTCTGTAAACCAGCAGCAAAGTCTATCAGCTCAGAGCAAATAGAAGTGATTCTTTGCTGTGAATATACTGTGAAGAAGTTCTGTCTGTCCTAAAGATACTTATACCTGGGCTTCAGATTCATGACAGCCCCTCTCTCAGTCACACAACTGCCGTTTTGGGGTCAAACCACAGTTACAACACTGCCAAGGGTCTGCCTGTTTGTGTATTTGTGCCTGCCTGTGTCTTCTAGATCACATCTATGGAGAGCAATTTGAAAACAATAGAAGAAGAGAACAAACTCATAGAGCAGAACAACGAGAGCCTGCTGAAGGAGTTAGCTGGCTTAAGCCAAGCCCTCATCTCCAGCCTCGCTGACATTCAGCTTCCACAGATGGTAAGACCACAGCCACCAGCTTCACACCTTCTTTGAGACTGTTTTGCTAGCACTTGAAGCAGATGAGCAAGCTCAAGAGACCAGCAGGAGCACTGGAGCTGCATCAGCAGAGCTCTTTTAGCCTAATTTACTCCAAAGAGATGCTGGATCTGTGAGATGCAGCAAAGAGTATCTGTGAGATACTCCAAAGAGATGCAGGACATCCAAAGCTCATCCAGTCCAATCCTCCTGCAGAGGAGGGTTGGATCCTTACCAGATCAAAGAGTAATGTGTCCAGATGGGCTTTGAGTAAGCCACCTAGGCAGCCTGTTTCAGTGTTCTGTCACCCTCACAGTGAAAAAATTCCTCCCCACGTTAACATGAAACTTCCTATGCTTCAACTCCCACCCATTACCCCTTGTCCTGTCATTGGGCACCACTAAGCAGAGCCTGGCTCCATCCTCTTGGCACTCACCCTTTACATCTTTATAAACATGACTTCCCTTTGGTAAAACCATGCTGACTGCTCCCTTGTCCTCAGTATGCCTAAGGATAGTACTGAGGAGAGGTTGCTCGATTACCTTTCTGGGGATGGAGATGAGAGCCAAACAACCCCAGAGTCAAACAGGCCACCATCAAAAAGCAAGTTACATTGATGCTAACATCTCCAATCCCTTTCCTTGCTTGGAGTGTGAGTGGTTCCCCCAGCACATGCAAGCCCTTTCCTTTTTCCAGCCCCTCCATTAATTTGGGCAGCTGCCCTGTTTACAGCTTCTCTCCTCAGTTGCCCTCTCGCTGCCTTTCTGTGCTTTGGGGTTACATGTTTGGGGTATTTTTTAATATATATATTTTTTTTTTTTTTTGGCTTAATTTTATTTCCTGCAATTATAATCNNNNCTTAATTTTATCTCCTGCAATTATAATCTGTTTTGTCTTCATTTAGGGGCCAATCAGTGAGCAGAATTTCGAAGCATATGTAAATACACTCACAGACATGTACAGCAATCTGGAACGGGACTATTCCCCCGAATGCAAAGCTCTGCTGGAAAGTATCAAACAGGCAGTGAAGGGCATCCATGTGTAGGATGTGAAAGCTGCTGGGCAACAGAAATTACTTAACAGCAGTAAACTCCAGATGGATCTGTTAGGAGTTCATGTACTGCTAAGGGGTGTAGGTTGCCATGCTGCATTTACAATTGCAACATTGCACTAATTTTATTTAAATTTTTTTTTTTTCCCAGCTGACGTTAAAAAAAAACAAAACAACAAAATAAAGAGTAAAACCACGACAGACTATTTGTATTAACAGCAATGCACTCTGTTAGTATATTGTATTTATTTCAGTACAACTACTTTTTTTTCCCTATTTTGTTTCTGTTTTTTTTCTTCCCTTCCCTTCTCCTGCACTCAATTTTATTTGGTTTTTT
>VWZI01008213.1:751630-769419 GCA_013396835.1 Psilopogon haemacephalus
TGGTGCCCCTTTTTTAATAATTCATACATTTTTGCCTTTTTCTATAGTTAATGACCCTCCCCCGCCCCCCCCCCCAACTCTCCCTCTCATTCTCTCTCCCTCTCCCATTCAGTCAGTTTGTTGTGGTTTCATCTATCTAATCCATCTGTCACTCGATTATAGCTGTCGAGCACCTGTTATGGATTTCTAGAGTTTCATTCAAGCTGTTGACAAGTTATTCACAAATTGGCCCTTGTCACACTGTCATCGTGTGGAGTGCACTTTCCTGAATTCTTTTGGGTACACAAAATAATGAACAGAAAGGCAGCAAGGCTTGTGAACGAAGCAGCCCCGTGTCCCCAACATTTAAAGAGCTGTTAACAGATTGGAAGTTTCTTGTTGGTGACACATTTTTTCGAGCCCTTTCCTTAAAATATTTTGTCTTCTCCCGACAGACCCTTTTGCATGAATAATCACAACACAACTTGCTTGAGCTGTCAGGGCAGGCTATGTTGATAGCGATGCCTTATTGTATGCAGCCTATGCTGCAGCTGTGATGAGCTGATCATCGTTCCCTCTGCATGATCCTCCTTGCCTCTGCCGTTTGGGAAAGCAGAGGGCTGGCTCTGGCCCTCTTAGCTGCAAAGCTCTTCTCCTCAGGGGGGTTACTTATGTTGGCTTGCCCTGGAGAAAAAAATAAAACAAAACAAAACAAAAAATATTGCCCTAGAAATCAAGTATATTGGAGGCAACAGAGGTCACAGTCCAAGAGTAAAGCATCTCCTTCAGAAAAGATGAAGGTTAAAAGCAAGATGTCTTGAAGAATTCTCACTTTCCCAACAGAAATTCAACATTTTCAGTACCAGGTCTAGGAATTAATTTTTTTTTCACCCATTTTCTTTTATTTCTGATTTCATGCACTTGCTGCTTACTCCTTAGACTTTTGTCCTGGACTGTTCATGTTGGATGTGAGGAGGAAGTTCTTAACCATGAGAGTGGTGAGAGCCTGGAATGGGTTGCCCAGGGTGGGTGGTTGGGGCCACATCCCTGGAGGTGTTTGCAGCCAGGCTGGCAGAGGCTGTGGGCAGCCTGATCTAGGGTAGGGTGTCCCTGCCCATGGCAGGGGGATTGGAACTGGATGATCCTTGTGGTCCCTTCCAACCCTGACTGATTCTATGATTCTATAACCCTACAGCACTGAAGAGTGATTCTATGATTCTATGTAGCTCTTAGCTATTGTCTGTGCTCTGCTGTCACTGCCCAAATGCTCTTGACACTACAGTTTCTGGGTGTGCAGTGTGGGCCTTGAAAGCAATAGCAGGATAACATAAGCTGAAAGAGAATTCTACAGTGTTCTCACTTTGCAGGGTGTTGGTGGTGCAGGAGAATGCATTTGCAAATAAAGGCAGAGTGATTGATCTGTTTGCAGCTAGGAAATAAGTTATTAACGTGCAATTTGGCTCCAAACAAGCAAATGTAGTGTGTGCAGCTCTGTACACTTAAATCTATTTTACATCAATAAACATATGTACACTTCCCTATGCAGAAATGAGTCTGAAAAATCCTGTGCATTTTGCTCTGCAGAAATCAGTCTGTGAATCCTTTGAATAAGCTTCCAGGCTGTGAGTATTTAAATTTCTGAAGAGGATTTAATTTTTTTTTTTTCCAAATTCAGAAGGTCAGAAACTAAAGTTTAGCAATTGCTAAATCACTACAATGATTTTTTTTTTTTTTTTTTTGCCATGCATTTTTCCAGTCTTTTTTTTGCATCATGTAGTGAGTAGAGCTGAGAGTGGTGAGAGCCTGGAATGGGTTGCCCAGGGAGGTGGCAGAAGCCTCATGCCTGGAAGTGTTGGCAGCCAGGCTGGCAGAGGCTGTGGGCAGCCTGATCTAGGGTAGGGTATCCCTGGGCATGGCAGGGGGGGTTGGAACTAGGTGGGCTGGAGCACCTGAGGACAGGCTGAAAGAGTTGAGGCTTTGCAGCCTGGAGAAGAGTAGGCTTCCAGGAGAACATGGAGTGGCCTTCCAGTATCTGAAGGGGGCCTACAGGAGGGCTGGGGAGGGACTATTCACAAGGTCTTGTAATGACAGGATGAGGGGGAATGGGTTTAAACTGGGAGAGGGGAAGTTGAAATGGGATGTTAGGAGAAAGTTCTTCACAGTGAGGGTGGTGAGACACTGGCACAGGTTGCCCAGGGAGGTTGTGGCTGCTCCCTCCCTGGAGGTGTTCAAGGCCAGGCTGGATGAGGTCTTGAGCAACCTGATCTAGTGGGAGGTGTCCCTGCCTATGGCACAGGGGGGTTGGAACTGGCTGATCTTTGAGGTCTCTTCCAACCTAAACCATTCTACGATTCTCTGATCCTTATGGTCCCTTCCAACCCTGACTGATTCTATGATTCTATCCGGCGGTGCTAACATAGCACTAGAAGAAAATTAGCTGGCAGTGGCAAAGGGGCTAAATTACTCCCGGTCACTTAATCAGATTTCTTACTGCTTTCAGGGGTTTGGTGTTGCAGGATACATCTTCCTTCGCCCTTTGCCAGGGAGAAATCCAGCCGGTCTGATGTGGCTGTGATAAACCAATAGGTGGCAGGACTTCAAAGCAAACTGTGGGATGACAAAGCCACGTTGCATTAAAACTAACCTTAAAAGAGCAAGCGCAGCTGGCTCCAGAGCTAAAGGCACAGCAGTCAGCTCAGCAGAAGCCCTCCTTAGGGTTGATGATTTTTTAAAACATGTCTATTGTTATTCAATATATTTTTGTGACAAAGGTCACAAAAACTTCCTCCCAAACAAACACAACAGTATTCCAGGGGGAAGTAAGGTCTGATTTTGTGAAGGCTTTTAGGTGAGGTATTAAAGGATGCTGCCAGACTCTTATGATGTTTAAGGCACGTAAGGTTCAGATTTGCAGATGTATTCCATTTAGTTGCTTCTGCTGACATGACACTTTAGGGATCCCAGCATAAATAAGTTACAATAATCAACTACAATTATAAACTTAAGTTTCAGAATTAATTCTTTTCCTTCAGGAGAGAAGGAGCTGGTCATAAGACTAACTTATGCACCTGGAAAGGCTTCACTGAGAGTGTTTAAACCACACCACAGTGAAAGCATCAGTGCAAAGCAGTAATAGAATCATAGAATGGTTTAGGTTGGAAGGGACCTCAAAGATCATCCTGTGCCAACCCCTCTGTGCCATAGACAGGGACACCTCCCACTAGAACAAGATGCTCAAGGCCTCATCCAGCCTGGCCTTGAACAATTCCAGGGAGGGAGCAGCCACAACCTCCCTGGGCAACCTGTGCCATTGTCTCACCACCCTCACTCCAAACAACTTCCTCCTAACATCCAGTTTAAATCTCAAATCTCCCCTCTGCCAGTTTAAACCCATTCTTCCTCATCCTGTCATTACAAGACTTTGTGAATAGTCCCTCCCCAGCCCTCCTGTAGGCCTCCTTCAGATACTGGAAGGTTGCTATAAGGTCTCCTGGAAGCCTTCTCTTCTCCAGGCTGCAGAGCCTCAACTCTCAGCCTGTCCTCATAGCAGAGCTGCTGCAGCCCTCTCAGCATCTTGGTGGCCTCCTCTGGACTGGCCCCAACAGTTCCATGTCCTTCTTGTGTTGGGGACTCCAGAACTGCACACAGTGCTCCAGGTGGGGTCTGAGGAGAGCAGAGTAAGGGGGCAGAATCCCCTCCCTTGCCCTGCTGGCAACACTTCTCTTAATGCAGCCCAGGACACAGTTGCTGTCTGGGCTGCATGCACACTGTCATCTCATAAAACCTTCCCACCTTGCTGCTATCCATCACATTCAAAACAACCTAATCCCAGTATCAACACCACAGTAAGGAGCTGCTTGGAGCCTCAAATGCAAGTCCTGCAAGCCCTGACACCAGGGATTTAGTCCAGCTACCAAAACAGTCCCTTCATTAGTGGCTTATCCATCCAGCAGTGTCCTCAGCACACCTGGAGCATGGTCTCACAGCACCATGGCAGAAAAAGTAAACACAGGCCACCTCTAGATGGAAAGGAGACCCAGCTCCAGCCTCTGACAGCTGAGGGATAAAGTGAACCACAGGAAAAGCTCAGGAGAGATGGCCTTCAAGAGAGGCAGAGGTTCTGACAACTAGGGCACAGGCTGCTTAAGTCGTGGACTTGGCTGCTGTGCCCACGTCCAGCAGCGAGCTCGCAGCCAAGGATCCTGAGCGAGGGGAGCCACCTCTAACCTGGCATCACATCAGTTGCTTAGACACATAAGCTCCCATTCTTCAGCCTCGCACTAGTGGCTAATTTAGGCAGCTCCCTGCTCAGCTGTTTGCCTTAAAAAGCTGAAAATCCCTTTCTTACGAGCTTAGCAATTCCCATATAGGGATCCCAAGCAGCAAGCAGGCACTCAAGTTGGTCCTGAAATTCCAAGCTGCGAGCAGCTGAGGAGTTGTGCTCATGCTCCTCTGCCAAACAATGCTGAAAATCATCTAAATAAATCCCTCCAAATCCTAAATCTTGCTGGCTGTGAGGAAATTAGGCTAGGGGGTGCTTAAGTAACTTTAGAAAATGTTGGAGGGTCCTAAAGTCACTCTTCTAGCCTTGGAAAGGGGATGCTGGGAAGTGATTTCCTTCCCAAGTACCGCTCTTTATGTGGTGAAATCATTCCTGAAGTGTGCAGGAATAAAATTTATTCATAGAAATAAGGGTATCACCATCTGTCCAAATCAAAAGAGAGCACAAAACAGGCCCAAAACCATATTGGTGTTTGGGCTTTTCCAATGAATCACTTTTAAATGGATTTTTTTTTTTTTGGCTTTAATAAAAAATAAAACAAACAATAATGCGTCCCTTCTGATTTTGTTTTGGGTTTTGTTTTTTTTTTTTAACATGTAAACCCAACTAATTTTCTAAGTATCTCGGATCTGAGCATTTGATTAAAGAATCCTGGTAAGGAGGACCTCATGGCCCTTTAGATTGTCTTGAGTGATGCCAAAAGGAATTCTCAGGCATCGAAATATTTTGCTCTATGAACACTCCACACATCAGGGGGAACTGAGCAAAGCTGGAGGTGGGGAGATTCAGAGTGGATGTGAGGAAGAAGTTGTTGAGCATGAGAGTGGTGAGAGCCTGAATGGGTTGTCCAGGGAGGTGGTTGGGACCACATTGCTGGAGGTGTTTGCAGCCAGGCTGGCAGAGGCTGTGGGCAGCCTGATCTAGGGTAGGGTGTCCCTGGGCATGGCAGTGGGGTTGGGACTGGCTGATCCTTGTGGTCCCTTCCAACCCTGACTGATTCTATGATTCTGTGAGCACTATTGGTCTAAGTTGTCTCTTCAAGTCATATGGGCAGCCGTGGGGCTGAGGTGGCCTTGTGGCAGGCAGTTGTGCTGCTCCCTCCACTTGACAAGTGCAATCTCCTGCCATGTCTCGTTCCATTTGCTTCTCTTCCCACTGAAGAGACTCTGGGTCTGATACAAGCTGACATGCCCTGAGCACTTCCATGTCCTCTGCCTCTCGCCGAGCCTGCACGTGTAGATCTCCGGAGGCATACAGTAGATGTTTGACTTTGCATCAGAGGCTCCCAAATTCATTGTTAGGGAATACCTGTGGGGGATAAAATGAAAGCCAACAAAACCCATCCCACTTGTCTTGTAAAAAAATACTGAGTTAGTGAGGAATAGCTTATGCATATCAAATAACAATATGCTCTATCCAGCTTTTGTTTTTTTTCTTCCTTTGGGGGATTAGCAAAGAATAAATTGATTTAATTTTTTTTTTTTTTTTGGTGCCATGTCCTCCTCTCAGCCCAAGAGAAAATCAAAACTCCAGATTATATCCAGGTGAAGGTGGGATTAAAAAATGTGCAAATGTGAGTATATTGTTTTCTGGTTTGCACTGCTAAATGTAAAGCTGGCATTGGCTAATTGCTAAGTCTTTACATGTGTCTATAAGAACATTAACATTTTTATTAGCGTCTAAATACACCTGGCAATAAATGTTTGCTACCTTCCTTGTTTTATTTGCTTTCAGCTCTCAACAACAGTGGTAAAATACTGGAACAAGTTGCCCAGGAATGTAGTTAAGGCCCCTCCACTGGTTGGACAGAATGATCTTAAAGGTCTTTCCCAACCACAGAATCACAGAATTAACCAGGTTGGAAAAGACCTCTAGGATCATCCGGTCCAACCTATCACCTAACCTTTCTAATTAACTAAACCATGGCACTAAGTGCCCCATCCAAGCTTTTCTTGAACACCACCAGTGATGGGGACTCCACCACCTCCCCAGGCAGCCCATTCCAATGCCAATCACTCCTGCTGAGTAGAACTTCTTCCTAACATTCAGCCTGAACCTGCCCTGGCACAGCTTGAGGCTGTGTCCTCTTGTCCTGTCACTGGGTGCCAGGACACTGTGTCCTTGGTCCTGTCACTGTAGCCAGGTGTACCAAGCCACCTGGCTACAACCTCCCTTCAGGTAGTTGTAGACAGCAATGAGCTCTGCCCTGAGCCTCCTCTTCTCCAGGCTGCACACCCCCAGCTCCCTCAGCCTCTCCTCACAGGGCTGTGCTCCAGGCCCCTTCCCAGCCTTGCTGCCCTTCTCTGGACACATTCAAATACCTCAAGAACTTTCTTAAACCGAGGGGCCCAAACCTGACCAAAGTGTCTCCTGACATACATTGGTTGGACTCAGTGATCTTAAAAGCCTTTTCCAAGCAAAACAACTCTGCAACTCTCTAGTAGTTGTGGTAGTTTCATAGCTTTATATACAAACATAACTAAATATATTTTGATTTTCATGACATTACTTTGATTTCCACCATACCTCAGACAGTTGTCAATAATTGCATAGAGAGGACCTGATCAGCAGGGTAAATTCTTGCCCACACTGCACGAGGATCTATAAATAATATCAAAACCCCCAGGAGAATGATGAATCAGGCTTGTCACAGGAATTTTGACTCATTAGTGGGCCAGGTCATAAAAACCCAGTGTCATTTGAAGGCACTAGATAAAGTATTTGTTAGAACTCAGCTCGGTAAGAGCACAACACTCAAATCCATCAGGTAATGGCCAGATGCCCTCTCAAAGACATAGCCAAAAGCTGTAATCCTGAAGAAATCCCCTTGCAAAAGACTTTCACAGTCCCCATGCAGTGCCCTTTCAGCAAACCTAGTTTAAACTGCCATTCAAGGGGGTTTAGGACACTATTGGTGAGCGCAGTGTTTTTTCACTTTAATTTTCATGCTACTTTGCTTTTGACTATGCACCAGGGATATTTTTAGATTATTGATGACTGCACCATCTGGCTGCACTCTATTAATACCAATAGAATTGAATTTTGCAAACTCTTTCTCCTTCAATTCAAACCTTTGGGCCACATACCCTTCCACAGCTGCAGCAGGTGCTCTAGAGCCAATGACCTTGGCTTGCAGTAAGCACAGAACCTATTTGCCCCTCTTTTAAGCAGTGTTTCTTACCTGGACTTTTTGGTAGTTGGGACTATTTCAAAGGAAGAGGCTGGAAACAGATTTCAAGGTTCATTATCTCATATCCTCAACTTGTGAATCCATCTGGATTTTGCTGAATGTAAAAAAAAAAAAACAAAAAAAAGATGTTTAGAAGGTTGGTGGTGGTATCATGGCCCAAAGACACCTTGAAGGACGTTGCTCAGTGTGAAGAGCTCCAAGAGAGCCCTCACCAAGGAAGTAGAAGCTCAGCAACAGATTTGTTGGTCCACTGGTGGAGCTGGAGATGGAGAATTCCCCAGTATTTGTGAGCCTGGAAGAATTCCTCCTTGGTCTTCAGTAGGTAGATCAGAAAGCAGTGTGGAAGGTCTGGTTTGAGTCTTTTGTAACTAACTGCAGAATAGAATAGAATAGAATAGAATAGAATAGAATAGAATAGAATAGAATAGAATAGAATAGAATAGAATAGAATCAGCCAGGTTGGAAGAGACCTACAATATTGGACATAGTCTCAAGTTGTGCCAGGGGAGGTATAGGCTGAATATTAGAAAGTTCTTGACAGAGAAAGTGATTGGCATTGGAATGGGCTGCCCAGGGAGGTGGTGGAGTCACCATCCCTGGAGGTGTTCAAGAAAGGAGTGGATGGGGCACTTAGTGCCATTGGCTAGGGCTGGGTGATAGGTTGGACTGGATCATCTTTCCTCATGGTTTCCACTAAGTACCTTAAAAGAAGGATTCAAACAGATCAGTTCTCACTGCTTTGTTTTTTACACCAGCTTTGGCTGGCCTGCCTCTTCAGTTTTCTAAGTTCTGGCTAAGCTATGTGATATTTTCACTGCTCCTATCAATTAAAAAGACAAAAAAAAATAAAGGCATATTAATTCACAGAATTCGTAAGAATCATGGACTAAATACTTGCCAACCTCCTGACACTGGCTGCTGTCATTTGTTTGCACTGTTAATAATATAGATTAACCACAACTTCATAGTCCTTAGAACTGTAGTTTCCCTGATTTACTTTTATTTTGTAAGAATTAGTCCTTGGCTGCTTACCAAGGCCTACAGTGATGGGACAAGGGGGAACGGTTCGGGGTTAGAGAAGAACAGATTTAGATTGGATGTTAGGAACAAGTTCTCCATCATGAGAGTGGTGGAACACTAATAAGCAGGTTGCTCTGGGAGCTAGGTCACATCCCTGGGGATAGCCAAGGTCAGGCTTGAAAAGGCTCTGAGCAACCTGATCTCATGGAGGATGTCCCTGCTGACTGCAGTGAGGTTGGACTAGATGACTTTTGGTGGTCCCTTCCAACCCAAGCCATTCTGTGATTCTGTGAATTGTAGTGGTACTATCAGCTGGCCAGAGAGCAGGACCTGAAACTAAGATATTTCTGCTCTGTCAGCTGCAGAACAAAGTCCATTATTTGAGAGCAGGAGCAGGGCTTTAGGAACTCGTTTTTTCAACCACAGCAGAGAAACAGTTGGCTGAAACCCACAGTATCCTATCTTTGTGTTGGTTGTAAGCCCCTGACTGTAATTCTTATGGAAATTATTTTTATCTTATCCAAAGGGAAAATGTTTTGGATACTCCCTGTGGGTTTCTCAGACTGTTGGTTCATTACATGGATTATTCCTGCAGTGTTTTGGGCTCCCACACTCTCGACTGAGTTGTGATTCTATATCTCTCTGCATTTCTTTCTTTAGCTGCCTTTTTCTTTCTCCAACCCACATTTTTCCCCACTGGGAAGTAAAATGTTTCATTTTTTTTGGTTTTTTTTTTTTTTATTTGAAGATAAGGCTCCTTAAATGACTTCCATTGAGTTTTACCCAAATCAGGTTCCATTAGCAGAACAAAACTGAAAACAATTCCTGCTGTGGTGAGCCTTAAGAAATGGGTTGTGTAATGAACCAACACAATGTGTGACTGACAGTCAAGAATTCAGCTGGCTTTGGCCTATTTCACAAAGCCAGGATGCCCATGAAAAAAAAAAGTCTCACTAAGGAATAACCTCCCATATCTTTCCCAGTGTCAGCAAACACTCAACCTTAAACACCAAGGTAAAGAAATACTCAGGTTTAAGCACTCCAGTAGTATATGTCCCTATCATAGAATCATAGAATCAGTCAGGGTTGGAAGGGACCACAAGGATCATCTAGTGCCAACCCCTCTGCCATGCACAGGGACACCCTACCCTAGATTAGGCTGGACACAGCCTCTGCCAGCCTGGCTGCAAACACCTCCAAGAAATTGGCCCCAACCACCCCCCTGGGTAACCTGTTCCAGGGCCTCATCACTCATGGTGAGGAACTTCCTCCTTACATCCAATCTGAATCTCCCCATCTCCAGCTTTGCTCCATTCCCTCCCTCCTTCCCTGACAAAGACAAACCACAGCAGCATACTTTCTTGGGGCTAAAGAAGCAAAATTAACTTCAAAGCTACAATTGCCTGCTCTGTGATGTTGGACCAGGGATGGAGGAAGATTGGATGTGGGTATTGCAAAAAGAACAAGGGACGGCTGGCTTCAGGTTGGCAGAACCAGGGTGAAGTGGGGCCACACAATTTCTGGAGCTTAACAACAGTCTGCAGAGAAGAAACATTGCATTGCACAACTGAAAACTTTTCTGAGGACTAGAAGCAGAGCTTTGGTTGCCTTGAAAACTTCCAAGTCAAACAAGGTTCCATCTATCAGAGAGAAACATCTCCAGGATTACAGAGGACTGTTTTAGGTCTCAGTCTGGGATTTGGGAATCCTTCATTCTAGCCAAGTCCTTCTGGAGGGTTTCCTGAACTCCATAGCAGGTATTTAGTTCAACTAATTACAGACAATCTGTTCCGGAGAAAATGAGTATTAGTAGAGGATTGGAATGTAATAGAAGTCACATCTGAGTGTCTGTGAAACATTCTCACTTCCAAAAACCATCAGAAATTTGTTCTCATTTTATGTTGTCTGCTGTTGATAAGCTGTAACATCGTATGTGGGATAAAGAAGTTAACACAGCACTGTGGGATGAGAAGTATGCAGCATTCCAGTACCTGAAGGAGTCTCCAAGAAGGATGAAGAGGAACTCTTTACAAAAGCCTGTAGTGATAGGATGAGGGCAATGGTATAAAAATTAGAGAAGAGGAGATTAGATTGGATGTCAAGAACAAGTTCTTTACCATGAAAGGGGTGTACCACTGGAAGAGGTTACCCAGGGAGGTAGCTGAGCTCCCATCTCTGAGGATATTCAAGGTCAGGCTTGACGAGGCTCTGAGCAGTCTGATCCAGTGGAGAATGTCCCTGCTGACTGCAGGGGCCTTGGACTAGAGGACCTTTGGAGATCCCTTCTAACCCAGGCCATTCTATGAGTCTACTCTTCTATGAAATGGAGATGGGCATTGATTTATTAGTCACAAAGAGAAATTAGTCAAATTAAGGCTATAAATTACACCAATTAAACCCTCTTCTTTTTTTTGTTTTTTTTCTTTTTTTTTTTTTTTTATAACTTTGACTGCCAGGAAAGATGTTTTGAAATGCCATGTAAGGATAACCCATCCAACACAAAACACTGAAATGCAAGGAATGATCTTCACTGTGCTGCCCAACTTCCATCCTGAATTTCCTCTCTTTAGTAAACTAGACACAGCTATTCTGCCCTGAGGAGATCAACATTTGTTGTTGAGAAAAATAAATCATTCAGAACAAGAGGAGACAGTCTCAAGTTGTGCCAGGGGATGTATAGGCTGGATATTAGGAAGAAGTTCTTGACAGAGAGAGTGATTGGCATTGGAATGGGCTGCCCAGGGAGGTGGTGGAGACACCATCCCTGGAGGTGTTCAGGAAAAAACTGGATGGGGCACTTAGTGCCATTGGCTAGGGCTGGGTGATAGGTTGGACTGGATGATCTCAGAGATCTCTTCTCTTCTGGCCTCTTCTCTTCTCTTCTCTTCTCTTCTCTTCTCTTCTCTTCTAATTTACTGTAATCTCTCATTTATATTCTATTCTATATGCTGTAATGCTAGGCCATGGTGTATTTAATTTCCTTTGTCAACCAAAGAAGTACAATACTGGTAAACTAAGAGCCCTCATAACAGAAAGAGTAATTAGACACTGTCCAGGGAAATGGTGAAACTGCTGTCCTTGGAGGTGTTTAAAAGAAGGTTGGATGTGGCACTCAGTGACATGGTCTAGTCAATGTGGTGGTATTAGATCATAGGCTGGACATGATGATCTCAGAAATCCATTTCCAGCCTCAGTAATTTTGTGATTCTGTGATTCTGTAATGGATTACCCAAGGATGGATAAAGATGCATTTCACTGCCAGGAGAATTCCCTCAAGAATCCCTGTCTGATCTGCAAAGTCCTTCATTCAAAGTTGCGCCAAAGATGTCATCTTACCTTTAATGCAGATTCCCTGACAGTTTTCCCTTCTCTTTCCCTCTCTCAAATACCCTGGAAATAACCTTCAGCTTCTTTAAAACACAAAGCTTTGGCGTTTTGGAGAAACTGTAATGAGACAATAAACTCAATTTGGAGGCTGGTTAGTACCACATAAATTAATTTCCCTGCTAAATGATCAGAGTCACATCCACCTTTTTCACCACCATCTGCCTCACAACAAAGTTGGCACTGCACTCCTTTGAGAGGTGGACTGTAAAAGTGTCATTTAGAAAAGGCTTATTAACAAAAAATCCCTTCTAAGTTCCAATTTTCCTGTTCCAGGGTGATGATCACAGGCAGCATATACAGCGTGAGCAGGAAGCACTCAAATGTCCATATGGCATGCACTTAAAAAAAAAAAAGTAAATGGAAAGTGTGTATGGGTCTATAAAAATGTGCACCTCCATTTTCAGGGATTTTCCTAGTGTTTGATCAATTCTGCTTCTAAAGGAGCAGTCCCTGCCAGCTGGGATGTTTCCCCTCCTTGCCTCTAGGCTATAGAGCCAAGCACTGTGCCACACCTGTAAAATGGCACTGGAACAAACCATTTTTTCCTGAGCTTCCTCTTGATTTCCACCCTGTCTCTTGCCTCTTCTGATGTGTGACAGACATTTGAGGTCACTCACTTGACCATGTCATAGAATCATAGAATGGTTCAGGTTTGAAGTGGCCTCAAAGATCATTTAGTTCCAAACCCCCTGTGCCATAGGCAGGGACACCTCCCACTAGAACAGGTCGCTCAAGGCCTCGTCCAACCTGGCCTTGAACACCTCCAGGGAGGTTGTGGATCATAGAATCACAGAATGTGATTGAAGAACACCTCCAGGGAGGGAGAAGCCACAACCCCCCTGGGCAACCTGTGCCAGTGTCTCACCATCCTCACTTCAAAGAACTTCTTCTTAACATCCAGTTTAAATCTCCCCTCTGCCAGTTCAAACCCATTCCTCCTTGTCCTGTCATTACAAGACCTTGTCAATAGTCTCTCCCCAGCCCTCCTGTAGCCCCCTTCAGATACTGGAAGGCCACTCCATGTTCTCCTGGAAGCCTGCTCTTCTCCAGGCTGCCATTTCATTCCTCAAGACAGCCAAGTACTTGCTTCACCTCTGTGCAGAATGTCTTATTTGTTTCTGAAATTCTCATTTCTGAGGTCTCAATTAGACCATTCCTAAGCATAACAATGCAAAGCTCCAAACAGGCCTTTCCCAGTTGACCAACATTGCCCAGAATTCACCAAGGGGAGGTGTGGTATGTTCATCCTTCAACTCAGAGGTGGTGTACCTATGCAGTGAGACCTGCAGTCCCTCAGCAGCTTCTGGTGGAAGAACTCAGGGGACAGACTCAACACCACTGCTGTGCAGCAGTGCTGCTGGGTACTCTGGCTTCACCTCTTTACCTCCTGAGCACCCAAAGCATCACCACCAGGTAGCAGAGAAAGGGCAGATGTGCAACAGAAAGATTTCATCTTGACCAACTGCTGAGTTTTCTTACTTTTAAAAGACATATTAAATAGTAGGCTAGGACTTTTTGCAGTCCAGATGCTGAATGTCTTCTTAAAATACTGGAAACTCCACAGCACATGTGTCTTGCAGTATCAGGTTTTAGCAAAACCAACCTATCTCCACATCTCAGGTCCAGCAAACTGAAGAACCAGAAGCTTTTATTTGCTCCTGCCAAGAGAGCAGATGAAAATGAGCTTGGTCACTTCGTGTTGTCAGCTGACTGGGCACAAATCTTCCAAGATGCAGAAGCTCCATAACAACATTTAAGATGACATTGTGCTTGAGGTGGCAAACCCTGCTCAAGCATAAGAAGACACCATTTGGAAAGCTTGCAAGGTTTATTAACCTGACCACAGCACCATGTAAAATGTGGCTCTGCCATTCCTTATTTTGCTCTGAGCATATCCAGACATGAGACACCCTGGCTAACCACATTTGGAAATGCAATTGTGAATACAAAATACCCAGATGGGAGGAAGGCACAAGCAAGCAAAGTACAGTTCAAGTTGTTGTCTGCTCAATTTCTACAGTCAGTTGACTTCAGCAAATGAGGAGCAGGATGAAGCCCCAGAGCCTCAAGCTGTACCCTCTTTCTGGAGCACACTGCCACTGCTGCAGTGACCACCACCAAGCAAAGCTGCAGAGATATCTTGGTACTGTTTAGATGCTCACCCTGAATAAGTCACAAAGAGCATTGAGGCAAATCTGCATACATCTCTTTCTTGGAAGCAATCGGTCCATTTATAAGTCAGTTCTTCTCAGAATAGAAGAGCATAGTTTAAATCTGAGAGCACTCAAAACAGAAAGAGAAGACAGAAGGAGAGTGTGAGGATTTTTCCAGTCCTGAGTGTTGCAGCACTCCACACCTGACCTCCATATCTAATCTTGGTGACTCAGTGACTTTCTGACTCCTCTGGCTCAAACCTTAGGAAACGTTGATAACTTTTCCCCATCTCTAGTTTGGCTGTGATTTTGACATTGCTCACCTCCATCCATGCTTGCTGTGTTGGGTTTTTGCTGGGTTTTCCATTTGCCTCTCTGTTTGTCCTGAGTGTGCTCATGTCAGGCTCTGCAGCTCTTAAAGTTCACATGCCTTGGGTCTCAAGCAAGATAGGGATCCCCTGGTGCACAGGGGCTACCTGAAACATGTGCCACATGCACATGCTCAGCATTTTGGCACATTGGTACCCTGCTGAGTGCTCTGTGAGCAAGTCCTGAGTCATACCACAGGGGCAAGTCACCCACATCTAGTGCAACAACTCCGAGCCTCAGCCAAAGGCAAAGAAACAAAACCTTCAAACCATCTCAGCTTTACCAAATGTAAGGACGTGGTCTTAAGAGCTAATAACAATCTTGCATGAACAGAAGAGAGTTCAACTGTTTAACACCTATGTTTGGAAAAAAAAAATCCTTTTTTCCCTGGTAACCTGGGACTAGAGATGGTTGTCCAAGAGGTTGATGTCCCATTTCACACATCCAGTTGAATTTTCTTTCCCTATGTTTTTACTAAAGCAAAGCCACCCAGGACAGAAAAAAAACATATATTTGCATCAGTGCAGAGGTAGACCTGAACAAATCCTTGCCCTTGTAAGCAGGCCCTGAGGAATAGGACTAAATACTGCAAGGGGAACACTGAGTAGGTAGCCACACAGAGAGATTTGCCTGGCTCCAGGTCAGCATTTATCTCTAGCCCAGGACATCAACTGAGCAAAGCCACCATTGCCTGCTCCCTGCTGGCCACACCCCAACAGAAGTTGCTTTGTTTGATCTAAAATAACAAAGGTCAACAGAACATTTGTCTTCTCGGTATATCAACTATGTAAACGTTGGGGACAAACATCTGTTTAGGTTTAAAATTAACTTTTGCTGGCACAGCCTGGCTTTGGGAAGACTTGGGTGTGGACGTGAGAACTGTGAGGGGCTGAACCAGCCTTCTGGTGGGAACTGCCGGTGGCTGGGGAGGGGAAGACAGGAGGGGAAGGCTACATGCGAGTTATGTCTTTATAGACTGTAATTAGGGAGTGAATTGAGAGCTGTCAAGGAAAACAAAAGAACCCAGGCCAGCTTGGGGAAAAAGGAAAAGGAAAAGAAAATGAAAAAGAAAAAGAAAAAGGAAAAGGAAAAGAAAAAGGAAAAGAAAAAGAAAAAGGAAAAGGAAAAGAAAAAGAAAAAGAAAAAGAAAGAAAAAGAAAAAGAGAAAGAAAAAGAGAAAGAAAAAGAGAAAGAAAAGGAAAAGGAAAAGGAAAAGGAAAAGGAAAAGAAAAATGAAAAGAAAAAGGAAAAGGAAAATACAAAGAAAAAGAAGAAAAAAAAACAAAAAAGAAGAAAAAGAAGAAAAACAAGAAGAAGGAAAAAAGAAAAATAAAAAGAAGAAAGAAAACCAAGAGAAAGTAATAAGATGTTAATGGCTAAGGCAACAGAAAACTAACCTGCTTAACTCTTTCCGGCCTGCCTGCTGTTGTTAATAGATATATTTTGTTGGGCTTGGGAGGCTAATGTCAGGAAGACACAAAATGGGTGATGCAGAAACGATGTCAGTCTGCAGGAGCGTGTGAAGTGCCAGTGGCTGCTTAGGGAACAAGTTACTCAGGTCCTCAGGTTGCCACTCAGGAAAAAAATAAATCTTCTTTGGCTAAGAGGTGGAGATGTTTTCTGTGTGTGCATGTTGGTACCACATCTTTCCCTAGTCTAAAATCCTGCTTTCCTTGGTCATTCAGGTTCTTTAGTTGCCCTGAACAGCTGCTGTGTTTAGCTCACAAATACCTGATTGGGGGGTGAGGGGTGCTTAGGGTGGTTTTTTTTTTAAGTGAAAGCTTGATTTTTGTTGTGTTGAGATTTAAAAAAACCCCAGTGCGGACAACAGCACAGCTATCTTTGACCTCTGACTACCTGGTTCTCCCTTACAGTTCTGTGAAGCACTTAGGAAGATCACTTTCTGCACCCCCAAGACACATGACCTTCAGAAGGAAATCAAATCAGCCAGGATCAAAGTGGGGAAAAGATTGCTGTTGCATTCGAGTTTTACTGGTTTCAGACTTAGTTTTGCCAGTGGCTTCTGGGGGTCTACTGCTTGGATTTTCCTTCTTTGGTTTGGCCTCTGATATAGCCCCATCCAGGCACCACCAGCCTAGCCCACTGCACACTGGAAGGCAATCTACTTTCAGCAGGGATGGAAATCCTCATGAAACGAGCTGCATGTGGCCTGGTTGTGCTGGGAAGAGGAACACTCTATCAGTCCTGTTAACTCACTGCTCACTAGACCACAGCAGGTTGGGATTTTTTTCTGGAATATACTGCATTATGTATTTCTGTGACAAGAAATGTTACTGCTGACCAGTCAAGTGCTCCTCTCTGACTCCCCTATACAGGTCAATCCTGACACTGATGTGGCAGGTACTGAAGGTGTGGTGCTTAGCTATTGCAGTGGCAGGGCCCTTCAACGCCTAGAAAGATCCCTGATAAATGACACATTCTGCAGATCAACCTCTGCCAAATTCTATTCAGATGGCAAAGAGATAATGTGAATGTGACTCTAATGAAGGAAGGCTGGAGTTGCCATAATGCATGCAGGTGCAATTGCTCCAAATCTCTCTTAAAATCCATTTTCCTGCCAGTGCTCACTCTTCCTTTAAACAGAAGTTAATACTCTGCTGACATTACTGAACTTCATCACGCTCATTATCTCAGGCTAGCATTTAGATCAGGTTTTTGGAGGTGAAAGACCAGTTCATTAACTCCATTGTGTCACTCAATGACTTCCTGTAGAGAGATCATAAGTCAGATGGTGGGTGTCACTGCTGGAAGATAAAAGACAGCTATAAAGTAGGAAGACAACTGGTATAATTCACCAAAAAAAAAAAAAAAAAAAAAAGGAGAGGAAAAAAATTACTCTATAGCCTTTAATTTCTATTCACATTTCAGGTTTTAAGTACGTTATTTAGACAACAGTGCATCTGAGGGTTTTGTTTGTCTGGGTTTTTTTTTTTTTTATGAGTTTCAGATATGGAATGGAAGAGGTTATTGGCTGCTTATTTCTCCTGGATTCAAAGAGAAGCAATAATATAGGTAACAAATAACACCAGCAGTTGCTGCAGAAATGATTTTTAAATGTGTGTTTTAAACCCAGATGTGTTATAATGCCCATATATATACTAATTTGTCTCGATTTAAAGGGGGAAAAAAAAGAAGAAGAGTGTTTGGAAAATTAATACTTTGTCAAAATGATAATGATATAAAACTTCCAATTTTTGTTAAAGAAAAAAAAAAAAAACAAACCAAAACAGACCAACAGGAATTATATTTAAATGTGTGTTTTAAACCCAAATGTGTTAAAATGCCCATATATATACTAATTTGTCTTGATTTAAAGGGGAAAAAAAGAAAAAGAGTGTTTGGAAAATTATTACTTTGTCCAAATGATAATGATATAAAACTTCCAATT
>VWZI01008213.1:778777-803075 GCA_013396835.1 Psilopogon haemacephalus
TGCCCAGGGAGGTTGTGGCTGCTCCCTCTCTGGAGGTGTTCAAGGCCAGGATGGATGAGTCCTTGAGCGACCTGTTCTAGTGGGAGGTGTCCCTGCCTATGGCACAGGGGGATTGGAACTGGATGAGCTTTGAGGTCCCTTCCAACCTAAACCATTCTATGATTCTACGACCCAGACTCTGCATAGAATCGTCTAATAGTTTGAGTTTTTGGGGACCTTAATGATCACAGGAGTGCCATGGGCAGGGACACCTTCCACTAGATCAGGTTGCTTAAGGCCTCATCCAACCTGACCTTGGGACACCCCCAAGGAGAGGGCATCCACGACCTCCCTGGCAACAGGTTCCAAGTGCCTCATCACCCTTCCTGTAAATAATTTCTTTCTGGATGTGGGCTCTGCCATGCCGTGCCATGCTGCTCTGACAGCTTCTGCAGGTGCTCTGCAATCTGAGCTATCAAAGTTCTCAAGAAAAAAAAAAAAAAAAAGAAAAAAAAACAAATCTTGTGCTTCATGTTGGGAAAAGAGGTGGCAGAAAGCCTGGAAAGTACCTTGCAGCTCCCACTGCCTTTTTTGACACTTCTTTTTTTAAATGTCAGCTGGACATCACAAACCCTGTGTAACCCAGTTGGCGTGCCAAGGAGGATCATTTACCTATGCCTCCGAAGCAAAAAACCTCTGCAGAAATCACAAAGACCGAGTATGTCTGTGGCAAATTTTCATCCGCATCTTGATCAGCAATAAACTTAACTGAAAAGTTGTGGTTTCCAGCCAAGGAGGGTGCATTTCGGCCAATGTTCTGAACAGTGGTTGTTACGACATCATTATCAGATCCATGCGGCTGGAAAGCTGCCCAGCAGAAAAGGACCTGGGGGTGCTGGTTGACAGCCTGCTGAACACGAGCCAGCAGTCTGCTTAGGTGGCCAAGAAAGACAGCAGCCTACTGGCCTGGATCAGGAGTGATGTGGACAGCAGGAGTGATGTGGACAGCAGGAACTGGGAAGCCATCGTGCCCCAGCACTCAGCCCCAGTGAGGCTGCACCTCAAATGCTGCATTCAGCTTTGGGGTCCTCACTACAGGAATCATAGAATGGTTTACGTTGGATAGGAGATCAAAGATCATTGAGTTCCAGCCCCCCTGTGCCATAGGCAGGGACACCTCCCACTAGAGCAGCTCACCCAAGGCCTCGTCCAACCTGACCTTGAACACCTCCAGGGAGGTTGTGGATCATAGAATCACAGAATGTGATTGAAGAACACCTCGAAGGAGGGAGCAGCCACAACCTCCCTGGGCAACCTGTGCCAGTGTCTCACCACCCTCACTTCAAAGAACTTCCTATTAACATCCACTTTCAATCTCCCCTCTACCAGTTCAAACCCATTCCTCCTCATCCTGTCATTACAAGACCTTGTCAATAGTCCCTCCCAAGCCTTCCTGTAGCCCCCTTCAGATACTGGAAGGCCACTCCATGTTCTCCTGGACGCCTTCTCCTCTCCAGGCTGCAGAGCCCCAACTCTCTCAGCCTGTCCTCATAGCAGAGCTGATGCAGCCTTCTTTTAGACCCCTTTCAGATCCTGGAAGGCTACTATAAAGAAGGACACTGAGGTGCTGGGATGTGTCCAGAGAAGGGCAATGAAGGTGGTGAAAGGGTCTGAAGAACGGGTTTTTTGAGAGGCAGATGAAGGAACTTAGACATCTTTTCCAACCCTGATTCTAGGATTTCTGAATTTGTTTGGGAAGGGCTTTCTTTTTTCTTCTTTTTTTTTAACAACAACTGCAGGTCAATAGCAGCAGCTGGATGGAATCTGAGCAACACTGAGAGGATAGGAGTCACTAGCACAACCAAGGGAGAAAAGCCTCTGCATCAACTTGCAGATGAGCACTTTAATCATCTTTACTACTTTGTTACCATTTGAACAAGTCAGATTGAGATATGAGAGATGGCTTCAGCTGCCTTCTCTTTAATGCAGGTCATGGACAGCTTTAAGCAAAACACTTCTCATCTGAATAACGAGGATAAGAAGAATATCATTTCTCTATCTCAAAGGGTTGATTATGAGAATAAATTAGATGCTCAGATGTTATTGCAATGCAGCCCAGTAAATTAAAAAAACTAAATTAAAAACAAAATAANCAAGGAATTTCTAGATGGTTAACTCCAGAATACTTATGTGATGGTTTGGGAGTTACCTGTCCCCCCCAACACTGAAATAACCCAGCCTAGGACTCAGTCGGCTGGAATTTAAGGAATGAAGCTTTATATTTACAGCTTTGCACAATGTACAAGCAGATATTTACAATGTAAAACAGATATTTACAGATATATACAGTAAAAAAAGGTAATACAGAAACACCACAACCCTCCCAGAGATTAAAATCCCTAAGAGGGATTTCTAACCACCCCTACCACCTTTCCTCCTTCCCAAATTTTATCTCACCAACTGTTTTATGCAGCAGATAGGTGGAGGTAGATCGGCCAGGGGGCATTAGGAGCAGGAAAGAAGTTAGTGAAATTAATCAGAATCAGCTACAAAAGGCAGGGAGAAAGAGCCATGCAAGAGCCAGAGCCCAAAGCAGTCTCAAACAGTCTGACATCTATATTTGGGTTACAACTCTTAAATTTTTTTTTTTTTTTCTTTCTCAGTAAAGCTATGAGTGAAGTAGCATCATCAGTGTTTTCCTTTCTCTGCCCATAGCCTAATTTCTCATTCATAATCCTCCAATTAGTTCAAACCAGCACAACTTATCAAGAAAAATCTCAGCTAGTTGACAGCAGAATAAAGAGGTGATTATTATTAAATTATCAAATGACCTACACCACAGATCCTCATATGCAGCTCTGCAGCTGGAGAAGAAGTGACTGCTAGGATGCTTAGTTTGGTCTCTTCAAAATGTCTACAGTGAGGCTCTGGTTTGAAAAGTGATTATGTAAAAATAGCACTTCCTACTCAGCAGATCTGTTCTTGTGTGCTTCAGTGGGGAGAGAAAAAAGGGGAAAAAAAAAATCACTGCTGAGCTACCATATCTCTGGGGGAAGAAACTGCATTATACTCCAGTTTATGCAACTTCATCAAAATCACCAATTTAAAGCTATAGTGTACCTAAACAAAACCTATCACTTCAAAATCCTGCCCTTTGAAATCAGACCTGTGTAACCTCATTACCTTCAGCTGAGTGGAAATGAATGCAGTGAAAGGAAATAGACCCTTCAGACTGAAAAATCATGATTGGATTTCCTCCAGCTTCCGATGATCAAACTAATCAAGCTATTTCTCCCCCCAGGTGGAAAATGAAAAGAGAGAGAGAGAGGTGGTGATGATTCTATTTTTAACTATTTGGCAGGTAGTCTCAGAGCATGGCACCCATCTAAGTTTCAAGAGGTGACATGAGGACTGGAGAAGGATAATCGTATGGTTAACAGCTGCTAGCAGAGGGATGTAAGCAAGGCAGAAACCAGATTCGTGCAGTTTTGGCCAATGTGTTGCCAGGGCTGACAGACTCCTGAGCGATGATGGAGTGGGCTTTGCCACTATCAGCTGCTTCCAAAGGATCAATATATCACAACAAATGTTCCTCTTTCAGCCTTTCAAAAGAAGCCTTCTTTAACAGTATGATTTTTTTATTTTTTTTTCCCCCCAAGAGGAGCAGATGAGGAGGCTCCTGTCAAAAGGACCCAAAAACCAGTACAATTCTTAGCGCTGGAAAATGCATACTTAGTATCTGACTAGAGATTTGAAAGGACACTTTGATCATTCTTGCCAATTACATACCTGTTAGAGGCGAGCATATTTACATATTTAATATTCAGCTAATCTCCAACAACTCCTTTGATCAAATAGACATGCCATTTATCCTCAAACGCTGTGCCAAAAATCTCATCTCTAGATAGCCTAATGTGTGAAGTGATGAATTTGTTTTCAAGTCTCTTGCAGCATGCTTTCCATTTTTCACTTCAGATTAAAACACCTACCCTTTTAACAAGTGTATTGCCTCTCCCGAGCACTATATTTAAATGCAAAAGAAATCATACCCGAATGGTTCCCTTAGGGTTTTGCCTTTTGACATTTTCTACTTATAGAATAACTCCTGAGAAGGAAAATTAATGGCATTATGCTTGCAGACAAAATCCTTTTCCAAATGAACAGAAATGTCTACATATTTGCCCTTCCCATCGGTGACATATTCCAGTCTGCCTTACAGATACAGATCCTGAATGACCTTCACTAAATGCCTGCAGCAGTGGACTCAGAAGTCTAACTAGTCCTAGAAATGCAAGTTCTGAGTTAAGGCTTCCACAGTCATTGAAAGTGGAAAGATTAATTCTCAGGATTGGAGAAAAAAAAGGCAGTTAGGCCCTGACAGAAGTCAGTCCAACAGCAGAAGCTCTGCAACGCAGTCTGGACTTAGATCTGTTGCATTACACGTGACAAATCCCAACAAAAGGTGATCAAGTTGATTTTTTTCCTGATCATATTGTGTTCTCACAGAAACTATGCTTTCCATGCCATGTCTAAGCTGGCAGTTCCTTTTCTTATTATTCTTCTTTGGCATCTAGCTTTATCTTGGTCTCTTCAAGGTCAAACCAGATCCTGGGCTGCATCAGAAGTGTGGCCAGCAGGTCAAGGGAGGTGATTGTCCCCCTCTACTCTGCCCTGGTGAGACCCCACCTGGGGTACTGCATCCAGTTCTGGAGCCCCTATTACAAGAGGGATGTGGACATGCTGGAGCATGTCCAGAGAAGGGCCAAGAGGATGCTCAGAGGGCTGCAGCACCTCTGCTGTGAGGACAGACTGAAAGAGTTGGGGCTGTTCAGGCTGGAAAAGAGGAGGTTCCCAGGTGACCTTACTGTGGCCTTCCAATATCTGAAGGGGCCTACAAGAAAGCTGGGGAGGGACTTTTTAGGCTATCAGGGAGTGACAGGACTAGGGGGAATGAAGCAAAGCTGGAGGTGGGGAGATTCAGATTGGATGTGAGGAGTAAGTTGTTGAGCATGAGAGTGGTGAGAGGCTGGAATGGGTTGCCCAGGGAGGTGGTTGGGGCCACATCCCTGGAGGTGTTTGCAGCCAGGCTGGCAGAGGCTGTGGGCAGCCTGATCTAGGATAGGGTGTCCCTGGGCATGGCAGGGGGATTGGAACTGGCTGATCCTTGTGGTCCCTTCCAACCCTGACTGATTCTGTGATTATTCAATGCAGCAAGAGATGTAAACACAGCATCACAGTTCCTTCATGTATTTAGAATGCAGCAGTTGACTTTCAAACCTGCCTGGACACATTCCTACTTGATCTGCCCAAGGTGATTCTGCTTTGGCTGGGGGATGGACTCAGTGATCTCTGGAGGTCCCTTACAACTCCTAACATTCTGTGATCCTGTGAACCTCAGATTGGGTCTTGAAGAGCTTTTTAAGTACGGTCTACACCTTTACTGAGGCAGTAGTGGGCATTTGTTTCTTACAGTACCAAGCATGCTAACAGTAAAGGGTTAAGACTTCTGGCAAGTAAGTCGAACTTACTCAGAACCACACTGGAATATATCTGGAGTTACTGCTATCAAAGCACTCCTTGTGTACAGTCCTAAAACTGAAGTACCATGATGAATGTCTCAGAAAACAACACTGTTAGAGCTGTAGTAAGATTTTATCCTCAAGTCCTCCCAGAATTACTCCAGTGTTTTTTTTTTTTAGAATACTCCTTAGAGTATTCAGGATGTGTGTGAGGATTTGTACATGTCCAGCTCCGGTCCCTCACAGCACAGTAGGCTGAGGGGCACCCATCAGCAGGGCTTGGAGAGTGACTGACTTTGGACAACGGTTTTCAGGGTGTGGGATGCAACTGTACTGACTTATTTAAGTGTGGACTACAGAACTCACTAAGCTATGACATACAAAATAGGCAATGAAAATATTAGAGGGGAACATTTCATTCCAGGGAAAAAAAAAATATATATATATATATATATATCACAGAGTGTAGCAATCTTTTCATCCTCATCTCTCAAAAAATATTTGGGAGGTTGTAAAGCATTTTTTTCTCACCACTGATTAGAATTTATTACAAAGATACAAACAATATTCTTTAGAAATTACATAGGTAAAATTAAATCACCTTCAGTGCAAAGGTTTTTTTTTAGGGTTTTCTTTCCAAATCCCTTAATATATTTTCCCTTTATCCAGAAAACTCATTTTCCTTGCAAAAACACATTATTTCCTTTTTTTTTTCTACCTGAGAGAAATTTATAGAAACAGATTTACTGAGAAGAATTCTGGCACTTTCTTGGCAACTTGCAGTGATGCCTGGTGAGAGTAGCTAAATTTTGCTGTAGAAGAAATTTGAAAAAAACATAAAAACAGCTTTTGGACTTACCCAAATGTCATCCCCTAAAGACAAATCTAAACAGAAATGTCAAGACTGTAATTTTTTGATCACTTGAGGCACCCCATTTAGTATACTGCCTATACAGTTTAATGTTACAGTATTTTTTCCCCTGAAAAAAAAAAATAAAACAAAACCAAACCCAAACCACTGACTTGAAGTGTTGATTCTGATTTTTTTCTTTCTTTTAAAGATGTCTAAATTGGGTATCTACCACGCAATTTTGCCAGGAGACTGTATTGCTCCTAGCAGTTTCACCTTGAAGTCCCCAAAATCTGGTATGATCTATCAACAAGTGAATAAAAGAAAAAAGAGTATCCTTGTTTTGGCCAACTCCCCATAATCAGGCACAAGCAAAGTAAAAGGAGGGTTCAAAGAAAGGCTAAGAACTCTGCTACTGTGTGCCAGGAATTACAGATCACCTTCCTTCACCTTGTGAAAAATGTAAGGCTTGTAGTACAACAGCTACCAGAGGACATCATCAGCATTTCAGGCTGCTCCCAACAGCAGAAAACTTGTTCTAAGAAGAACCAGGCAGTACCCCAAGCTGCCATTGCTCCCATATAATGGCATTCTTGGTTTTAATCATAGCCCCAGCTACGAAAAGTCCACAAGAAACTGGCCCCCAACAAAGCAGCACAATGGGGACTTTAAATTGTGTGTACCTGACAAAACTCCTCTTCAGCATCATGCTTTTTATAACCCCTCTCTTGGTAGTTCATCTCCCAGACGAAGTTTAGAAGCCTCTCATTTAAATTCTTCATGGGTGTAACCTGTTAAAAGGTGCTTCAGATGACAACTTAATAACTGACTGATCTTGTGAAAACAGAAGAGAACAAGATGACAAGGAATTAGAGTACTATTCTTGGGTTTCCTTGGTGGGGTTTTTTTTTTCCTTCTTCTAATTCTGAGAAATTTGTTTAACCTTGCTCTGCTTCATTGTACTCTCTATAAAATAAGGATAATGATACATGCCTATTCTACAGAGATCTGGGAAAATAATTATCTTTAAATTGAAAAGCTATGGGAATGAAAAGTATCATTACTTCACTGTTATTTAATTGTATTAAAAATTATCCTTCAGCTTCCATTAAAGTCTTTGGTATTAAATACAATAAAAGTGGGCAGAAGTAATGAATGTCATAGTCCTTTATTTTCTCCATGGGTAAAGGTGTTTACTTCACATGAATTGATTGGCAGATCCAAGTCCTTTCAGAGAACCAGACACCATCTTCTCTTTGAAGGAGGATGAATCCCCATCGAATTCATATCATCCATTTAGTTTAGGTTCTTCCCAGCCATTTGGAGGTGTTTCAGGTCTGGGAGCATTTGAGTTTTGCCAGCATTACAATGCTGCCCTCCTAATTACACTGTGAAGAAAAAATAAAACAAGTTAAAGTAATCAAGCACTCTGCTGTTAATATCCCAGGCAGAAGGGCAGGATGCTGAATAAGCACAAGGATCTCTGCAGATTTTCAGTCAGCTTTCCTCAGTACAGGACTGACATAAATAAGGCATTTCAGAGAGTTTCTTGTTAAAGATGACAGATCAGAGGTCCCAGTGAAAATAACTAACAATTAGGGGTGCTGCAACAGAACTCCCTCCTTCCTTTGTGCTAACAAATGACTCTGTTTCTGCTAGCAGCTCCTGCAAAATCAGAAGAGTAGTCAGCAGAGAGCATCAATATCATAAAGTCAGAAGCTATTTGATCCATTAAAAGGAAGCATTGTCAAGCTACAGCCAAGCTACGCAGGTGAGACGCAGTAATAAAACCATATAATGATATTCTCTGTTCCCAAAGACTTGACACTCTATTATTAGGCAGAGGTAATAACAAAGATATTTTAGGGTTTACTGACCTTTGCATTAACAGCCCTTATGGATGTTACTGACTCTTTGTGATGACTGGGTGGGGGGGAAAGTGTGCAAGGATAATGCTGAATATTTACAGTGCTTTAATAATAAACATTGAGGAAGAAGTCTACCAGAGGTATTATTTTTTTTTTTTAATGCAGATTTACTAAGCTTTTATGGCTTCAGATAAAATGCTGGGATTGAGTAACTTCGCAAGCTTTGCAAAGTGGTTATAGCAGGCCAGATGCACATGATGGAAGGCTGACATCATATCTCACTTAGAAGGCAGTTGGCATTGTTTGAATGCTGGGTCTTTACCTTTCAGTGTTTCCTTGTCTTTCCCTCTCAGTGAAATGAAGAGCATATTTCATCCTCTAACTATTAAATGTCTTCAGACACGACAGCTCCCTGCAGCTCTGAGTCAAACCCCAAGTGCTTATTACAGTCTGGACTCAGTATCAGATTGTGCTTTTGATGTCCAAGTTCTGACTGCAAAGAATGGTGTTGCTTTTCTGCAACAGCCAAACCACTTTAAAAAGGCATGCAAACAGTGCAACCACCTACTTTGTTTCTGTTGCAGAAAATTGATCAGCTTGTGATAAAAAAAAATATTAATTCTAATGTGTTAAAAGAATCAGTGAATGAATTAACATGAAGGTTCTGTAGGACTTCTCTTGCATTTAATTGCCAGAATAAAGAAGAGCAATGGTTATCTTCTGAAATGGTCCCTCTTGGCTGCAGGGTAGAAAGTCAGAATAAGGAAAGGTAATACATTGACTTTATTAATGTCACTGATAGTAAAGATAGTACCAAATGAAAGGCCACGACAGAAAAAAAGCCTCGGGGTCACTTGCAACAGCAGCATATCTACATAGCAGAAGGAACTGAAGCCACTCTGACTGTCAAGGTCTAAAAGGCTCAAAAATTTTAAGCTTCTACACTCTCCTCTTCACAGCTGAGGTTCAGGAAATTACAGCAATTTCTTTTTCTTTTCTGTTCCTAATTATTCCTCTGGGTGACCTTCTTGTGGCCTTCCAGTATCTGAAGGGGGCCTACAAAAAATGCTGGGGAGGGACTTTTTAGGCTCTCAGGTAGTGACAGGACTAGGGGGAATGGAGCAAAGCTGGAGGTGGGGAGATTCAGATTGGATGTGAGGAGGAAGTTCTTCAGCATGAGAGTGGTGAGGCCCTGGAACAGGTTGCCCAGTGGGATGCTTGGGGCCACTCGCCTGGAGGTGTTTAAGGCCAGTCTGGATGAGATTGTGTCCAGCCTAATCTAGGGTAGAGTGCTGTTACCACCCTGCTTTGCTTATCCAGCTCAGGTACATTAGACTGTGTCCTGGCAACGATGGCACTGCTCATCCCGTGCTGCAGCTGCTCTCAGCTCCTGGTTCACCTTTAATCTTAAGAGTCCTGCTCTTGCTGCTCCCTGATACTCAGTGGTCACCATTCCTGTCAAAAGTGAAGCACAGCATTTTCAGGGTTGGAAGGGACCTCAATCAGTTCCAACCTAATGTGCTAGTGATGCAGACCCTAGGGTCTAGCTGTGCATCAATCTATATGTCTTTGTACAGGACTAGCTGAAGGCAGAAAATACCTTGAAGTTAGTGGACACAGCTGCAGAAATAGACGGAGAGAAAAAAATTAATCAAAACAAAACAAACAAACAAAAAATGCAAACAAAAACCCTTAAAATCTTGATCTTTGTATTGACTGTTTTTATTAGCTATTTTCTGTAACCCTCTGTAGCTTCTCAGATCTCGGTTTCATGTCATACCCTTTTTCTTCCTTCTCTCTCTTCATTTCCTGCTTTGTTCTTTTACCTATCTTTTTTTTCCTTCACTCTACTCTGAATCTTCTTCTACCTGTTGCAAAGTTGTGACACAACAATGCTTGCTACTGCCATATAGTTCACTCATACACAATGGTTCCACATAGCCACATTCAATCAATATCAATGGTGGTTATCTTAGCTAATGTCTCATAATTTTTACCTTTCCCCCCCATTGATTGAAGAGCCAGAGGAATAAAACAGGCAGAGAACATTCAGGCCATTTCCTTTATTTTATTATATACCTAAAGGTGTGCTGTACAACCACAGAGGATGGATTGTATGAAAGCACTTCAATTAATTGTTTGACAACAGACCTGTTCCAGAGATCCTTTACATCTCCCTTAACAATCCAGTTTCATCTTACTTACTAAACAATGTACTCCTCGGGCACAGTTATGAAGTTTCACTGCCCCAGCCACCTGCACATGTATCAAAGATTTAATAATAGTCAATTACAGCATCCCAAAAGCAAAAACAAACAAACAAAGGTGTCAAATCTCCGCCAAATTGGGAAAGAAAACTTTTTATTTTCTTTTTTTAAAGCATCAGGAGGCTGGAGGAGGCTGTAAGATTATGTTCTCTTAGAAGAGCTTTATAAAGCAATCTGCAAGCTGAATATTAAGCATAAATCTTCTGATAAGTCCATTTGATCTAATGTATTCTCTGTTACTTAAAAAGAAGCCTACTTAAAATGTTGAGTAATTATTAATAATAATAAAAAAAACCAAGCACTAAAACCAGAACATTAATTCTAATTTCTATAAAAGAAATTATTTCTCATTTTGGTAGCCTTTTAGTAGAGGATGGTTCGATAGAGCCCAAGAGAAGACTAAATTAATGTCTGTAACAATTCAATCCTACTACGAGATTTTAATTCTCTCAGGAATAAAAACAAATCACATAAAGTTAAGCTTCTCACTTTGCCAAAATATTAAATGTGCTAGAGATGAAACCAGAGACACTTGGATTTTTGACAGATTTATAACAACGCAGATAGCTTTCCTCGTCTTTTCCACTTAAGGAGAAAAGCAGCATGTGAGAAATAGATATGAAATAGGTTGTCACTCTACGTAAATGGTTGGTCTTAAAAGCCTTTGAAATTACTGCACAGGTCAGCTGCCCTCAGTAAGAACACTAATAAAGTATTATCAGCCCATAGACAGGAAAGAGGCTCTAAAGTTACATGTTCATTCACCGAAAATACATTTTTTTTTTATTGTTCCATGTTCGATTAACAGAATCAGGCAAAATTACAGGCAAATTCCTGACATTTACTAATTTCAGAATAATTTTTGTTGCTACCATTTCAGATACAAAATCCAGTAACTTCCTTTCAACATGACTTATTGAAAGGAAGCTCACAGACTGTGGAATCAAACTATTGATCGTGGTGGCACAGAATTTTTCTCAGTTCAAAGGTTCGTGTTGGTTCTAAAAAAAAAAAAATTATAAATTTAGCAAAACACCCTATTGATTTAAGAAAAGGATGACATAAAGAGTCTGTTGTTGACTCACTGTCAGCTACAGCTAGAGACAAATCAACATATTTCCATGGAGAGTGTCTCGTGCTTGCAGTTTACCATCAATGAGTAGGACAGAGGTGATAATGTATGACACTTTCTGCTGACACATTCATTTTGTATCCTAATATATTTCTGAGACAAGTTACAAATGGTAGAAATCAGAAACACTGTAGGAAGGCATCTCTTTTTACATCATGAGTCATGGGAAAATAAAAATAAAAAAATTAAAAAAAAAGAAAAGAATAAAAGTAGTTATCCAGAATGGAACTTTTATAAAGTGAATAATGGCTTAATATTCCCTTTTAAAAGTCATACAGATTTTTTAGGTGACTCCTATATATTAGATGTAAAAGACAGATACTTGCCATCAAATTCTAGGTTGGTTTTTTTTTTAACATTTAATTGCATGATTAGATTTTATAGCATAGCTTAACTATGAGAGGGTCGATGCTCTATGTGCAACTGCTTGGGTTTGGCACTCTTTAGGGACTGATGATACAGAGGTCACGCAGATTTTTAGGTGACTCCTATATATTAGATGTAAAAGACAGATACTTGCCATCAAATTCTAGGTTGGTTTTTTTTTTAACATTTAATTGCATGATTAGATTTTACAGCATATCTTAACTGAGAGGGTTGATGCTCTATGTGCAACTGCTTGGGTTTGGCACTCTTTAGGGACTGATCCATTTGTCTTCTGGGGAGCCCAAAGACTACTTACTACAAACTTTTGGAAGTGGCATGATGGCTGCTGGGGTACAATACTGAAAAGCCACCAAAAACTATTTAAGATTACTATTTGAGGGCAAGACATTGTCAGTGTAAAAATTGAATTTCTTGCTCCTCCACTTCATTTCTCTCACGCAAAGGAGCATCAGCCTCAGCAGTATGTCCACCTGTAGGACCGTTTCAAACCCTTGGTGCAGCTAACAAAAAAGTGAGAATTATTTCTCAGTCACAGTCTACAAGAAACTCCCCCTCTTGTATTACCTCCACCTCAGTCGTTGCCATCCACTACCATTGTGTGCCACAGGTATTAACACCCCACACACCCCAACAGAGTAATAATACTCGCTCCTGGCCTCTTACCAGCTGCATTTTTGTGTACTTAAATTTCTCAGAGCCTGTTCTACCGGTACTCAAACTTTGGCTGAAGCTCAAAACTTTATGCCTCCCGGTTGCGTTTCATAAAATTCTCAACCACTCCAGATTAAATAATCATCGTGAACGTCACCAGAAGTCACCTAAATATGTATTGAAACATCCACTCTAGATTTTTCAGGTCCTTTTGCCCCGTGATCATTGGGTGACTATGAACTTAACTCTTCCACAAGTGGGGCTAAGCATCCACTTTCTGATACTGAGCTCTCGTTCCTTAAAGGAAAGCTGAGCAGCCAAGCTGCTGCAAGTCCTGACACCTGTGTACTTTTAATTCTTCATAACACCAGAAGCAGTTCCAGTGTCTGAGTCACTAAACTGCCTGTCACTCTTCCATCCCCCTTTGAAACCAAACAGGAGACAATGCCTTAGAAACCTCACTGGATGCCAGGGCTAGGAACGACCTAATGCTTTTCGTCCACCTCATGTTCCGCCAGCCCGCACCGGGCCCCCAGGTCCTCCCGACTTCCACTTAGTCCTGTCTATTCCCTTCCACAGTGCTTCCTTTCTTCCCAAATTTCTCCGAGCTGTCCCTAGGATGTCTCCTCCTCCCTGCAGCTTTTCAAACGATCTCGTCTTTCAGAGTGTCGGCAACATCAAAGCCTTAAGCCCCTTCTCTCAGAGGGGGACTGACTTGTGAGAGGCCCCACAGAAGGGGCACTGCAGACATGCCAGCCTCTCCCTTGCTTCTGTTTGAAAAAAGGCGAAAAGAGCCATAAAAGCTTTCAGAGATGAAAGCTGAACAAGTAGGGGTGGGCAGTGGGCAACTTAAGCCTACTGCCCCGTTCTGCTGCTCCGCCCTCCCCGGTCCTCCACCGTGAGGCTCTGAGCTTGCTTCCCATCCGCAGCGGCTCAAAGCAGACAGATGAACCACGCAGCCGGGACTACAGGGGCCACAGAGATGCCCCGGCCCGGCCCCAAGCACCACTTTCCGACCTGGTAGAACAGGCCAAAGCTTCCTTCACCCCCAGGCGACTGGTGACGAGCTCCGCGAACGCCGGCCTCCCATTGGCTCTCGGTGTGGCGAGGCGCGGCCAATCGCGACTCGCCTTTCCCCCGCTCCCCCCATCTCGCAGCCGCCCCGTGGCGCGGAGGGGGCCGGCCGCCCGCGGCGGCGGGTCACGTGACCCAGTGTTTACATCCTCTCAGCTGTTGGGCCCCGCCTCCGCCGCCGTCTCACACCGACACTGCCGGCCGCGACCCGCGGACCCTTGCGCCCCGCGGCCCGCAGCAGCGCAACGCCGCCTCCCGCTCCCGCTGTCCCCGCTCGCGCCCCCACCCGGCCCACCGCTGCTCCCCCCAGCCTGTATTTGCCCCAGGCGGGGATCTCGCCGCTGCTGCCCCGCGCAGGGTCCGGGGCCCGCTGCAGAACGGGTGAGTATCCAGCAGTGAGGGGGGGAAAAAAGGAGCGAGTCTGGGGGTAGAGGGCAGGCAGAACTGCGCTCCCCGGCTGTACTGTGAGATGTGGAAGTCGCCGTCGGACAGCCAGGACAGTGAGTTGTGGTGGGCTTGGGGGTAACTGCGGCCCGCTGGCCCCTCGTCCTCCCCTCGTTTCCCCGGGCGCTCCGGTTCCTATTGTCCGTTGGCCCCTCACGCAGGCGCGGGGAGAAGGGGGGAGGGGGAAGGTTGTTTTCGCGCAGCCGGGACGGGCGAGGGCTTGCTGCCGCCCGCCTCTGCGGGGTGGGGAGGCACGGGACGGGGAGAGACTGCGTACGCCCTCGGCAGATCAGTTCTCCTCCTCTTCCTCCTCCTCTGCTCGATCCCCCACCGCCACCCCCCGTGTCCTTTCGCCGACTGCGTAACGAGTAATCTCTGGCCCAAAAAGGGCTGAGGGAAGAAGTGGCTGTTGTAGCTGCCGCGGGCCCGAGGCAGGGGTGTGTGGCTTTAGGGGAGGTGACGACGGGAACGTGAGAGAAGGTTCCAGCCTTGAGGAGACATAGAGGTAAGGTGAGGGCAGCGCTCGTCCCCCGCTGCGGCTCTGCGCCCTGCCTCCTCCCCGTGACGACTTGGGGTGTTTGCCGTTGAGGAAATGCGGTGGGAGCGGGAGCTGACATGGTATTGTTTTGATTTTTTTTTTTTGTCGGTGTTTTGTTTTGGATTTTCCACCCCCCTCTTCCGAATCTTTATAACCTCAGGCTGTTGTTGGGGCTGCTTCTTCCAGGCCGAGGTATTTTGGAGGAGGAAAGGATTGTGAGACAATGTGAGAACCTCTGAGCTAAGGAGGGTATGGAGAGGAAGTGGTGTGGCATCGGCGAGCGGGGTAATACTTCGTTTACATAAAGTGTTTCGAATGCTTGGTAACTTCTCTTATCGCCGCGAAAGCAAGGGCAGGTGGGCGGCGGAAGGGCTAAGTGAGCGCTCCTGGTGCAGGGGAAGGGAAGGAGCCGACTGCCTCTGCCCCCCCGCACTGCCCTCCACGCACATTTTGTCTCTGTTTACATTGCGGTCTCTGTTTTGGCTGGGAGCAGCGTAAGGGGAGGAGCAGGAACTCTCTCCGGGGCAGCTACCTCCTCCTCCTCCTCTGTTTTCTTTATTGTTATCTGTAAGGGGGAGGTGTCCTGGGGTCACGTCTGCCTGTAGCTGAGCTGCGGTTAATATGATTCGTCTTCGCCCCCAAACCTCGAGTCGCCTTCTCTGCATCTGCAGGTCTTGTGTCTCCCCCGCCCCCAGCTTCGACAGTTGTCGGCGGCTCGCAGTGAAGTTGGAGGAAGGGGAAAGGAATCTTGGCATTTATTTGATACGCAGTCAGCAGCCTGGGCCCGCTTTGTACGGCTTTGTCCCGTTTGACAGCAAAAGGGAAAAAAGATAAGCCTCCTATTTTGGAAGGGTGAGGTGCGCTCATTTTCCTTGGTGGATGAGAAAGGAAAACATCTTTAGGGTTTGCATGAGAGGGGAGATGAAAATACTGAGCTGCTGCAATGTGTGGAGAATGCTCATGTTCTTGTAGTTCTTAGCAGTGCCAACATAGCTACTGCTCTCCTAGGGGATATTTTTTACTCCTGTCAAGTGCAGCTGAACTGCAGACTTTAGCAAGGCAGTAAGTTTTCTTCTGATAGTGAGCAGTAAACTGAGAAAAAATAGACATAGGTAAGGCTAGTCAGTACATCAGCCCATTAATGAAGATACCAGATCCCTCTTGACTATATGCCCTCTGTAATACAGAGAGTGCTTTGAAGATGCAAAAAATGTAATGCTCAAGGTTAACAAATGACAAGGTCGTATTGTGAGAATGCCTTTGTAACTGTAATTGAAAATGTATCATAATATGTGTGATACCTTCTTTCCCCCCTGCAGGACCCTTGCCTTACTCAGAGCAAACCATCTCTGAAAGGAGGTCAGGCTTGGGTAAACGGAGCTATCTGCTGCCTGATTTGTTGGGAGAGTTTTGAAATTATTTTGGATGTGTAGGTAGATAAATATGTAACAGAGCTATTGGTGTTTTCATGTGATTTGAGTGAATAAATACAACGATAGGAATGTAAGAAGTACGTGAGTGAGGTCAGAGAGCGACAATAAGGGCTTTGGCCAGATGTTCTTGACAACAGTCAATGTCCTTCATAAATGCGAGGAAAAACAATTGAATGTTGTTGGGAGGTCTACAGTGAGGAAAATGTCCTGAAATCACAGAAAGAAGCATGCAGTAATGGGCAGCCCTGGATAGCCAAATGTTATCCCTTGGTTTGTGCAGAATTAGGTTCCTTTCCTGCATAATCACCAATTTTCACTCCAGAATTTTTGAGAAAATCTCTCTGCTCCATGCTTTCTGGCTTTTCTTCATTCAGGCTCACACTTCACGTGATGACTTGCTTTAGATGTTTGACCAGCCAGTTTGAATTCTGCACTATTCTATTTATAAATTTATGAAGTCTTGCCATTTTTATAGTCCCGTCTTGGCAGATTGGTGATTTTTATTGCTTAGTCTGTTTGCCTGTCAGTGGCTGCCTCAAGCTCTCTTCGAAGAGACTGCTGCCTAATAGAAGACTAAGAATAGGACCTGCCTGCCAAACATATAGTAGTTTTCCATGCCTGTACTGGACCATACCAGAGCAGTCACTTGGCTGTGCTTCTGTAAACTTGAAAGTGTGGTTGCTTTGAGATGGTGTGTACTCTGAAGCTTTAGGCAAGTCTCTAAAGAGCAGGTTGTCTGTAACTTTGTTTTTTAAGGCAAACTTCAAAGGAAAAAATATAGCCCAAAAAAACAAATTTGAAGTTCCTCCTGTAAGATGTGGTTAGTAATACAAGTTTGTTCTCTCAAAGATGCTTCCAAAACTCTGTAGGAAAGGTGATTTTTCCCTGCAGCACTGCAAAAAAAGGTTTATGCCAGAAGTTTTACCAGTTCCCCAAAACAAATACATTTGAAGCCATTCTAAAATCGTTAGGCAGTGCATAGTGGGAAGCATCTGAGAATATAGCCACTGTTTCTGGATTGGAAATGTCTTTAAATGTATCTGTTCAAATTTCCTGCTTTGTTACCATTTTCGGTAGAGGTCTGCTGGTTTACCCTGCTAACTCAAAGTGGTGCTTTCTAGCTGATCATTAGTTAGCTTTCCCGTGTAAGAAAAGTGCCTTGAAATCTACAGCACTTGACATTCTTCAATGCAGATTTCATTCAATATTATTATCTATTTGTTTTGCCTATCTAGAATGCAAATAGCTCAAAGCAGAAGTGGGAAGAATACACCTGCCATCTTGTTTTGCAGATGAATAATTGGGTGTGTAACTGGCCTAAAGGGACTCTAGGAATCTTCCAGTGGGTTGGGAAGTTGCTCTGTATGCTTCATCTTCTCCAACCAAGAGGTGTGGATTTTTTAATCTAGAGATTTCTTTCCATGTCTTTACTTTGTACAAATGTAGTAATACTGTCGCCCTTGTTTCTTGTATGGAGTTCTAGGGAGTAAAATGAAGTAGTTTATATTAAATGTTATGGGTGTAATTAAAGTAAAACATCAGGAAATAACTACTGTTCTCCAATTCCCTTGGAGCTTTTGTGTGCACTGGATGTTAATGAGAGCCTTCAGGCCTGCTCAGTGCGCGCTCTTAAAGGAGTTGCTTCTGCTCTGTTGTATAAGACCATTGGGCAGGACTTCTGGCCCTTGAAGAAAGGGTAGAGCTTACAGCAGCTTAGAATGCTGAATATAATTTCTTTTTGGCAGGACTGAAAGATTAGCTGTCTGCCATTTAGAACAGTAGTGTTAGTTTTTTGTCCTTTGTGTCCTAGTGTGCGTATTTCATATTTCAGACTCAGTGTTGCTGAGTGTTTCAGATGCAGTGGTGACAGTGATATTAACTAATCCCAAGGAGCTTGAAAATGTCTGCATTCTTTTTAAATGTACTTAATCAAAAGCTTATTTGAAGCCTTGAAAGTGAGAAGTAAAAGTAAACTGAAAATAAAGGTATCTTTAGGTGTCAGTTTGTCCTAAGGAAGTTGTTTCATAAACCAACAAGTATTGGAAGTTGTATCTAGAAAGCAACTGCAGTTTCCGTCACTTGTAGGTAGGTTGTGACTGCAATTGATCTGTGACTCAACTAATTTTGTGAGCCTTGTAAATTGAAGCACAAAAATAAAAATTCCCCTTCATTGTGAGGAGAAAACAGAGGTCATCATTGAGCAGTTTTTTGGGGGGAGTGGGGGAAGGAAGTTAAAAACCTCAAGGCCCACAGCCCTAAAATATTTTAGAGGTGACATCAGAAGTCACCATGGTAACTCTCAGGCTACAGATTCTGATGTATTCTCATGTGGAGGAGTTGTAGAGTGAGGATGTGACCATAGAGCAGGAATAAACTGCTTCTCTAGTTAAAGGGCTATGTTGTGGCAGAAAAAGACTTGGACTCCTTTGCTTAGAAGATGCATTTAATGAAGGCTAGTTTTATAGTTCTGGTTCTTCTGTATAGTGTTTTGCAAAGAAAGGGTGTAAAGATCTAATTTGTTGCACATAAAGAACATAGAGTTCTGTGAGTTGCACGGAGTTGGAGATGAAAGATAATGTGAGCGTTAAGATAACATAAAATATTGAGGCATAGCATTTCTCTCAAATACTGCATTTCATGCCAGACTTTCTCAAAAGTAGTGTACTCAGGATACAGTTGCAAAACAAAAGCTGAATTTGGATGTGCTGTGTTACTAGGATATAAAAGAAGGTAAGTGGAATTAATGTTCAAAAATTTGATGAAATAGTCCAGAATTTGCCAATGAAAATGTAGACTTTAAAAACTAATAGTCTTAGAGCAAGTGGTTTGGAATGCTGCGTGAAGGACATTTCTCTGAAGGTGTTAGAGGGCACCTGGGTTGTCAGCATGGAGCTGTTAAATGAGAGGTAGGTTCACTGAAGCCTACATTCTTCTGAGGTTGAAAAAATAAATATGGCAGCAGGGTAAGTTGAAGCAGGGGTAGCTGAGCAGTTAAGAGAAGGTGAAGTCCTTGCCTGTGCTTTAATGGAGATTGTACACCCACACACAATACATGTAGGGCCAACCAGTTGTAAGGCAGAGTGGTCACTGTGAGCAGGATCCTGCCCTGAGAGTTTTTGAGCCTGGTGGTGATGGATTGCACATTTGACTCTGGGTCAAAGAGTGCCTTCAGGTTTGGTCTTCTGGTCTCTTTTCTTAGGAGTCTTTAGCTGATATTGTGATAACTTCCATCTGTTTGCTTTTCCAGTCCTTACTGTTGCTTTCCTTTCTAAGGACACATTCTTCGACTTTATGTGGTTTATGTTCTGTGTCGAAATCTCAAATCACCCAACAACAGCAGCTCTTCTTGATTATTTGCTGGGAGGCAGGAGACTTTCCTGTTGTGTTACTTAAGGCTGATTGTTGCCATATCACAGGCCAAGTTCACATAGTACCTAAAATAGCACTAGAGGTCTGCGTTGGAGCACGTGAATCACACTGCAGGTATCAAAAGCTTGCTGTTGCTATTACAAAAACTTTTCTTCTCATAATTTCTAAAGCTGTCAGGAGTAATGACTTTATTTCTTTTTTTTCCCCTCTAAGAATTAGACTGCTAGGTGCCTATTTCTAATGGCAAATTAAGCAATCTTCACCTCTTTTCAGGATGAATAGCAACAACTTTGTGATGCTAGTTTGTGTTTGAGGTGGCATCTGATCATCAGTGGGGAGAATTGATTTATTTTATTTTCAGTGGATGTCTGCAGATGTTTTTGTAGATTTAGCAGTAGGAGTTTGTCAAATTGGAGCTCTTACAGAATAGTAGCTTAAGATGAAATGGAAGGCAGCATGCTGTAATAGCTGACACAGTACATGCTCTGCTGCATATAGCTGTTCAAAGTATGGCTATGGGTAGTGTCCTTCAAGTAAAACAAACACCATTTGTCATCGGTTCCTGTTGTCTTCAGGAGTGGGAGACAACTGAATTTCAAACAGAATATCTCCGAATTCTCTTCTTACTTTTGTTTTTTTTTTTTTTTAAAGGACAGGCTGCTACTTCTGAAAGGGATACCTGCATCAATGTATGAGTTTCCTAAGTGAAGAAATAGTCATTAAAACTAGTGAATCTCATTCAGTAACTGATATGCTTGTGGTGTCTGTGTCCCAAGTGAAGGGCTCAATTCCTATAAATGGTTGTTTTAGTATTGACAGAGGAGTCAGGGCCATGTGGCTGGAAGAAAATGAGAAGTGGTTACTATTCTGAGGATTTCTTTGTGTTATTTCTGTAGCAGATGTTTTCAGTGGGTGTTCAGGAATTACCATGTGGTTTCCTTGACAAATAATTGAAAGAAAAAGTCCAGAAATACTCCCAGCCAGGACCACTGTTCTATGCAGTGGTCTATGTTTTAAAGTTTAAAAAAAGAAAACAGAGTTGAAGCTGCTGTACTGGGAATCATTTTTCTATCACTTGATAGAGGTATGGCTAAAATGTATGAAACTTATCTTTGCTGAGAGAATGAACTCTGAAGTTCATGGAAGGAAATAAATGCTTCATTTCAGCAAAGCAGAAGATTAATATTCCTGCAGTACTAATAACTTCAATTAATCAGGAATGTGGTGAGGTTTTTCTGCTAGGACATTAGTTTTTCCTTAAAGGGTTTGGTTTCCATCTGAGCATTTTTGCTAGACTCTCAGAGGTCTTGTTTACACTTGTTAGTGTTGGTTTACTGGCTCTTCTGGGACATGTGGCCTTGCTGTTTGTTTGCAAAACTCTCCCTTTTGCCCTTTTGAGAGTGAACCATGGGGTTTGTTTTCATTGTGTAGTCACCTGCTGTCCAGTTGCTTATGCTTCACTCTCGTCCCAAAATGTGACATTCTTTCAAGTGAGGAGGTCAACAAAACTGAATTGCTGAGTTTCTTTATGATTTCTGCTGAGAGTTGCAGCATTTTAAATCTCACAGGCCTTAGTCTCCATTATTTACTTCAGTTAATTATGCATTTGTTATGACAAAGACTCATTACTGCTGAGTTTCCTGCGATTCTGTGATGTTTCTGGAGTGCTTCAGTTGTGAGAAGCAGTCTGTACAGGATTTGACTTCTCCATTCTGGGAAGCTCTAGATGGACTGGTGTTGTTCCTGGTAGCTGTGGCAGGTTATGTGACTGTAGCAGCCTCTTGTGTTACATCTGTAAACTACACTCCTCCCAGGTGTGTGCAATGTATGACTGAGAAAAATTTGATGGGATGGGTACACTTGAGCTGTGCAAGTGCACAGCTGCTATGTAAGCGATGCTAAAAGCTTCTTATGTTCCGTTTCTTGGTGAAGTATTTGTATGAATGGTCTCTGAATCTTTCCCAAATGTTCCAAATATTCTCAGCAGATCACATCTGTTGTTAGTACTGTAAGTAAATCATAACTTCAGAGCCATACTTGCAGTAGTACTTGATTCACACTTGGAGACAGAGAAGCAATAGTGGCAGAAACATTTTAAACTTAACATGCTTGTGTGTTTCATTTTCTAAAGAAGGCCTATAAGGGGTTTTGTTCAAGTCTTTCTAGTTCCTAGTTCAGGCAGGCATGGCCCCAGGTCCAGACAGTAGTGAGGCTAAGCATGTAGTCTGAGTAGCACACAAACATTCTGTTCATCACATACTTACATACATAAATATGTAGCTGGCTACCACAGCACTGATGCAAGCACAAACAGGACCAATGGCCTTACTCTGTTGTGTTTTCTTGCTCAAGCTGAGTGTCTGCTAATGGCAAACATGTTCATGTATATAGCATGGATCCTTCCAGTTACAGGACTTGAGACACTTGTTCTACCTGAAACTGGCTCTCCTGTCTGCTTATCTTCCATTGCCTCTTGTATACAGACATTTGGGCTCAGCTGCCAGTTCCAAGTACCACAAATTCTCTAGCAGCTCACTTGGACGTTGCTTTTTTCTCTACCATCCAGCTCCTTCATTTGCCTCCCTTGGGCAGTCTGCCTTGTCCGTAGTTTCCAGGCCATGCTGCCAGTTTGCTGGCTGGTTTGGCTCAGTACTCCCTGTCATCCTGACCTGCAAAAGGTCATCTCCTCATTTGCTGGCACAACAGAGTCAGGGACCTCTGTGACCTGCGGTCTGACTCTGCTTGTCACGTAGACAAACATGCATGCTGAACAGAGTTCCAGGAAAAGGTAGGTTACTGGGCAGACAGGACAGCCAGTGGTGAATGACCTGCAACCTGTTCACAGGTGACCTGTGCCCTTGTCACTGTAGCTTCAGTTTTCCCACGCTTGTTCATTTCCAAGACACCTTGATTCTTCCCTTTCCTCTCTTGGTTTCTTTGCATCCTGTAACAGTACTTGAGCAAGCCCCAAATGTTTTTGCCCTGGATCCTGTGGTAAATCTGGCAGCCTTGTAAGCAGTCACAACTCTCAGTATGAAAAGTGCCCTGGTGGTTCTTCTGTGATAGCCCTGGGAGCAGCTGGATCTCATGGTATTTTGGTGGGCTCCCCCATCCACAAGTGTGCCCCTGCACTTTTGCTGTGTTCAGAACAGACTTTTATTGCGTAACTTGACTTAGGTGCTGGCAAATAACCCATGTAATCATTTGCAAGCCTGGTTGAAAATTCATGGTAGGAGTTAGTCTGCCCGCAGAGGTATGAAGTAAAGTGATAGGGTTAAAAAAAGAAATACTTTGAAATGCTACCTCAAAGGAGGGTAATTTAATAGCAGCAGGAACAGGGAGAATGCTGGAATGATAGCATGAAACTTTGGAACAGGCTTTAGGAAAAGTACTAATGGTGTAACCTTTTAAATGAGTTGATGTCTTATTTCTGGATTGCTTGCACTTGTGTAGAGACTTAATTGGTAAACTTCTAAAATAGATAATGCTTGATTTGTACATTTTCAAAGTTCTGATGAATGATGACTCGATAAGAACCATGAAGACATAGTCTCTGTTTTATGTGAGGTAAGCATCTTAGTGTGATTATGTCAATAAATCCTGATTTCTTGTTTTAAGGTACATTGTATATGCAGAATGCAGCAAATTATGACATGGACCTCTAATTATGAGGCACTTGGAGATACGTGGGATTTGGGGATTAAAAAGCAAGTCAAATGCAAGTAGGTAACTGTTGTTGGCTTTGACAAGATGGAAGTAACTGCTGGTGTGCATCTGTTTTAGTAAAAAGTCACACTGGAAGAAGGTTGCAGTGTGATGCTTCTGGAAGACTGCATCGGTGAAAGAGTTTTGCATCATTGTTTGGAGGAAGATAAGAAGGAAATGGGAATGGGCTTTATTAATTCCTCCCTCTTGAGCATTGCAGCCCTAAGTAATAAAGTAACTTCTCAAAACATACTCTTGGACAGCACTGTACTATTTTAAGACTATAATAAACAGGATGAAAACTTGAATATTTTTAATTTTAGTGTCTCAGAAGAGGACATATAATAAAAGTTGAGATGCTCAGGCTGTGAGAGTAAATATTTTAAGACAGGATTATAAGTTGTTTGTGCTGTGATTGTTGCATGCTGTTCTGATGCTTTTAGGTACATTTGTAAAGATCAGAAAACCGAAAGGTTTTAGTGCAGTTGGAGCTTGATAGAAGTGATTGATACATTTGTTTTTTATTTGAGTCTATGGGTTGTTTTGTTTTGTTTTTTTAAGAGACTGCAGTAAATGCATAGTTTTTAGATGGTGTTTCAAGTGTCAGGAATGTAACTATCTTCTATTTTTACACTTGACCTAATTTCTATTTTCTTTTGCTAAAGGCAACAGGCGTATGTTGTTCTGTTGCTGTTGGAAGCGACTTAGTTAACTAGAAATGTTTATATGCAATAAGCTTTTGAACTTCAGCGCTGGCTGAAATAGTGAATATTTTGTCTACTCAAAATTATATGAGCTGTGACTTGATCTGTTTAAGAGCTGTGAGCTGCAGAAATGACATTTGTGGTGAAAGGTGAGGGAAGTATGTTTTGGTTCTTCGACTGAAACTGCTTTGTAAAAGGGGATTCTCCCTCTTTACTCCCCCCTCCCCCCACCCAGCTGTTACTGTCTGCTCTGTGAAGGTGATACTGAAAGTAAAGAACCATCACATTTTATTGTGGCTTGTCACCTTTTGGTTACCAGACTGAAGTATTTCCTTTCATGAATAGCAACAGCTTTTTTTTTTTTTTTTTTTTTTTTTT
>VWZI01008213.1:803254-855924 GCA_013396835.1 Psilopogon haemacephalus
TTATAAAAAAACCATTTTTTTTTTTTTTTTTTTTTTTTTTTTTTTTTTTTTTTAATATTGAGTATTTGGCATGTCCTTTCTGCCAAGGAAAGTGGCTTATGATCAGGGTAATGGTAAAAAATGCAGAAATATTTGTTAACTGTATTGCTTTTATCTGTTCGGACTGAACAGAATTAGGTGTTCCAAAAGTTGGGTTTTGTTGCTTGGATTTTAACCATCTCTCTACAGCTCGTAGAGTTGTTGCAGCTTCAGTTGAGTATTCTCTGTCAAATACCCTTGCACAAAGCAGTGTGTTGTGGCAATGAGTTTTGCAGCCTGGTCACTGTGGCTTGCTAATTCCTGTGATATATGTGCCCAGACAGCAGTTTCTCTTTTGAAAACAGGTGTGTGATACAGACACAGTGAATATCAAACATCGGTATGTGGTAAGCATCACTGATTCATACCTGTCTTGTGAAGCCCTGCTATTTTAATCTTGCCAGTGAGCGAGCTGCTATGGTACCTCCTGTTTCTGTGGGTCTGTTAGGTCTGAAAGATGAGAGGCTTCTCATCTTTCTTCTTTCTCCTTTCTCACAGCCCATCTGTGTTAAACCAATAGTCTTGGACTAGTTTGTACTGGACAGGCTAAAAATAGCTATACGTGGTGGTTTAGCAATTGCCTGCCCCCCCCACACACACTGTGAAATAACCCAGGCTAGGACTCAGTCAGCTGGAAGTTAATAAATGAAGTTTTATATTTACAGCTATGAACAATATACAAGCAGATATTTACAATGTATAACAGATATTTACAGTGAAAAGGTAATACAGAAACACCACAGCCCTCCCAGAGATCAAAAATCCCTGAGAGGAGTTTCTAACCATCCCTACCACCTTTCCCCTGTTCCCCAGTCTTATCTCACTAACTGTTTCATGCAGCAGATGGGCAAAGGTAGATGGGCCGGGGGGTTAGCAGTAGGAAAAGAAGTAAATGGAATTATTCAGAATCATCTACAAAAGGGAGGGAAAAAGAGCCATGCAAGCAGCCAGCCACAGCCTGTCTGCCTTATCTACAACTCTTAATTTTTTTTTTCTTTCTCAGTAAAGCTTTGAGTGGAGTAGCATCATCTGTTTTCCTCTCTCAGCCTATAGCCTAATTTCTCATTCAAATCCTTCAATTAGTTCAAACCAGCACTCTGTAGTCTAAGCATAGGCAGAGCTGTAGCCATACTTCTCAGAAGTCAAGACCTTTAAAAACTCTTGTTGGATGAGAACTGCCAGGTTCCTTCATGGACGCTGCTGTGAGAAACTCTAGGAGATCTTCTGGATGTTTGGCATTGGGTTTAACTGGTATCTTTTGCTTATGAGATGATTTTTTTTTAGTGGAACTTTAATAGGGCACTAAGCCATCTTGCATTCCCCAGGGAAGAAACAATTTTATGTGGCGTCTTGCAAACAGGCACCATCAAGTGTTCTGGACTGCTGTGGGTAGATAATCAGTGCTAATGCTTGTGTGATCTACAGCTGATGGGGTACTACAGGATACACAGAATCAAGTCAGATAGTGTTCATTAACTCAAAAGTACACATACAGCCTCTTGATGTAATCACCAGTTGGAATATAGCTGACTTCTAATGTTAAGTAACAGACTGTCCACTATTGTTTTGTTGACATCTTATTGCTGTGTACTGGGGGGAGGGAAAATAGCCCAAACACACCTGCTGCTCTGATCAAATGCTGTTACCAGGAGGAGTCTAATTCTGACACTCAGGCTGTGTCATACAGTCAGAGACATCAGTGGTTGTCCTTGCCCAGCAGGTATTCAGACTCCTTTTATCTGTTAGCAGTGCTGTCAAGTTTTAGAAATAATTGAGAAATACTCTTTTTTTATGCAGTGTCACTGGACTGGCACAACAAATTCCTCTCCTTTTTCATTCTTCCCCTCCCTGATGATACCAGCTAACAGCATCTTCTGGTTTGAAAAATAAATTTCAAAGCACTTAAGTGGCTGTTTTCTTATCAGCACTTCTTTTCATCTACTGAAGAATATGAGAAGGAGCTGGTTCTGATCACTGAGCAGCACATGCTTATTAATACTGCCCATCAGTAATTGACAGACTCTTTATACCTAATGCCAAGTAACATCTTCTATGCAGGTAATATCAGGCTCTTCAAATCTCATGAGACTTTTGCAAAGATGAGCTAATGCGACTGTTGCAGAGTTGGTTATCATTTCGATCAGCCTCTCATCCGTGGAGGCTTTTTCACGTCATAAATAATAGCATTTCTTAATAAAAATTTTAGAACAGGCGTTGGATAAATTAAAACATGCATAGTACCAAATAATTTAAAGAGGAATATTTCTGTGCTTGGTCCCAATTAAAAGCTTTTTATAATGTGATTAGGTTCAGAATGTTTGTAGGTATGGAAATCCCCAAAATATTTTGTTGGAGGTGGGGAGAAAACAGTTTTGTGCGGATGACCAACATACTCTTCACTAGTGATTAAGGAGTCGGTAAAGTAGGGCAGTGAGACAGCTTTCCTGTTTCTCAGCAGGGAGTTTTTGCAGGATGTAATTAAGAAAGGTCAGTTAGTGGCCCAGAGGGTATTTTAGGATGTCAACACTGAAGCTAGGTCTGTTGTGGTGACCATAGCGACAACTATTGCAGAATCATAAGCACAGCCCTAAATAGAGACCACAGCTGAGGACTTGCTCTGTGAAGAGTGCAGGGCTGCTTTAGTGCTTAGTGGGTGCAGATGTACACCTTTAAGTTTCAGAAACTATTTTCTGCTCTAGTTTTGACCCCGAAATGGCAAGCTACACTGCTAGCTATCTTGGTGAACTCTTCTGCTCTAAAGTAGCCTTTCAAAACTTGTGGTGTCACAAGACACTATTGGAAGAAGAAACTGCTTCTGTAGCCTGGGAAGCTCAGCTTTGCAAATGTATTTTGGTTGTCCAGAGCTTAAGCAGCAAGGAGAACTAAGTCAGGCTGAGATGTTAAGCTATGGATTAAAAGTTCCATCCAGGAAATTTGTGGGATTCTTTGCTTCATGATAAAAGGTAATGAATTTAATTATTTTTTTTTAATTAGCATACCTCAAAACAGGTCTGACATATAGAACTGGTATATAGAAAATGTTTCTTTCTGCATTTGATCCTTCTTGTTGTGTGAAGAAGGTAGATAGAATTTCAGATGAGTAAAATAAATGCATATCCCACTCCAAAGAAACAAACAAACAAACAAAAGCTATTGTTTCTGGGTGGACAACCAACAAAACAATGTTTATTTATCTAAAAGAAATCCCCAACCAACAAAACCAAAAAACTAAAAAAACAAAACCAAAAATCCCCCACACCACCAAAACCCCAAAACCCAAACAAAACTCTAAAAAAACCCAAACACCAAGCAAACAAAACCATCAGAACCAAGAAATGAAGAAAAAAAAATTACCAAGTTCCATAGACATTCAGCAAGTTTGATCCCAAAATTCCACCCTTATTCAACTACCAGGATTCAGTCTGGTCGTGCTATATGTGCTGATGTGTTTGTCATTGCTTCTACACTTGCGTAGGGCTGCCATAAGCTTAAGTAGATCTTCTGAGAGAGCCCAGTACCATGTGTGCTGTTTGGTGTGTTCAGGTGACTGAAGGTGGAGGAAGCACAGACCTGGAATCTTGTATAAACAGCTGTTAAAGGCCTAAACAGGAGGATCAAGGCATAAGCTTCATCAGACATGACAAACATTTCTGCCCAAGTAGGTCAATGCAATTCAGGTTAAGTCAGTAGTTGTAGCTTGTTTACATTCTTAACGTTAATCCTGTGGTCTGCTCCTTGTTCCATTGCTATATTATGAAGAACCTTGAAGTATGCTGTGTGGAAGCTGACTGTACTTGTTTTTGAACTTGAGCAGCTTCTTGAAGTCATCAGCTGAGCAGTAGGAGTGAATGATTTTGAGTGAGACAAGTCAAAAGTACAGACTTGAAACATTCAGTCTTTCCTACAGAGTTTTCCTTGATGTTACCGAGTAGTGTATACTAAGTTCTAAATACAACACTTTTATGTCTTCCTAAATGATTTGGGATGACAAAACAAATAGCTGTGACAGAGAAGGCAGCTGAAATAGCAGCTCATTTTCTAAAGCACTTGGATTCTTTCTTGCTTTTAGTAGCGGTTTAGCAGAAAGGCTTACATATGAAAGTTTTTAAACTATTTGTAACAACTTCATTCTGAAACACTTCTGCGTCCCACAGTTTGAGATTTTCATAGGCATCTGCTACATTTCCTCCAGCACACAAGTCGATGTTTTGGGTGTATCCAGCCTGTGCTTAGTGAAGGTTATGTTACCATTTATTTTCCTTTCGGACTGAATACACAGAGTGATTGATTGCTAAGGGTCCAAGTGAAATTATACACTCAGCTCTGCAGTTTGGAGCTAAATTCCCTCTTGTGCAGCACTTAAGGTACTTGGGAGGAAAGGGGAAGCTGAACGAAAAACGGAGCCCTTTTGTTGTAGGAGTTGCTGGACAGGACAAGGGCAGGCAACTCAAGTTGTCAGCATTTCTTGGATTCACATAACCAGAGAGCACCTGTTCAATTAATACGACAATACTCAAAAATCAAATAAAAATCAATTTTAGTCAAATTTGTACAAGTTACAACAGAAACAAGTCAGAATTGTTGTGATAGTTGTGTGGATTTTCAGAGAAATTGGGAAGGATTTTGACATTTCATTTTTGTTAGATGTTTAAGAAACTCCAAGATAAAATGTTCCAACTTGCAGTAGTAAGTCATGAGTAAGTGTGGAGTGGTAAACAGTTATCTTTAATTGTAGCTGATTTTAATTAGCCAGTGGACTTAAAATTTTGCACCCTAAATTAAAATTTTTGTTGCTATCTGTGTGAGATTCCTAAGGCTAAACAGAATTAACTGCATTTTGTTAACTTCAGGTACTCCTCCCATTTCTTTTGAAACTTCTATACCTTTTGGTGTAAAAAGGCATCAAAATACTTCCCCTGCTGTCTGAACTCCTTATACTGAAATTTATCTATATGTGAGCTTTACAGGATGCTTTCTGTGAGCTTTGCAGCTGTGTAGAAAGTTTTGTCGTAGCATTCTCCAGGAAGCTTTGACTAACTTGCCCTTTTTATGCAGCTGTGCTAAAATAGCTCATGAGGTGGTTTCTTTTGTGTGTTTAAAATAGTAAAAAATGTATCTGACTTCACACATCTATTGCCTCTGCTCAAAGCAAGTAATTTCACTTACATAAGGGAAAAGCTTCTAAACATAAAAGCATTGGAGGAAGGTAAAATAGCAATGTTTCTCTACAGCACAAGACTTGGCTGTTCATGGAAAAATCTATTTCTTAAACTTCCTGCTGTGTATTTTTGTTTTTAAAGAAAAATACTTTCCACTTCAGTACATTTTTGCTTAGCTAGAACTGTAGAGCCTCACAGTTAATGAAAGCAAATGAAAAGCAAACAGTCTCACTGCCTGCCCCTGACTAATGTCACCCTTTCCAGCCAGGAGCACTGTACCCAGAATGTGACACAACCTTCAAACACACTTGCCTAGGTACTCAATTCTGCTGCATTAAACCTCCTGTTCTTGAGCGCAGGCTGTTTCTCTCCAGCTTCTCTTGGTGTCATGCTGTGTACCAAACTTTTTCTGTTGTCACCTTTGAGATGCCGCCTGATAACTATGAATGAAGGTGAAACACTTTGTGGCCATCACCAGTAGAAATCTTGTGATAGTGCAATAACTTTTATCTGGCAGATAATACCAATGATAAAAAAAAAAAAATCACAAAATACCTGAAGAAAATGTTTCTTTTTCTTGTGGTCTAGTGAATGCATTGAAGTTAGCAAATGGTATTTACGGGAAAGCAATTTTATGTGGTGCTAGTGAAGATATTTTTTTGGTAGGGACGGTAAGGCTTGGAAAAGGTCAACCTTTTTCCACCTGGGCTGTGCTTGTTCTCTTGCCTGCTCAGCACTGGACTGTAGCTTGCTGGTGAAGTTCTCCACCTGCTGGCGTGAGGCAGTGAGTGCAGTCTGCAGGCAAGGCTGACAGTGATGCTGCTTTTCCTCATGCAGCAGCTGCATTAGTCCTTAGGCAGATCAGTTTTTAGGTTTCCCGGTTTAATTACAATTATTTCCAAACATATAGTGAAAGAATAATTTATTTTTTAGGATAACAGGATGGCAAAACTGTTACTTTAGTCACTGTATATTTCCTTTAACTTGTTAGCTCTCATTTGATTCAGTAGCTCACTGGACTTGTGGTGTAAGTGCAGACATGCAAGCGGGGCTGGAATATTTTTTCCTTTTTTTTTTTTTTTTTTAGCTTTCATTAAAAAATCTTGAAAGTAGTAGTAGTTTTGACAGGGAGCTGTTAAATGTAGGTAAAGATTCTTTAGTGTTAGGAGGTTTGTTTCAAGTACTTAACCATAAAACCCGTGTTGTGTGGTGGTTCTGACAATCTAAACTTGGGAGCCAGCTTCATTCTCATATGTTAAATGACCTTGGGCACCTGGGATTATTTGTGCAGATCTGTGAGTCAGGGATTCACAAATAGGCATGTGCAAAGCAGGAATTTGCTGAATTGCTTTAGAGCGTTCTCCAATAAGAGATGACATTGTTGGGAGGGGAAGGTGGAATTTTGTAAAAGGTGATACTCAGCAATGCTGCTAAAGAGTTTGGGGTGAGTGTGACTCGGTTTGGGGTTGTTTGGATGGGGTTTTGGGCTTGGGTTCGTTTTGTTTACTCCATTTGTTAGCTAGTTTATCTAGAACTTGCAACAAAACTCACGATTAATTCATGCAGCATTAAAATTTTTAACGTGGGTCTTAGGAGTGATTGTGTAGTAGCTGCAGATAAAATACAAATCTCAAGGATTTGAACTTGCTGTGTAGAATTCATGAAACTTGATAGTCACATCAGAGCCAGCAAGGTGGGAAAACTTCTAGGTACTTAGGGAATTGATAGTCTTCTAGTGATTATGGCAGGCATTAGGAGGAGCTGAGATGCTAAGAGGGGCTTCCCGTTGTGAATCTGGAATAGAGCAAAGTGTAGTTGTCTGCACTATTATTATGCTTCAACTCAAAAGTGAGCATCTGAGAAGCATCTCCTGAAAGTCCTCACTGACCTGCCTTTGTCTCCCACTGCAGTGTGACCTGAGAATGTAGACTCATTTTCTTTCAAATGTAAATAAGTTGGTACACGTTCCACTTACTGTTGGAAATACAGTTCTCCCGATGAGCTAATCCAAAGGCAGTTGCTGTCTCCAACAGATATTTGTAGTGTAGATGATAGGTTCTTAGCACTGTAGTGTTTTCAGTGTCTGTAAACTCTTAGGTGTTTGATAATATAAAAAGCCCAATTTAACATACTAAAGCTAAGCTGAATGAAATTACATTACATTAAACTGGAGGGCAGAATTCTGATTATTAGGGGTCAGAACAGCTAATACTTAGTTCTTCATAAAGTCATCCAATACTAACCATATTATATTGCTCTCTAATAGCTGTCAATTTGCTTGTTTTGTAACTGAAGTTGTGTAAATGTTATCTGTTTTCCAGGTTTGTGATGTGCTTCTGCAAGAACAACTGAGAGTCCTCTACTTAGTTAACACTTTGGGGAATACTCTCCTCCTAATGTATTTTGAGAACTAATTGAATTATTATTGCAATTCAGCATGGGAGGAGCTGTGAGTGCTGGAGAAGACAACGATGACTTAATTGATAACTTGAAAGAAGCTCAATACATTCGCACCGAGAGTGTGGAGCAAGCCTTCAGAGCCATCGATCGTGGTGATTATTATCTGGAAGGATACAGGGACAATGCTTACAAAGACTTGGCCTGGAAGCATGGAAATATACACTTGTCAGCACCTTGCATTTATTCTGAAGTCATGGAAGCACTGAAGCTTCAGCCTGGATTGTCTTTTCTAAATCTGGGTAGTGGAACCGGATACTTGAGTACAATGGTGGGATTAATATTAGGTAACTTGAATGTTTTTGTTTTAATATAGTGTTGCAGTGTATTTTTAGAAGATTATGCTAGCCCTGTAAACCTTCTTTAAAACTGACAGTAGTTGAGACCAGTATTTTGAGGTGTGTTATTAAGATACTGTGTTATCTACAAGCTGTTTGCTGATACTGTTCTTCAGTGATGTTTTCATGGAGTGTTCTGAGGCAGTTGTTCCTGCTTGCTTTCCTATAGTCTAAAAGTCTCATTTGAAGCTTAGAGGCAAGAGGAACAAATTTTGAGGACTAAAATTTCAGTCAGCATTTGTGTGGTTATATCCTCGTCTAAGGTTACTGTTTTGTTCTTCAGTTTATGGAAAGGAAGGCCAAGTTATGAAGGCTAATGACTCCTAAAGACCTGATGGAAAAATAAGTCTGTCAGTGTGCAAGCAGTTATTCTAAAATACTTCTCATTTTGCTTAATGTTACTAATAAGTGTAGGCCGATCAGACTGCCTAAGCACTACAGGTCTGTAGTTTTTAAGACTTGTAACAATAACACTGTGTTTTCACTTATCAAATACATTTCCTATGTGATAAAAGATAGGAGTGAATTCTGGCTGGCTAAATTTTCAATTTTAAAACCTACCTCGGTGAGAAAAATGCTTCAATTCTGCCTGCATCCCCAGTATTTGGAATACAGAGCATGTGTATCAGCAAGTAACTTTTTTCAGTTTAATTCCTTGAAAAGTAATTTCTTTTGTTACTATGCAGATTTCATAGATCTAAATTTCTTAATACTTAGATGCAGTTTTTATATTTCCTTGTTTGCAGGAGCCTTGCTGACAGGTGATACACAAATTTTGCTTATATTTATGTACACAACTGAAGTGTGAAGAATTGGGTTATCTTCTGTTTAGTTGCTTTGTTACCTGCTCTTATTTATCAAAGAGTAGAAATTATGACTAACAGTCATAAATAGAATTTGTTGACATCTCTGGCAGTGTCTTTTGTTCCAATTAATACCAATAGATTCAACAGATTCCACCCTTGTAGAAATGGGAATTGAGTTTTCACAGGTAAAAAGACTTCTAAATAGCTACTCTGTTGTTATTTTGCCCTTTTCAGGAGTGTTTGTTTGAGAGCAGATTATTTTAACTTGCATTATAATATTTTAAGTTGAATATTCTTCCAATACTGAAACATTGAGTAAATGGCTGCATTATTTTCTCTAAAATATTTGCTCAGGGTGGTGAGTAATGGTATTCATTTATTTCTTTGCCTTTTGAAATCCTTTTTATTTCATTATTCTTTAACTAGGATGTTTAAAAAATGAAATTGCCTTCTGTTGCACTTGTATCTGTGTATTCATCTAACTTCTTTTGAGTGGCTGTTTGGCTGTTGAACACTTCTGGGTTTGACCTCTTCTTATCAAGCAGAATTCGTATCCTTCAGAGTACTATGTGCAGAGTTGAAGAAATTAAATGGGAAAAGACTTGTCTTCTGCAGAGGGTGAGAGTGGCTGACATCCCCCGAGGAGCAGATGTTCCCACAGAGCCAGCTCAGGTGCTGATACTTCTCCAGCAGTGCTGAGGAGCCTGGAGCAGCAAGCAACTGCTCAGCTACTTGCAGAAGTAGACTTGCCATGTTTCTGTGGTGCTCCACCCAGCCTCCAAAGGCTTCTTAGTGTTGTACTGTGGTTTTGAGTGCTATACCAAGGCATGGAAGGTGTAAATACAATTTGTGTGGGTTTTTTTTTTCTTACTCTGCTCCCTTTGATAGAAATGCTAGTTATATAATCCTACCTCTTTGTTTTATTGCTTGCTTTAAAACAGGAAGCAGCTGCTTTAACCAAGAAAAGTAAACAGACGATTTTCGGGCAAACCATATATATTTTTTTTTTAACTGACTTGAGTATGCACTGCAATTAGTAACAGAGCCATGTGGTTTTTGACAGCAGTTTGGGTATCTTTCAACTTGACAACACAGTGAGTAGTATTTCTGCCACGTTAAGGGTGTCAGAATGACTAGATTAAATTAGCCAATAATGTGAAAGTGGTAAAGACTTGTAAATATGGCAGCTTACTATTAAAAAAACCCCTAACACCACTACACAGAGATTAAATTAACTGTTGCTGATGCTGATAGAATACAAGTGTAGTTCAGATGAGGTGGTGGAATAGCTGAATGAGGCCAGTTGACTTGGAAGAGCAGAAAAGTTAATTTCAAGTTTTTAGACTGCTGACACTGCTTAAATACATAGCAGTGACTTTTCTGATGGGGGCAGGAAAAAGCATACTTAAAATATTTCTGTTCAAATTACAAATACAGTTGTGTGTCATCATGGGGGATATCTTACATTCATAGATGAAATGTCAAGCTGTTGGAGCAGCTGACATTCACAGGTTTTGTCAAGTCTTTGTTTTGGAAAATAGAGTATTGAATGTGTATGTGAAGCTTGGGACAGGTGATGTTGCTGCATTTTTCATGTACCTCAATTTATGAGGTTGAATTACTGTTTCCTTCAGAAAACAAATTTGGGATGCTGCAGCAGGCTGTAGAACTGTATCTGTGCTGGTTAGAAACATCATAGCCCTGTGCAGCCTTGAATGGCTAGGAGGAGGGGGCTGCCTATCCCAATGTCTGTCTTAACATGGTAGATCAATAAACTTACAGTAGGTATAATTGTCATTGGGAAACAGTTGTTTTCACAAGTTCTAAAAACATTTCTTAGATGATATAACTACCTCTTGCCTGCTATCAGAAGTCTCACTTGCAATGTTAAATTGGTTTCATTTCACCTAGTAGAAAGTGTTCTAAGCTATGCTAAGAACTGCAGTTATCAGCCAGGTTAGTGGCATATACTACTTCATTTTTCTTGAAGCAGAATGAACCATTTCTTAGTAACCCTGACTTAATCAGTGTCCTAGAAAAGACAGATTGAATTCTGTTTCATTGAACTAACTTTTTTGAGCTAAATGTTTGGGAAGGCTTTAGATTGCAGTAGAAGATATAAATATAAATTTTGTCTAATCTTATTGATGTTTGCTTTCACTTCTTCCCCTTCCCACTCCGTTTTCCAATTCTATGCTCCAATGACTAAAGTCCCTGGGCTATGAGTGCATGTTAAATATAGAATCCCCACAGCAAATGTGACTATCTGATTCAGATTCCTTCCTGATGTGGATAATCCTCATAATACTGTCTCATGATTTCTTCTTGCTCCTGAAAAATAGCATTAACTGTTGGCACACAAACTGACTTGGAAACATTTGAATTTGATTGCAGGAAAGCTGTGTTGGAGTTGTGATGGGATTACTGTGAGTGAACATGTGGTCAATTTCAGTGTTCTAGATGGAAATTATTACATAAGTGAATCAGGAGCAGGCTTCTAATGTTGGAACCTGTACAATAGAAGAGCAGATGTGGCTAAAGGATAGAAGGAATGCCTGATATCTGAATTAGCAAAAGCTGAACACTTTGCCAGAAGAAAACTTCAAAATTGAAATAAAATTCAGCCCAAGCTACATCTTGAAGTGGTTGTATTGCAACAAATGCAGTACTTGAAGATACTTCTCAAACTGACTTAAATGTAATCAATTTTCTTCATAAGCATACATAAAAATGTTCTATAAAACTATTCTGTCCAAGTTCTCTCTCATTGAACCTTTGGCCTTTTTATGTTCATCTTATATTTCTGCATCTGCTTTAGAAATTCTCTTTGTTTAGCAGTGCTTGGAGACTTCTGTGTTTTATGTAAGTACTTTGATGAAAGGAATAGTGCCATTCCATGTAGTTGTGTTAAAAGGGAAAAAAACAACACCACAAAAAAACACCCTGTTGTTTTTATTTACAGGACCTTTTGGAATTAATCATGGAATAGAGCTTCATTCAGATGTGGTAGAATATGCCAAGGAGAAATTGGAGAGCTTCATAAAATATAGTGATAGCTTTGATAAGTAAGTACCTGATTTGTCTAGTTCACCTTGCAGCAATAATTTTATTTTTGAACTAAGTCATTGCTTACAAGCCCAGGAAATGGAGAAGAACGGTGTCAAACAACCAAAGCTATAAACTTCCATTTTGTGACACTTAGCTCATAAGGTAAGTTCAGGCTTAAGAAAGCAGTCCAGAAGTGTGGAAGTATTTCTGCTGTGTGATACTTCAAGAAATGGAATTCTCTGTTCAGCAGCGTGTGCGCATACACATGCACACCTGTAGGTGCACATACATGCATATATACATAGGGACTTTGAGATGTGATAGGCAGGTGTCTGTGCATGTAGGGAGTAATTTCTATAGTCAGTTTTTATTACAGAAGCGTTGTGCTGGTTTGAGGCTAATGGGAATATTTTAATGGGAGGGGTCATTGGTTGTGAAAAGAAAATGATTATGATGTCTGTCATTCATTGGTTTGCTGAATAGGATAAAAAGTCAAAACACAGACAATGGTCAGCACTTCTCTCTTGGGACGTGGTCCTGGTCACCTCTTTCTGTCTGGACTCTGGGTCTCTTGATCTACTCACGTTTTCTTCTAACCCTCACCTGCTGACACCTCACCTCTGATTTCAGCAGCTAATTGCCTAAGCTATGGGTTTCCATTTTGTTCATGTGTGGTTGAGATACAAGGAGTTGGAAACAGAAGTGGGGGGAAGGAGAGCCTTGAGCCCTTCTGAGCAATTTGCTTTTGTATGGGAGTTCTGTATTATTCCTAACTTGTAAATACTTGTGCATATTGTATATATAATTATATACATATTTGTAATTTTTGCAGTGCTTCATCTTACCTCCAAAACCTTCTGAGTTAGTCTGAGTAATATCAAGCAGTGGGAAAGGGGGAAGGTTCCAGCACATTACAAGTGTGCATAATCTTTTATAAACTGTTAGTTTCTTTCTAATCTCCCACTGTTGTAAAGGTGAATTAATTTTATGATTGCTTTCATGTTTATTTAGTGAAGAGGTGGACTTGAGTATTCACTTGTGTTCATACACCACTCATTTTTACTGCTGTACCTCTGAGTTATGTGGCATTGAACTGTATTGATATTTATCTGCTCACCAAATTTTTATTAACAGATTTATTAATAAGAATCTGAATCTTGAGCCTCTGCCTCTGAAAGAGAAAGAAAGCAGGGCTCTACCTAGGGCAGTTCCCTGTAGAGACTTTTTCTTCCTTGCAGGCAGTGCAGGAAAGCTTTCAGATTGTAGGATTACCCTAAGAATTTTATGTCCTGTGCCTCTTTTCCAGTGGCAAGCACAGAGAAATTCTTTGTCCCTTTACCTTGGCAGCAATGTGCTTTATGAACTGCAGTGCTCTTGGGTTATGTTGGCCTGAGTTCAATCCCCTATTTCCATACCCCAGTTCAGAAGGCTCTTAATTACTGTTGAAATGTAAAGTGTCCTTCGAATCTGGTGATACCTTTACAGAAATTGAGAGAAATTAACTAAATGCTTAGGAAGGACATAGTAATACTGCTTTAACAGAGTCCTGTTCGGATATTAATGTAAATGGATATCAGAACACTGGGATTTACACTTCAAAAAGATGCAGGAAGTGGAAAAAAAACCTCAACACCCAAAGCTGCTAACCTTTGCATCAGTAAATGTCAGTGTTGTATGTATATAGTTTGAAGGAAATAAGTGAATCATACATAGTAAATGATCTAAATGATCTTGAAGTGTATTTTCCCATTTGTTCTCTGGGGACAGAGAACAAATGCTGCGTGCTACTTGCAATGGGAGTTAAACTGGTCTTTAGTCATACAGTGTTGCTCCAGTGAGAAGGCAGTGAGGTCACAATATGATCTGAACTGTATCCCTAATTACCACGTTATACCTTGGTATATGCTGTTTAACAGTCCACCTTCTCCTTACAAGAGTTAAGTACTAAGCAGTGCCTACAGAAATTCCCTCCTTGACAAACTAACAAAAATTATACTTCTGTCCCAGTGCTTTTTGATACAAATCTACTTGGTGTATGCTGTACTGCAGCTGACGTGATCCTGGGTGGATTGTGTTTTGTGGGAGGATTTGTAACTTGTCTCTACAGCTAATTCTGTCTAACTGCTTGCTCTGTAAATGCTCTGTATTTTAAGGTAGTCAATGAAGATGGTGCGGAGTTTTCTGCAATGGGATCCTTCTATGTTCATTTTTCTTTATAAGCAAATGTATACAGTGAATTTGAATCTGTCTCTCAAATAACGTGCTCTGGATTTTTTCAGCAACTTTCCCCTGCATCCTCATTTGTGAGCGAGAGAGATTTACCCCAAATTGTATAGATGGTGGCACTTAACCCACTGATTTGGCTAGCTTAGTATTTGGATGAAAGCCTGTCCAAGAAAAAGCTGTACAGTGTCTGCCTACTGTTAATGACTGGTGTATATCTAGCAGGTGTCCTTACTCTCTGAGAATAGATTTTATGTGACAGTCTGGTATGAATGAAGTGAATTGTCAGAGTGGATGGGTGTGTGATGGGGAAAATATGCTTTACAACAGCCTCTGATGAGGTGCACAGGGGACAGGAGGAGCACAAAACCCACAGTCTCTTTTCTTTGTAATAACTGAGTTATGCAGGTAGGGAGTCCTGGAAAACTTTGCATTCCCACTTCCTGTGTGTGTTCCTCAGTGCAAAGTGTTCTTAAGTCTGTTCTGAATACTGTAAACAATCTCTTCTTGAAATAAAAAACGGGGGTTCAACCTTGTGGATAGGTACGTGAAGAACTTTCATCCTGAAGATACACTTGATAACTTCTTGAGATTCCTTTGCTTGGAGCAATAGACTACTGGCTTTGCATCTGACTTCTTGGGTGGAGTTGAGTCATGATGGTTTAGGTGGGTTGTTGTCTGTTTTGCAAGATGGACTATTGCTTTGATGCCGTTTTGATTAGAGAATGATCCAGTGTTGTTTTTCTTGATTGCTGGTAAGAATGTGATTAAAAAATTGCTGTTCTATGACTGGGATGGGTGCTCAGACGAAGATTGGAAGGAGTATAACAATGGCATGTCCAGGAGGAGCTGAGACACTCTGCCTAAAGGGAGGATTGTCTGCCTCTGGTGGTTTTTGCTTCTTGAACTGTCAGTTAGAGGAAATGGTTTTCAGAAAGACAAATAATTCCAGTAGTCTTTGTATCTGTATCCATATCCTACCAATCTATAAAAGCAGTTTTCCTCAACATGGAGGTGGAGATGTTTGTTCTGAGAGGTAAAATGCTGCCTTGGTTTCTCTTGACAATGTGTGTATACCTGTGGAGTCACAGGAGATCCATCTGAAAGTGTCGTCATGCTTGAGGTGCAAGGACTTTAAGTACAGACTGAAGTTCTCTCGAGTCTGAAATATGCATAAGGCTCTTTTTCATTCTTAAAACCTTCAGGGAATGCATGCCAATTAAGGGGGAAAAAAAAAAATCATTCCTTAAGAGGGCTCTATCTAAAACACATATGTGCAAGTACCAGGCCCCGATTCACCTGTTTATTGAAGGGGAATGTGTTGTCTTTTCTGCTCCCAGTCAACTTCTAGACCTAGACTATCCAGCTTGGAGAGAGAGCCACAGGGCAAGGCTAGGTTGCCCATCTTCTAGCACTCTATCAAAAACCAAACCTGGGTAAGCTGGTGAAGTCCCTGCTGTGAAAGAAAATCACCAACCCTTCTCAAGATCAAAAGAAACCACTTCAATGGTAAGTGACAAGAACCCTAGTACTACTTCTGGGATAACTGTTACGGGTGAAACAGCTTCCTGCAGTCCTGTAGTAAGGTGTGTTGGCATTGAAAAGATAGCAAGCTTGATCTTCCAGCAGAATATTGATTTATTCTTCTTTACTGAAAATTGGAACTTCTGCTAAGACCCTGAAGGCTCACCTCTTTTTAGTAAGGCACATTGGAACTGCAAGTTCTGCGTACACACAAAGGAAAGAAAGCTCCTTCCTGCTTGCACAGGTTAGTGCATGTTAACAGCTGGTTAGTAATTGCAGCCAAGGTCTAAGCAGGAAAAGCAAACTCTCCAAAACTCACTGATGGCTTTCTCACTTAAAGTCTTACTGATAACTTAGTCTTAGCTTGAAGTAGTGTAAAATATAGGGGGGGTTAGTGGTGAATTGATTGTTGCTGAAGTTTAGGCTAAGCAGAAGAAGGTTATGTTGAAAAGACTTCTGGAATATCCCTTTTTTATGTGGAGATAATACAAAGAAGCAGCACTCATTTTAATCCTGCATCTAAATGACAATTGACTCTTAGCAAAGAAGGAACTCAGCTTGTGTTTTTCAGCTGTTTGATAGAGTTGCACATTTATTCTTGTCCTTTCCAAACCACACCTAAAATTAATAAATAAATGCTGTGGTGAGTGCTGAATTTCTCTGGAAATGTCTCATTGCTACTAATTTTGCCATTTAGAACATTTGTTCCATGACAGCAACTGATAGCAATGCTCAGTGCACATCTCCTGTGAAATCTGTTGCTTTATGCAAACATACAGTAGAAAATAGGATGGTTTCAACCTATAAGCCATTTTTACTTCCAAAATGGGGTGGGAAAAAAGAGTTTTTTACTTCTGTAAATGGCTAAGTTAATCTCCAGATTTCTATCTGTGGATGTATTGGAGCACTGACAAATTCAAGTGACAAAATTTTTCTCTTGCCTCCCTGTTCATGCACTTTCCTTCAGAATTCACTGTGGCACTGAGAAAAAACATTTCTTCAATACTATTCCTAATTTTAATGCAAAATCTTGGACATGGTACATAACCAAGTTTACATTTTGTAAACCAGTGCTGAAGAGACTAGTTGCAAGGAGTCTTAAGAACCAGTGTTTGAGTTTTATTTAAAAAATTAAGTGATGGGTTTTAGTCCACTTCAACAAAACAGTATCAAAAATTAGAAGCAGATTAACTGAGGTTCTATAGTAAAAGAACCAAGGCAATTTTATTCAAAGAAAAAAGGACAAAGATAAATTAAATGGAGAAACAGATTTGTCATTCACTGTCCCTACAAATTTGCTTGACAAAATTATCCTGGTGAAATTACTGGAGAGAGGTTACCAGCATGACTTTAAGCTATTACATTAATGCTGATTAAAATTGCTGTTACCATAATTGCAAACAAGGGATTTGAAGTTGTCAGGGTAGATTTTTACTTCTGGTGAGTTAATATTTGTAATATTTGTAGCATGGGTGCAGAAGGGCTCACAAATAATCATGCTAAGAGGTGAAATCTTTACCTTAAAGCATGTGTGAATATGCAGTGCATCAAAGCCTAGTTCAAAGAGCTTGAAAAAATGCTTGAAGGAAATGGAATCAACGAAGCAAGGGTTAAAAAAAAAAGAGTAAAAAGTGGAAGGAATTTGCTGGTTTGCCTTCCTGTTATCCCACATAATAGGAAAGGAATTACCCCTCTTGAAAAATGGTTTTCCCTTATCGGCTGCTGATGGAGGTTTTAAGCTTGTTGACAGGTGATTTAGTTTTAATGAGACATTCCTGATGGGGGGAAATCTTCTCCTGCAGTCTGGAAGAAGTACCTTTAAATCTAGTTGGTATTAGTTCTAAAGCACTTTTGCAGTCCAGTGGATTGGCCAAGGCCTAGTGAGGGATAGAAATAGGAAAGCAGTTCATCATTCTGTTGCCTGCTCTTATGGCATGTCACACAAAGTCGTGTGAGTGTAGATTTTCATCAGTGATATCTCAAAGATAACTTCTGTGCCACCTTAAAACCTGAAAAATTGACAAAATGGTCTGGCAAGCTTCTTTAAGATTTCTTCTCGTGAATGCAGTAATGTTCGAGTAGGTTCTAGGGGTGCTTGGAGTGAGGTTACTGATACATGAAATTCTTAACATTTGACATAGAAGCTCTGAGAGAATTGTCTTTTAAATGGAAATGGAGCAAGAAGACAGAACTTCCTAGATTAGATCATGAGAAGCTGTTCAGTTTGTGTCTTAAAATAAAACCAGGAAACACTTACTTTTCAGATCCTGTAGCTGTTTTTAGAAAAGGCAAGATTTTTTGCTGGTCAAAAGTGTGAGAAACTTCTAAACCAGTCTGCCAGAAATGACTTTTTAATAACCTATTTTTCTTAAACTCTTCTCCCTCCTTCGCCTGTCCTGAGGACTTGTCCTGGTGAGAATGTAGTGCATAGTATATTAGAATTAAGACAGCAGCATAGTGTAGCATAGTACCACAGTAAATGCTCTTGCCATGTTGAAGTAGCAACAGTAGTTTAATGTTTTCCTCATGTGTTTTCAGTCTCACTCTTCACAGTTTTAATGTCTGGTTATTAATGTGTTTGAGAGGGAGGTTTGATACGCAGTTAATTTCATGAGTTCTTACACTGGTTTTACTACTTAGTTTTGGAAACTGTATTAAAACCTGAGTTTTTTTCCATGGAGAGCTCTGTAGAATTTGCTTTGCAATGTTTTTGAGTTCTTTGTTCCAGTGCAGCTTCACTTCAGTTGAAATGGCAAGTGTTAATAACTTGCCAACCTTTTCTGAAGTCATTACAGTTGGAAGAGTAGTCCTCGGTGCCCTAAATTTAAATAAATTTGAATAAATGTCCAATTGGAAGGGAATTAGTTGGAGCAGCTTGAGGTACTAAATGAGATTTCAGACTTTTGGAGGGTTTGAGTTGACTGGCTAAAGGAAAAGAGTAGACAGGAATGCAGGATACTAAGTTCATACTGAAACAGGATTATTTGGTTTTCTGTAAGGGCTGTAAGCAGCAAGCTGAGATACGACTGTGGTTAGGAAATACAGAGATAGGCCGAAGTGTGCTGTTTGTTCTGGCATGGATGCAGTAGTTCAGAGGTAAAATGTTGCTGGCTTTGAGAAGTAATTCTTCTCTTAGCAAAAGACAAGTGTAAATAGTTAAGTGATTGCTCACTCCGGCTTTCAGTATGTTGCAGCACGTGTTACTGTTCAAACACAGACTCACAGAATGGTAGGGATTGGAAGGGACCTTCAGAGATGTAGTCCAACTGCTCTGCCCAAGCAGCATCACCTGGGGCAGGTCACACAGGAATGCACCTAGGCTGGTTTTGAAGTCTCTGGAGACCCCACAACATCTATGGGGAGTCTGTTGCAGTGCTCTGTCACCCTCACCTTAAAGAAGTGTCTCATCATGTTGAGGTGGAACCTCCTGTGTTTTAATTTGCACCCATTGTTCCTTGCTCTGTCACTGGGCACCACCAAAACCTTCATCTTTGTACTCACCCCTCAGATACTTAGATGTTGATAAGATCCCTCTCAGCCTTCTCATCTCAAGACTAAACAGCCCCAGGTCTGTTTTTCCTTCAGATGACCTCTTATTTCTCCCCAGTTCTACTAGACTTTGCATCTTGAAAGAATCAAGTAGGTATACATCTTTAAAAAATAAAAAGGCAATCCATGCCTACTCACATCTAGTTTCACCTACAAGAAACATGAGGATATTATCCTGCATTCATGAAGTTGTATAGATAGAGCTGAGCCTAAGAACCCTGTACATCTTCAGAGCTGGAAGTAATTAAAGGACAGGTTCTTTGGGGTAGGTGTTATGACAGGATGAAATAATGAATCCCCTTGTAAACCCTCCCTGCTGTCAGGGTAGATGATTGTACTATACTCATTAATATGTTGTTACCATACAAATATTAGATTGGTGGATATGGATACAAGAGCAAGAAACTTTAATCTTAGTTCTTTGTAATGACTATTTTAAACTGGTTGTTCACTTTATCACAACAGTAGTAATTCATTGTCTTGGTATCTTTGGGGAATCTTACTTAAAAGAGCATTTGCAGTACAAACTTGGTACTTTTCTTAAGTTGCTGCAGCAAAGACTAAAATGAACTTCAAGTTGTACAGAAACATTTTTACATTTAGCTGGAAGAAAAGTACTGTGGTGACATTGAGGATGGACTTGATATGCCTGTCCTTCAGGGATAAATTACTAAAATCCAAAAGGTAGAAGGGCAGAATCAGGTCAACAGATGTTTTATGTGCTTGAAACTGCTTAATTTTCTTGGGCCATTGCTAAATGTGATCTCTCTGTGCTTAAATTAATCCTGTGGCAAGTTCAAACAAGTTTTCTGTTACTGTGTTACCTACAGTAGGAAGTTTTCTGTTATTTTGGCTGTTGGTTGTCTTGTAATCGAGGTATGAGATTCAGCTGAAGAACTTAATGTGATTAAAACATCTCCAGATTGTTCCATCACTTTTTTTTTTCCTTTTTATTTTTGAATCTGTTTTAATGAAAGAGTATTTTTTTCCCCATGTTACAAATAAAATATTCCTGAAGGCCACCCTGGCCATTTGGTAGAGGTGAGCAAAAGTAAAGAACACTTGACATTGCTTTCTTTCATTTCCAGCTGTGAAGAAAAGTCATTCTGTCCCAGCCAAAACCAGCACCAAGTGTAACCAGGAAGTTGCTGCTGTGCCTTCATTGGCACTTTCTGCCCTTCAGGTTGCAAGCTACAGAGCTGAGAGAGAAATTCTCTGCAGCTTTTAATAATTTGTAAAGACCACTGTGGATTATCATCCACAGGTGATGTATGGAGGATTTTGCATCTGGGTTTTGGTTTTGTTTTGTGTGCTTGATTCCTTGGGGGGTTTGGTGGTCCTGCTTGTTTTAAGAGGATGTAACCAGCTGCTTCATTAACTTGAGGGTGCTCTATGGTACAGGAATCAGTTTAGGAGTATCTAGTAAAAAGTTTACCAGCTTTTAGAGTGTTCTGAGAAGACTGGGAGAAGTCTCTGCAAGTTGGGCAGACAGGTTGCATTCAGGTTCCTAACCTTTAGCAGGGACTATCCCAAGATTTAAAACTCTGTTTTAAAGAAGTACCTTACTCTTTCTCCCTCCCCCACAAAGATAGTTTTCTTGTGCTTTCAAATTAAGTTGCAGTGGTGATGCTTGACAAACTGTAGACAACCTGAAATTAAAACCATAGTGCACATCTTCACTGAACGATTGCTCTTGATGGAGTATAGACAAATACCTGATGGTCTAAGTGCTTATGGAATGAGATTGCACCTTCAACAGTGACCAGTATCTTGGGTTGCATTTCCTCCCCCCACCCTGGTATTTAATTTTTCTTTATATGTACTTGTAGATATTTCTGTGTTAATCTGAAATTATTTCAACCACAGTTCAGGCTGGATTAGCTGCCCAGTTCAGTGTGATAAGTCAGTTACTCTACACTCCCCCTTCCCCCTTTCTGATCTACCAGAGTTGATTGAAGCTTTCATTTTTTTCCTCTGGGTCTGGAAGAGGGAAGAGCTTTGTGGACTGTTGGCCACACAGAGTACAAGAGAAAGCAGTACAGTAGTTGGTAAAGGATTCTGGGGTTTGTCTGCGACTAGTCAAAAGGAGGAAGCATTGCATTATTCTCAAAACCAAGCATCCCATCTTGGGGGGGTGAGAGAAAACTCAAACTTTCAGCTGAATTGATTTCTGATCTGTTAATGGCAGTGCTGTAGATAGGAGGGCAAGGAAAGCAGCCAAGCTTCACTGAAACTGATAAAGTACTGATTTGAATGTTGTCAGGTGGTGTACTGGGATTTGCTACTGCTAGCCAAGGTTAAAAAAAAAATCTAGTGACAGATGAAGAGTTCATAAAATAGCTCCATGTATTTGAAGAAGGTTTTAAAACAAAAAATTCGTTCTGACTGAAGTTTGAGATGCATTCTACCAGATGATGGTGTTAGGTTTTAATTGTTAATATTTTTTTGTCAAAAGAAAACCATAATTCCTTTCTATGAGCTACTTTAACTTCTTAATTTCCAAGTGTGTTTTTTTTAAAAGGCATTTAGTGTTTTAAAATATGTAATGTTAATTGCTGGCTGACTTTTACAATAAGGTAAATGGTTTTTATTATAGTGTTAACAGTTGAAGCAGAGACCTGGAAAATGTCAAAAGATGTCAGTGTAACAGGGAATATTTGTATCTCTGGTAACACAGCTTTCTCCTGTACATTTTTTCTTTGGTATTTTATACAGTGACAGAGAGTCCTTGCAACTGCTATTATAAACAGGTCTACTGAAAGTTGTATAAATTCCATTTCTTGATGAAAATTAGATGCTTCTGTGGTAATTAATCCTTTTGTGCGTGTGCAATCAGTATGAGACACCCTTTTCCATTAAATTCCTTTTCTGCTTAAAAGTGAATTGGGTTAAAGGGGGAAAACAGGAAGGTGGAGGAAAAGAAGTCTTCTAAAAGCCTAATTTTTAGAATAGAGGAGGGGGGGTCATTAATAAGTGAACTGTTTCCATGTTCAGCAGCCTGGGTATTGTACATTGTTGGTAAATGTACTGTTCTAAAGATACTTTATAGCTTATAAGGATTCTTTAGATACATTTACTTGCATTTATAAAGTGTGGTGATGCTTTGAGGCCTTTTTGGGTTTGCATAACACAGAGTTACAACTGCAAAAGAGTTTTAATTCTGTCCCTGATGCAGCAGAAAAAAACCCCAAACATTATTTTCCAAGTAGCCTTGCCTTTGACTTCCAAAGTATGTGTGCTGATCTTTTCTTCATTACGTAAGTGAAGATGTGAATTTTTTTTTCTCTATCTGGGTTGGCTTTTCATGAGATTCTTGATTTGAAACGTGTCCCCTTCTTGTTTTTTTTTTTTCTTTTTGTTTTCTTCCCCTTAGATTTGAGTTCTGTGAACCTGCCTTTGTGGTTGGTAATTGTTTGGAAATAGCCTCAGACAGTCATCAGTATGACCGGATTTACTGTGGAGCTGGAGTCCAGAAAGACCATGAAAACTACATGAAAATTTTATTGAAAGTTGGAGGCATTTTAGTAATGCCTATAGAAGATCAGGTGACTTAGTGACTATTTCCCCTTTTTTATCCTTTTTTTTTTTTGTTTGTTTGTATGAGAAATCTGTAATTCTAAGGAATGCATTTAAATGTATATGTGACTAAGTTAATGCTAAACTAATGATGCTTTGATTCTGTGTGGTGTTACAGTTAGCCCTACTCAATTACTACTAATGAATATTGAAGCAAATCAAAACAGCACTGTTTGAACACCAATCTGAAAAGCATTTAGTGTGACCAAGCTAACTGCTGATTTCTTTTGGTTTTGTTTTTTATGCAGCTAACGCAAATCTTGAGAACAGGCCAGAACACCTGGGAAAGTAAAAACATCCTTGCTGTCTCCTTTGCTCCCCTGGTGCAGCCAAACAGAAATGACAATGGCAAACACGACACTGTGGGACTGCGTAAGTATTTGTGCTCACTCTTTGGCTTGAGGGTTGTGCTGGTGTTCTGGAAGTGGAGAGACCCTGCTGTACAGACTTAATGTGATAGAACAGTAACACTGGAGCTCACAGATGGGTTTGTGTGTTTGTCTAGTGCAGGGGCTTCAGGTCTTGGCTTCCTTTATATGGTATGAATTGTTACTACCAATTACAGTTTATCTGGGATGTGACTGTGAGGCGCTCTGCTTTAGTCTTTAAACCTTCCAGATGCTGTTGTCTTCAAGATCAATTAGAATCTAATTAATCATAGCTAGCAAAGCAATTGGTTGTCCTGTATTATCTTGCAGGGTAAGCATGCTGAGAGCTTACTATTGCATTTTTTTTTCAGATCCAACATTTGGCAAATTTAGTCCATTCTTTTTTGAAGGAAGCATGTTTATTTCCTGCTGCTTTTCTGTAGTCCTTTCTACACAGTTCTGTCTATGTGACAAGTGCCTGGTAGTCCCTTATTTCAACTTCATGCTTGCATTTCCCATGATGACTTACAATCTGCAATCATGACTTGTTTGGTCTGATCTTACAAATGTGTTTTGGACAGTTACATAGGGAGATGTTCTTCAGTTTTGAGTTGGTTTTATATTAGTCAAATGGGGGCTGGTGGGGGTGTTTCTGTTACCTGGCTTGTCAGCCATGAAGCTGATGGGGCCTTCCTCACCTATTGGATTCAGTAGGAAAGGTACAGTGAGTAGAAGAGGGAGTTAGAAGAGAGGCATTTGCCTATACAAATGTGACATAGGGATAGACATTGTTTACCAGCAGCAGAATCCTCAAATAGTGCCAGCAGTAGGTCCCAAGACCTGCCAGGTGCTAGAAAATGACAATATGACAATCTGTTCATGCTTTCTACTTTTCTTGCATATCTGTCAAAAGACTTAATTGCTTAATTTCTTGGTTAAGGTGACTCTGTCTACTCTTGTTACATTTGCATGTTGTACCCTGCACTAAAATGTCCGTGACTTTGAACATCAGTCTTGCTGCCTTGCAGCTGATTTTCCTTTCTTAATTTTTTTTCTTTTTGGCTGGAGGGAAATTTGATTTGGTATAACCTCCTTTTCTTTCATTTTAGCTCCATGTGCTGTTAGGAATCTCCAGGACCTAGCTCGAATATATATCAGACGCACCCTTAGAAACTTCATAAACGAGGAGATGAAGGCCAAGGGCATTGCTCAGAAGGCTCCTCCGAAGCGCAAACGCAGGAGATGTCGTAGACGCAGGATTAACACCTATGTGTTTGTTGGTAATCAGCTCATTCCTCAGCCTCCAGATAGCGAAGAAGACGAAAGAATGGAAGATGACAACAAAGAGGAGGAAGATAAAGATCACAGTGAGGCCTTGAAGCCAGAAGAGCCTCCTCGAAATCTCTTGAGAGAGAAAATTATGAGTCTACCATTACCTGAATCTTTAAAAGCATACTTGACCTATTACAGAGAGAAATAACTTGTTTAAAGTAGAAATAATGCCTACTGATAGTTTCTTTATTCTTGAAAATGTAGCATTTATTAAGAAGTAGGTGGACAAATTATTATTAATTAGTCTTTCATCAAGACTGAAGTACAGCGATAAGTGGTAACTTGTCTCTCTATCTTGTCTTTGCTACAAGGAAGACTTGCATTCAACAGTAGAACCCCTTTTTAAAAATCTATTTTTCTTTAAATTTTGAAAATGCTGTTTTAACTCTGATAGAAGTATATATATATATATATAAAAATATATATATTCCATTATACAGCACTAATCAATATTTTGCATGGTAAGTCTTTTTTGATCCTTAACAGATTTGTATTGACAAAAGGACGAGTGACATTTTATATATGCTAAATAACTGTTAAACGTGTGCATCTGACTTGATGAGCAGTTTGTCTGTATTTATTACTATTATTATTATTATTAGGGGAACATTTTAAACATGCAGACACTTAACCTTCTAACGTCAGAATCGGACCCTTTTAAAGTTTATTTTACTACGGCTTTGTTGCAATCATTATTACTCTGTTGGTATAGATGTATTCCAACAACACAAGTGCAATAAATGTACACAGACACTGAATGAGCTGGCTTTAATGAAATATGAAAATGCAAGTTCTGAAATGTCAGGTGGCCCTGCTACTTCTGCGTTTTGTACCTTTTGCCAAAAAGAGATCTTGAGAAAAGGAACATCTTCTCTCAGAGCCTTAAAGAACCATTCTATTGAATAAGGAGCAAAGCAATGCTTACTTCAGCTCTGCTTAAGTTTTAACTCCATTCTACACTTCTCAGTATTTCTTAACTCGAGGCACTTCCCTCCTGCATGGGAAGTTTAGGACAGGACATTTTATTTCTGCAACTCACAGAATTAAGTCAAGCTGTCTGGTAATACAAGATTGTAATTTAGATTTCAGCCATCTGTATTTACTGCTTTTAAGTAGAGGTAGAGTTTCAACAGAGTTTAGTTTGTATTGCTTATTGGGGTAGCTATAATAGTAGAAGTTAGAATTTGTTCAGCAAATGCACTTTAGTAAGTGAATTTTATACTTCACATGCATCTCCAAGAAAGGTAGACTTGTGCTAGCCTATATTTTGTTTCTGAGCATGGCTCTTAGCACAAAGATATTTATAAAATGATATGCATCTTTTGGAAACCTAAGAGTAGCAGTGCAACTGTGGGGACCCACAACAGTGCTGATTTAAGTTCTTTAACGGTTTTTTCCTCTTCTAGTTGTGAAGTTACTTGCAGTTCTCATTTCTAACTTCGTTTGCTTTTTGCCATCTTGATTTCTCTTCATTCTGCTGTAACAAACCCACGAGGGAAACCACTGTTTGTTAGAACTTGGCATGATATGCATTAAAAGCCACAATCATTTGAAACCTTATGCCTGTTGGACCCAGTGAAAAACATTCCTCTTTGAAATGTCCTGCACGATACATTTTATGATACTGCTAACAAGTTTTTCTGTAATAAACAGTAAAGCAGAATAATCACATCTTCCTCCAAACAGTAAATATTCCTAGTCCAAGTATTTACCACCAGCCAACATTCATGTGGTCTAACAGTCCCAAATCTATAAGCAGTTAGTTGCATCTGAAAAGGAAGGGAATAGAGCACTGACTCCATGGAGCATTTCATGCCGTAGTCCCTGTTTTTAAGGTAGATCACAGTAATGTTCAAGTGGAACTTCCTGGAGGCCTGTTGTTACCAGCATGTGGAGTTATTCTGCAGGATATTTACAGTAGGACTAAAGAAAACTCTTGGAAGTAAATAAATACTCTGATTTGGAAATAAATATTCTGACTTGATTTTAAAAGCAGGGGGAAAAAATATATAGTTTGCCAAAATAACACTAATAAAGTAATTGTGATGCTTTAGCTATAAGAATTGAACATAACCTTGTTTCAAGTGGATTGTTTTAGGTGGAGTTGAAATAACTTGAAGTTTTGAGATGGTTTGGGTTTTTTTTTTCCTCTCTCCTTTACTCCAAGTCTACATCCCGCAAGCTCAAAGAGTATGAGATTACTAAATACAGCTTAAATACTTCAAAGACTTTATACAGGATGCTTTTGGAGAAAAAATTTCTGCATTCTTTCACCTGTATCCTTGGGAAAAATGGACAGTGGATGACTTGTTATGATTCTTCTTCAGTATGTAAGGTTGTTTGTTTCTTTTTTTTTTTGTTTGTTTCTTGAGTCACTGAAAGAGAATGTTTGTTTTATATGTGGATTTATTTTACACTCTTGAATTTATATTTGCATAAATAAAAAGGTAGAAATGCAAAATGAAATAAAACTTAATTTTCGCCATCTCAGTTGATGATGGGGGCAGTGTTGCAATAAAATGGTTTTCCTTTTTTGTGGTTTCTGCTGGCTTGGATTTCAGTGTTTCTGTGCAAATATTTTGAGTTATTTGGGAAGTTAAGATCCAGCTTGTTCATAGATAGGTCAGTAACTTCTTAATAAAGGTTATTCTTCAATTTCAGAACTAGAGTAATACATCTTCTTGATAAACTTTTGAGTTTTTGCAGAGGTTGGAAGGTGAGATGGGATGATACAGGAAAGCTGATTTGGATCCAGCGCTATTTTGAAGTACTCAGGTGGAGAGTTGGTCTCTTCTGGAGAGCCCAGAGGCTATCATAGAATCACAGCATGTCAGGGGTTTGAAGTGGCCTTGAACAGTCATCCACCCCAACCTCCTTTACAGGGTAGGATCATCTAGAGTGGACATAATACTCCACGTACAGCCTCACCAGGGCAGAGTATAGGGGGAAGAGTGCCTCTCTTGACCTGAAACCACGCCCCTTCTAATATACCCCAGGATATCATTGGCCTTCTTGTCTACAAGGGCACACTGCTGGTTCATGAGCATCCTCCTATCCACCAGGATTCCCAGGTTCCTTTCTGCTATGCTGTTCTCAGACCAGGTTGTTCTCCAACCTATCCTGCTTGTGGTGTTTTTCTTTCCCAGATTGTTCTTCTGTTCGTGAAATCTCTTGCTGGCCAATTCTCTAGCCTGTACAGGTCTCACTGAATGGCATCAGAGCCTGAGGGAGGGGTGTCAGACACTCCTCCCAGCTTGGTGTCCTCAGAAAACATGCTGACAGTGCCCTCTCTGCCTTCAGCCAGGTCGATGATGAATATAAGGGGTAGTACTGGTTCCAACACCACTCCCAGAGGTACTTCAGTTACATACTCAAGAGCAGTTTCAGTGGTTGGTTGGTTTGTTTTTCTTCTGAATAGTTTTCACCCTTAACAGCACTGGGGTCAAATTAAAACTGAAAAGTTTGTGTTAAGAACAGCAAGGATGGAGAGCAACTGGTGAGTCACTTCCTACTGAAAATGTTGCTGCTGACTTTTGTTACAAGTTAGAGAACAATCTGAGGCGTACAGGAGCAGTACTCTACTTGTGGTCTCTGTAAGGAAGGCTGTGGTGAATGGGAACTTCCATTAAACATCAATTTCATGATTCTGTGATTCCAGGTATTTTCATCATGGAGGAGGACTTGAGACCAGTGCAGTGGGTTCAGAAGACCTGGAGTTATTAATCCCATGTTATTCAGGAAAATCTGAGCAGCTGTTTCCCAAAAACTTGAGAAATGGTTTTCATTTGAATGAGCTTGAAAAGCTCTGTTCAGCTGAGCACCCTGTTTGGAAGGCATTCTAGGCAGAGGCATCTATGTATGTGTGTACCTACATACAATTCTATAGAGATCTTAACAGTAACTTCTCACCCTTGTGGTTAGTCTAGAGTAAATGTATTAGAGAAGTGCAGCCAGAGTGTGTTTATGCAGAGGGAAGACCATTGCAGTAATAGTGATAGAGTTCTGTTTCTCTTCCTTCTCTTGGAGTTATGCTCAACCTCCCTTGGTTTCCTTTGAGTGTTAAATCCACAGCCTGCAACTGCTGGAGAGGCTGAGTTCTGTTCCTGTTCAGCCCTACACGGGAGGAGTATTTTTGTTAAATGTTGCTGGTTCTGTCTAAATCTCCTGTGATGGGGTTTTTAGATCAGCCTCCTGGAAAACTGACCTAAACCAAACAAAGTTGTTTTCATAACTCCAAGGGTCAGTTTTCTATAAAATCAAGTAGTACATCCCTTAAAAAATGCATTCTCACCTTGCTAAGGAATTGTATCGGGAACATTGTGCATAAAAAATTACACCAAAAGAGGGCAGGATTGCCTTACAGGAAACCTCGAAGCTCTCTTGCCAGCTGATAGAGAAGATCATTAAATATCTGCGCTGATGTTTTCCTAATGAAATGTTTGAATAACCTGCTTACATATATATGTATATGGAAGATGTGGAATCATTCTCTGAGTCATCTTTTTTTCTTTTTTTTTTTTTTTTTTTTTAATGTCTGGAATTAGGGGTGTAGCTTAATATTAGGGTGTTTTGTTTGATTGGTTTAGTCTTTTTTTTTTTCTGAGGCGTGCTTTAGTGGAACCTGAGACCTCTGCAGAGTCACCCATGTGGGTATAGCCTTTCATTTGCAGAAACTGCGGGTTCTGCACTGTTAGAAGGCTCTACATGTGCTTGGCTAAGTGTGCAATTGGGCATTTGGTGTGTTGAGCTGCCAGAGTGCTGGATTTGTTATTACTGCTTACCTGAGACAATATGTAAGAACTGGAAGTTGGGGCACAAGGACAGCGAGGCTGTGCAGAAAACTGCCGTGCATGACAACATCCTTACCTGTGCATGGCTCAGACCTGTGTAATGCAGGGGCCAGATGGTGCCATGCCTGCTGGACAGTGCTGCTGCTCCTCTGAGGCAGAGCTGTGTTGCAGGGGCACTGACTGGAGAGGAGACTGTGCTTGTGAGGCAGACACACCAAATGTTAGGAAGCATGTGGCACTAAAGCCTGGTCCCGCTGGGACAATCTATCTCAGAGAAAGAGGTGTAACAAACGAGGGGGCAGCTTGGAGCACTGTGTGCTGCTCTGCTGCCCGGGGAACCAGCAAGAGTTTTATCCGTTCCAGGTCCCTTAGCTATGCCACGAATGGATCCCAGCCCTACCTTCGGTGTTTGCAGCAACAGCCAAGCTAGCTGTCCAAGCCTCTGGATTATGTAAACTGGCAGTTTGGCAGTCCTGAGCGTTTATGGTCTCTGTCAGTTCCTGATTTACTACTAAAAATTAGGAAAAATCTGAGATGCTGGCTAAAAAAGCAAGTGTCACATTTAAAGCAGGAGGCAAACAGATCTGTCATACTTATTTCCACAGCACAATCCCAGCTTTGCTATTAGTGCCAGGGCTGAGAGGAGCACTGGCTGCAGCCTTACTGAGATGTGGTTTGAACTTTCACTGGAAAACAAAGCACATGGCTAAACTGTTGTGAGAGCAGGGTGGGGACAGGAATCCTCAAGTGGTCAGAGGCCAAAGTCAGGCTTTGCATGCATGCAGTGGGGTTAATGTAGCATAGTTGTCACCTGAGCCCCACAAGGATCCCAGAGCAGGTGTTCCCCAGTTAGTTTTATCCTGAAAGCTCAAAACAGTCCTGCTGAATTAGGCTTCAGGTCTCAGAGAAGTTGACTGCTGCTGTTGCAAACGGTGGAAGATCCTGTTGCACTCTCAACACCAGCCAAGATGAAGGCTTTCAGTGAGCATTCTCCTGTAACAGGTAAGGAATCCAACTTCCACACTGGGGGAGCTTAGGGGATTGAACAGCAGCCATCTTTGCCTGTTGTAGGCTTTACTATCTCTCTGCTTGGCTGAAATTGTTCCCATACTGACTGCTGTGAATCCCATACTGTTCCCCACAAGTTGTCTCACACAAGTGATGGTGGCAAGGTATCAGGTCTCACTATTTAGCTCTTCTGGGGGGGAAAAAAAAAAAAAAACCAAAAACAAAAACAACAAACCATTGTAGTCTTAGAGGACAAACAGAGCTGAGTATGTATTTGCTTGCATGTGCTTTGTTAGGTTCAAATCATTCTATTACTTTCCCCCTTCCTCTGGAGATGATGGCTTTGTAAGTCAATTGCCTTTAATGATGCAGCCTTGCTTTGCTGCTGTGTTGCTTGGAGATTTCAGAATCAATATGGAGGGGAAAAAAAAAAAAAGAGATTGAAAAGGCTACTGAAAGTATTTGTTTGGTCACAAAACAAAATGGCAAATACACCAGCCACGCTGCTTTGACAATTTTTAAAGCTCTGTGTCAAAGCAGTTTTCCTAATTAATGCTTGGGGATATGGCTAAGAACAGTCAGTAAAACCATTAACAACAATAGCTGAACAATAAGCTGCTCAGTGTATTCCTCTCTGACGTGCTACAATTAAGTATTCTAGGAACTACTTCTTGAAACAGAGTATGAACTTCTGACTTGGATTCTACCTACCTCACCGGTGTGCTAGCAGTTGCAAATTGTAACCCTGATGTGTTTGATGAAGAGCAGCAGTCTGCTGGGGAGTAACTGAAAAGGATGAAATCCTGATGCTGTTCAAGGCAACAGGGCTCCTGCTATCATCTCCAGTAACTACTGGATTGCACTGTTCCAAAAGAAGGTCCTGTCTCTGAAGAGTTTATTGTATGAGCCAAGAGATGGCAGTGTGCAGGGAAAGAGTTGATTATGCAAGTAGTGTGCAACCAGGCTCATGTCACATTCATTCAAAGATGAATTTGTTCCATTTTAAAGCATGGCCTTTTCTGGGTTGGAAAGTGGAACTGGAGCTTTCTGAACCAGAGCCTTCCTTAAGAGCATGAAAGTTTTGCTAGGGAATGAGTGGAGCAGATGAAGCAAGTGATAAAAGCTTTGCTCTGGAATAGATCTGCTTACTTACCATAAGAAAAAAAACCTACTACCCAGCACTGCAAATGTACCCACAAGCACACTAGGGAAAGGTTTGCATGCATTTAATTGACCCTGTTTACTTTATTTATTAATTTAAGCTATACCCTTATTCTGTCAAAGTATATCAAACTGAGGCTGTTTAAACATAAGCCAAATCAACTTCAGCTAAATGCAGAAATGTATCTGCTTGAAATCTCATCCTGTGTTTTCAGTCTTAACCTGCTTATACATGCATGTGACACACCATTAGAGTCTCTCAAAGAGCAGGAATTCCCATGTCAACCTAAAAGGGGGAAAATACAAAATTTCTTGCCTTTTGAAATGGATCAGAGCATTCACTGGGGGATTTAAAAAGAAAAAGGTAACAAATACGGGTTGGTTTAGATGCAGACTGATTGCTTGCTGGCAAGGAATTTAACTTTGTCTTGGCTATCTCAGCTGAGTGCTGTGCATTGTTGCTATATGTTCTCTGGTGAATTGTAGGGCTAGGCATGGAAGATAGAAACAGTGAAGAGGGGTATGTAAGGAGAGACTGAGGCATGAAAAAGAGAAAGAGTAAAGAGGGGTATCTGAGGAGAGACTGAGGCAGCTTGGGCCTCTTTAATTTGGAGTTTCCATGTCTCAGAAATTATTCTTTTCCTTAGCTGACAATTTGATTTCTAGAAAAACAAAAACAAAAACAAAAAAAAAAAAAAAAAAAAACAAACAAAAAAAAAAAAAAAAAGGAAGGGGGGGAAAAAAAAAAAAGTGAAGTTGAAATTTATGTCTGTAGGGTTCCTGGGATTCATCTTTTCATCAGTCAGTGAAAGGTGATTGCTGCCTTTGAAGAGCCTGTAAAACAGGCATGGGCTTTGCTGGGGTGGTAGCACTAATGAACTGCAGGCAGCTGATGCCTGGGACGTGAAGCTCGTCAGTGGTGAGGAGTGCAGAAAGTACTTCCAATGTGCTCAGCAATGTCACTTTGAAAAGGTTTCATGACACATTTCCTTTTGCAAGAGGCAGCCAGAAAAGCTCCATATACAATACGCAAGGAGATATGGACTCTCAGGTGTTGCAGCAGACAGGCTGGAGGGCAGGGATGCCATCCAGAGGGACCTGGACAGGTGAGCACAAGCCAACCTCATGAGGTTCAACAAGGCCAAGTGCAAGGTACTGCAGCTGGAAATGCTTTACCTCTTTTGCCTAAGTTGTGCTGGTCTGAATAGTTCAAACAGCTCTTGTTTGTGCTTTTCCTGGTATATCTGGTAATTTGGGTGCAGCCTCCCAGCTTTAAAATTGCCTGCTATGATTTAAAGCATATATTTTTTTTTTCTGTTAATTTTCACATGTGTCTCTGGTTAATACCTTTTTGCTTGTTGATGGAAAAACAGCAGTGCCAAAGTCCTGCTTCCCTCCATCCCTGCTCTCTGCTTGAGGTGCCATGGAGCAAATGCATCCTAATATCTCATGGTAAGAGTGGAAAAGATGAAGGGAGTTTTCTGGTTTTAGGTGAAAGTCTGTCAGTCAGTCTCCCTCTGTCTTTCTTTAGTCTCCCTTTGATGTGAAAGTGAGGAATAGAGTTGGTACAAACATGAATGCAGTAGACTGAGTTTGTCTTGTTTGTGAGTAGCATACACGAGTAATATAGAATTTAGTGTATCCTTTTGCCAAATGTATCGGTAGAAAGTGTGTTACAGGTTGCTTCAGAGACAGAATAGTATTTCTGCTCAGAAAGGAAAGGTCTGGCATTTTTCTATGAGTTCAGGTTTATTTGGGAGACTGGAGATACAAAAATGGGGCTAGGTGGTAGAACTCTCTCTCCTTCAGACCTCCTGGTACTGGTAGTCTTGTAGCCTGGCAGGAGACGAGCCTCTGCACCAGGAGGTGTTGGGAGAAGAAGTGGAGGCATGGATCATACTGGGCAGAGACAACAGAGCTGTGGCCTAGGGAACCTGAGGAAAGCTTTCCTGTTGCTGGCAGGAGTGCATTTGGCACGGTCGGTAGAGTGTGCATCTTAAGCACTGCTTGTTTCCAAAGGAGAGAGAAATAAATCAGATTTGTTAACACCCAAACGACCTGACAGTGAAGTTTCACAAACTGTTTCCATTCAAGGTACTTGCCAGTGGCCATTTGCACTCTGTCTTACTAACCAAGGTTGAAACGAGATCTCTGGGAGATCTTACAGTGAAGATCTCTGAGGCTCTGCACAGTCTGTTTAGTTTGAAAAAGAGGACACTAAGGGGAGACCTCTTTGCTGGCTACAACTACCTGAAGGGACATTGTGGAGAGGCTGCTGCTGGGCTCTTCTCGTGGGTAGTTGGAGACAGAATAAGGGGGAATGGAAGCTGAGACAGTGTAGGTTTAGGTTGGACATTAGGAAAATGTTTTTCACTGAGAGTGGTCAGGCACTGGAATGAGCTGCCTGGGGAGATGGTAGAGTCACCAACCCTGGTTGTGTTTAAGGGTCGTTGGGATGTGGTGCTCAGGGCTATGGTTTAAGGTGAATCTTGTCGAGTAGGGTTCTAGGCTGGACTTGGTGATGCTGAGGGGCTTTGCCAACCTGCATGTTTCTGTGATTCTGTGAAACCAGCTTGACATTTATGCATTACATCTTGTGATGCAACACAAGGTGCCATTCCTCACCATTGCCTTTTTTTTCCTGGCTTGAATTGCTTGCTCTCAATTTTCCCTTAAAAGAAAAACCAATAAAAATCCAACCAAAAATCCAACCTCCCAAATGTCTAAATCTCTGCAGCACTGTTGGATAAATGTGCAATCACCTACTATTCTCCCACCTACAATTAGCATGGTAATTTTCGACTACAGCATGCAATTGGATTGATTGAAGTTGCAAAATCTTATGTTGTAAAAGGGACGTGAAGAAATACTGCTTAAAATAGCTTCCCTCGTAAGTAGAAATTATTTTAGTGCTTCTCAGAATGCATTAGGGCTTCTTTAATTCTTTGTGTGTGTGTGCTTGTATCCAAAATATCAGATGCAGGATGGAATACTGAGGGCGTTTAGGAATAAAATTCATCCTCATCCCTGACTTTTGGATGTAAGTATTTAATTTGACCTCGCCTTTCAACTTCCCTGGCCTTTTCTTTCTCCTCTGCCAGATGGAAACTCGGTGTATTAGATAATGTGGCTTTATGTTTGTGCGCTTAAGTGCTTTAAAGTTTCTTTGTTTATGACAGTGCTTCTCCGGGGGCAGAGCTTTATCTTGTCTCACAGACCCAAGCACCCTCCCCTCCACCTGCTCGTTTAGAGCGACATGAATGCGTTCTGCTACTCGGAGGCGCCGGGGGAGCTCCCATCAGCAGTAATTGTTGACCTACCGCAGTTCCAGTGGGTGATCAATAGATACTACTTTGCTGCACAGCCACGGCGCAGAGAAATTGCGGAACCCAGCCGAGGATTTGTTTTCCACGTGCAAAGCCAGCTGATGGCCTTCAGCTCTAACAGATGTCAGAGAGCGACAGGCACCCTGGGGCACCCTTAAAGTACTGCTGGAACTTGACTTGGAGGGGAGAAAAAAAAAGGGGGGGAAAAAAAAGGGGGAAAAAAAAAAGAGAGAGACGGAAAAAAAAAAAGAGGGAAAAAAAGGGGGGAAAAAAGGAGGGGGAAAAAAAAATAAAGGAAAAAAAAGGGAAAAAAACACCCCACTATCAAATTACTAAGTGCATTCTACCAAATCACATCCAAGTGGAGAAAAAAAAAGCCTGCGCGGAAGAAAATTACTACTTTCATTTTCTTTCCTATCTTCTGCTCCAACGCAGTGTGTGTGCTGCCTTACGCAGCGCCATCAACCGCGGCACTAATGAGCGCCGCAGCTGCGGGAAACCGCAAAGAATTTAAGAGTGCCGGCCAAGGGGCTGTGTCGCAGGAGAAATTGGAGAGATTAGGAAGAGTATGTACTCCTAGGAGCACGTTAAGGAACTTCAGCACAGGTAGATTCGTAAGTGTGACTGTTTGCTGACGTTTTGTCCTTAGGTCTGGCTGCCTGGTTTCAACCCAGTCCAATGCACTTAAACGAGGAGGTAAAAAAGCAACTGAATGTGGCAGCATTTCCCCTTTCTCCTGTTGATCTTGTGTGAGCACAATCCTTAGCCCTGTTGATCTTGTGTGAGCACAACTGTTTTGTGTGCTTGTCATGCCTTTGTTCTTGGAGAAGGAGTTGGACCACGTTAAGGAACTTCAGCACAGGTAGATTCGTAAGTGTGACTGTTTGCTGACGTTTTGTCCTTAGGTCTGGCTGCCTGGTTTCAACCCAGTCCAATGCACTTCAGCGAGGAGGTAAAAAAGCAACTGAAAGTGGCAGCATTTCCCCTTACTTCTGTTGATCTTGTGTGAGTACAATCCTTAGCCCAACTGTTTTGTGCACTTGTAATGCCTTTGTTCTTGGAGAAGGAATTGGACTGGGAATTCAGCCTGGAGTAAAGAAGGCTCAGGGGAGACCTTGTTAGTGGCTTTCCAGTACCTGAAAGGGGCTTGTAAAGCAAACTGGGAAGGGACTTTTTACAAGGGCCTGTAGTGATAATGATGATGGGAAATAGACTGAAGCTTGAGGAGGGAGATTTAGGTTGGATGTTGGAAATAAATTCTTTACAGTGAGGCTGGTGAAACACTGGAGCAAGGTGCCCAGGGTGGTCATGGATGCCCCCTCCCTGGAGAAGTTCAAGGCCTGTAGCTAACTGGTCTAGCTGGGCAGGGGGGTTGGAGCTAGAGGATCTTTAAAATCGTAGAATGGTCTGGGCCAGAATGGACCTCTAGAAGTCATCTAGTGCAGTCCCACTGCAGTCAGCAGGGACATCCCCATCAGCCCAGGTCACCCAAGGCCACATCAAGCCTCCCATTGATTATCTCCGGGGAAGGAGCCTCAACCACCTCCCTGGGTAACCTGTTCCAGTGCTCGTAGTGAAGAACTTGTTCCTAACATCCGATCTAAATCTACTCTTCTCAAGCTTGAAGGTCCTCAGTCCATTCTGCAGTTTGGTTTTTCCTGGGTCTTGAAATGAGCTGTTAGCATTACACCAAGTGTGATGAGGAAACGTTATCAAAATATTACTGAGAGGTGCTTCAAGTTCTTTCTTCAGGGAAGCTGCTTCAGGTCCTCTTACCTTTGAAATACAGAGCACCTAATGGTGTTTATGCTCGATCTGTGCATGCTTCTTACACGTGGGGGGGATGTGTGGGAACTAGTGTGGTTCTTCAAATGCTGGACTTCTAACAGGAAAATTAAAAGTGTATCTAGGAAGATAGTGGAGTCCTCTGCATCTGCACCTCAACATCTGCCATAGCCTGGGGACCATGAAAGAGCCCCTAGGCCAAAAGGAGTTTGTGCAGCAGAGGTTTGCAAAGGATCTGGGTTTAAGAGATGCAGAGCTGATCGTTGCCTTGGGCTTGGAGTAATCTCTCAGCCGAACAAAGAGCATCTCTTGTGCAGCACAACTTCTGTTTGGGGGGTGGGGGTGAGGAGAGGATGTACTGCTTGGGCAGGGCTGGTGCCTGGTTGCTGGGCACAGGACAGCCAGAAGTTCTGCAGCAGGAAGCAATATGTGCAGCTGGAAAGGCTCTGTGCTTAGCAGAATGTGAATACATAATGTGTGTAAAATTGTGCACTTGATACATAGGCCCATAAGAGCTCACATAACTTTACACCTAGATTTTCATTATGGTACCAGGAGCAGGTAGCTTGAAGGTGCTTTTTTTAAGTAGTCATGTTCTCAGAAGGGAATGGGATCCTGCCTTGCTCTTTAGCAAAGGGTTTGGTGAATGATTTCTGCTAATTCTGTTGTTATAACTCTTCCAGTACTTCCAAGTATAAAGTTAGGAGAGGCAGACAGTGCCAGCCTTTAAATGACCCCAGTACAGGGCTACACAGTCGAAGGAGTAAAAGGTGGCTTTGAATACGTGTGGACATTTTTCATGTGGTGCTTATGTTTCTCAGAATTTCTCCTTGTCGTCAGTCCATCTTGAACTCTTGAAAAAAAAAAAATCCCTTTGTTTTGGGTGGGGGAAAGAAAATCCAAACAAAACAAAGCTTTTTCCTAAAGAACTTCAATTTACAATACATAGCAAGAGCACTGCAGCCCTATTTAGATGTCTTAGCTAAAGGAAAGCTGTTCTGTTTGTACTTTAACACCCTTCACCCCCCTACACACTCTGATAAACTTTAGCTTTTAAGACTCTCCAGCTGTGCCTCCAGCAGTAATTGGGGTCATTAGTCTTTGCCTCCCTAGGCTAATTACCAACACAATCCAAATGTCATCCCATAAAGAAATGGAGCTTGAGCAGGCTAAAGGCTGCAGCCACATGCAGGTAAAAATAAAAGGGAAGAGAGAAGAAAAATCAAGGTTGTTCTGTGTCTATATTTTACCCTCTCCCTCACACAGCAAAGTTACACTCCCTTCTGCAAGCACTGCTTACTTTAACAGGCTCCTGAATGTTAATTTTAAGTGAGGCAAAACCAAGAGATGTTTGTGGCTTAATTATGTTGCCACTTAAATTGTGTGCCCCTTCAGTGTAAGTCTTAATTAGAAATTGAGACCTTTGTATTTTAGTTTTGGGAGCTGCACTTCAGTGGAAGTTCTGGTGTCTGGCATCTTTTTTTCTGGCATCTTTGTTTCACGCTTAAATTGTGTGCCTCTTCAGTGTAAGTCTTCATTAGAAATGGAGAACCTTTGTATTCTAGTTTGGGAAGGTGCACTTCAGTGGAAGTTCTGGCATCTTTGTTTCACACTTAAATTGTGTACCTCTTCCATGTCAGTCTTAATTAGAAATGGAGAACCTTTGTATTCTAGTTTGGGAAGGTGCACTTCAGTGGAAGTTCTGGCATCTTTGTTTCACACTTAAATTGTGTACCTCTTCCATGTCAGTCTTAATTAGAAATGGAGAACCTTTGTATTCTAGTTTGGTAAGGTGCTCTTCAGTGAAGTTCTGGTGTCTGGCATCTTTGTTTCATATTTTACATTGTGTGCCTCGTCAGTATAAGTCTTAATTAGAAATGGAGACCTTTGTATTCTAGTTTGGGAAGGTGCCCTTCAGTGAAGATCTGGTGTCTGGCATCTTTGTTTCATATTTTACATTGTGTGCCTCGTCAGTATAAGTCTTAATTAGAAATGGAGACCTTTGTATTCTAGTTTGGGAAGGTGCCCTTCAGTGAAGATCTGGTGCCTGGCATCTTTGTTTCTGGCATGGTGGAAGTTTGTCCAATGTTGGCAACCTCTCCTTGGGTGACATGATCTAGTGGGAGGTGTCCCAACCTATGGCAGGGATTGGAACTGGATGAACTTTGAGGTCACTTCCAACCTAAACCATTCTATCATTTTATGATTTTAGTCACAGGATGGAAAAGCTGCAAGAATGGCTGATGCCCTGTGCTATCAATTCCTCGTTTTTCAGGCAAATTTTGAAGTCAGTCTGTGAGGCCTGGCATGTAAAAAGTACAGATGGGGAAAGAGTGTTAAAAGGTATCATTCTTACCCAGGAAAGATTCTAATTTGACCTTAAAGTATGACATGAACATCAAAATTTTCTGGACAAATCCTTGAAGTCATGCTAACTTAGATACAGCATTTGTTTAGCAGCTCTGTTTTGGCAGGCCAGCTCCATCTGTGACCTGGGGAAGAAGCATGTGCTGAACTGCAGTCCTCTGCTGAAGGGAGAAAAAAGAAGTTTTCACACCAGGTACAGAATTTTCCTCTAAATTGTTGGTTGTGGTTGGCACAGTGGGTCCTTTGGTTAGCATAGTGGGTCCTTAGGAACAGGAGAAGTCAAGGGCTCTGCAGCTTCTAAAAGCAATTCTGAGGAAGAGTTCAGTGTATCACCTCATGTCTCAGATAACTTACACTCCTGCTGATAAGTCAAAATGATTCAATGAGGGAAAAATGCAAATGAGTGGGTCTCCAGGGCAGGATTGCAGCTATATTTGCATTCCTTTAATAAGAGCATGAGACAGGAATGTTCACCATGCAATATGTTTTCCCTAGATAAGTACAGAGGGCTCTGCTCTGTAGCTGTTACTGGGAACTGACCTCTAGGGCAGGTTTTTGGTCACCGAAGAGTGGATTTAGCGAAGCTGCTTTAGGACTGTTGGCTGTTGGCTGCATTTGATCATTCAGAGCTACAGATGAGAGAGCATGGGTCGGGTTTGCATTGCTCTGTAAGGGAAGGAACGTGGAGAATGGGTCCTGCTTTAATTCAGAATATTGAGCTGCTCTTTATTTGTTGTAGGAGCAATGAAAACATCTGAGTTCAAGCCTTCTGTTTAGGCTGGCAAGTACTTTGCAGGGATGGGTTCTCAGTATGTGCAATAAAGCAACATCTGAGTCCAGCCCTTCTGTTTAGGCTTGCAAGGATGGGTGCTCAGTCATGAGAAGTTGTGCTCACCTAACCACTTCTGCATTTGTGCTTACAGCCCTCTTTCAAGGTTTGGAGTTGCCAGGGTTGCATACATCTACCTCTCCTTTCTGCCTGGCTGGGAAGATGGCAGCAGATTGAGAGAACCTCCCTGCCTCTTCTTTGACTTGGCTGGACGAATAAGCAGGATGCTCGGGAGTTACTCAAAGGTAATTTGGAGCAAAAGGCTTTTCAATTAAAAAACAATGAAAATTACAAAGGTATTTCAGCGTCAGTCAGCAATCTTCAAGCCAAGTTGTGTTGCTTCTGCAACAGAAGTGTTTCTGAGGAGTCCTGTCTGCTGTACCTTCTGCAAATTTGGTTTTCACTGCCCTTGATTCTCTTTGGAAAAGTTTAATTTTTAGAACATACCGAGATAAAAAGTTGCCATGTTGTTTCATGATAAATTGGGGTTTGTTCATGTTTTAATATCCAGCATAATTTGTTGTTGTTGCATCTATTCATAGGCAAGTTCATCTGTTTGCCTGAGAAAGCTGTCAGGAAACCTATTTATTTGATATTGTACTGTATGTGCTTAGGAGTATTTCAATTTTCTTGGTAACAAATAGCAAAAGTACATTTTGCAAACTGTTTGAAACCTCCTGGAAATTCTTTTTCTTTGTAAAGAGAGTGGAAGTGTTTAGTTCGTTTTTAAATTTTTCTTCCCCTCTTCATTTTTATGAAGTTTAAGTTTGAATTCGTGTTTCTTTTCTATAATTGCAAATTTGAGAAGTACCTGAACTGCTGCTGCTGTTCTACCCATCCAGATAAAGTTCAGGCATCTTCTTCTTCACTTTCTCTTTTTTCCCTGTGAGGGTGAAAGAGCACTGGAACAGGCTGCCCAGGGAGGTTGTGGAGTCTCCCTCTCGAGATATTCCAGAACTGTCTGGATGCATTCCAGTGTGATCTGCTCTGGGTGATCCTGCTCTGGCAGGGAGACTGGACCAGATGATGTTTTGAGGTCCCTTCCAGTCCCTGACATTCTATGATTCTGTCCATGTGGACAGATTGCACCACAATTAGTTCATTACCTACAGAGGCTTCAGCAGATTTTAACAAAACAATTTTATTTAGAATCATAGAATGGTTTAGGTTGGAAGGGACCTCAAAGCTCATCCAGTTCCAACCCCCCTGTGCCACAGGCAGGGACACCTCCCACTAGAACAGGTTGCACAAGGCCTCATCCAACCTGGCCTTGAAACCCTCTGGGGGGGGAGCAACCACAACCTCCCTGAGCAACCTGTGCCAGTGTCTCACCACCCTCACTGTGAAGAACTCCTCCTAAAATCCCATTTCAATCTCCTCTCTGACAGTTTAAACCCATTCCCCCTTATGCTGTCATTACAAGACCTTGTGAATAGTCCCTCCCCAGCCCTTCTGTAGCCCCCTTCAGATACTGGAAGGTCTCCTCAAAGCCTTCTCTTCTCCAGGCTGCAGAGCCCCAACTCTCTCAGCCTGTCCTCAGCTCAGAGCTGCTGCAGCCCTCTGAGCATCTTGGTGGCCTCCTCTGGACTCTCTCCAACAGTTCCATGTCCTTCTTGTGCTGAGGGCTCCAGAACTGCACACAGTGCTCCAGGTGGGGTCTGACAAGGCAGAGTAAAGGGGCAGAATCCCCTCCTTTGCCCTGCTGACAATGCTGCTCTTGCCAGGCAAGCTAAGAGACTGCTCAACAAAAATAATAGAAATATTTATCTAACTTGCTCAGCCTATAACTGGCTCTCAGGCTGGAGTTGTGAATGAAGTTGTAAATTGGATGTAAATTATGAACATAAACACCATTATCCATTTTTCCAGTTCATCTCTCTTGTGTGGTAATTTTGCCTGCTACCCTTTCTGATTTATTATACAGCTCTGTCAAGTGGAGAAAGAAATTAGAGATCAGCTAATGTATAAGGCATGTGTGTGTGTGTGTGTGTGTGTGTGTGTGTGCATGCATCTGAGACTAAGTTCTTGTGAAATACTGGATCAGATCACTGGGTTCTTAAAAAGATATTGGTGTCTTAATCCTTTGTTGCATCCTCATGTGGCTGCACACCACCAAAACAAAAGACTTTTCAAGAAGAAAGGTTTTGTTCTATCCTTTTTCTTTCACAGCAGATAAAAGGGAGACTTTCAAGAATAAAATATTCTATTATGTCTTTGCCAACAGAGATACTGCTAAATCCACCTCACTGACTGCTCCAAAATTCCCATTTGGTGGAGGACAAAAAAAAACTTAGAAAGTGCCCAGATTGTTGCCCTTTCTAATTGCAGAAAATGATCTCTAACTGTAGAAAACAATGTGTAGGCAGAGTCTTCTCAAGCTTTGGTGACCCTTAACTTGACGTAGTGTTTGGAAAAAAAAAGAAATGGGGTCCATCCTCTTGCTCTGTTCTATTCTAGAATGGATTAAAGGCACCCCCCCCACCCCACTCCATTTAAAGACTGAAACCAACAAGCAGATGTGCACCACCGCTCTGTAACTAAAATTCTGTTTGCTTTCTTCTGCCAGTGCTACCTAAAGAAGCCACAAAACCGGGCAACATCTTTACTGTCCATTTCAAGGTCCTCTTCAGTGTATTGATGGCAACAGTGAATTTTACTCTCGTCCCTCATTTCAGCAGTAGTTATTTAGCAAGTGACCACTAAGGAGAGGATATTTCTGGTGAATGTGTTTGTTCATTAAGTAGGTCTTCCCAGGATGCCTCTACTGCAAACGTGTTATTGATCGCTGAAGGGTTGAGTGAGGAAGATTTTTCAGGACCTCTGGAGGCTCTTCTGTCTTGAAGGTACAAATGCTTTCTGGAATCCTACTCTTCATGGGCAAAACACATGTTGGGGTTTTTAAAAGCTATGATGATTGACAGAGCTTTGTTCTCGTGTAGGTATCTTCTCGTTGCTGCTGAAATATCTGAGCAAGTCTTTGAAACCCTCAGCGTTGTGCTTTTTGGGTAAGCTGCTCTTTTTTGAATCTTTCCTTTGGTGGGAGGTGGAGGAACCTTCTCCCTGCACAGAAATGGGTTTAAAGGGCAGAGGGGAGATTTACATGGGATGTTAGGAGGAAGTTCTTCACAGTGAGGGTGGTGAGATGCTGGCACAGGTTGCCCAGGGAGGTTGTGGCTGCTCCCTCCCTGGAGGTGTTCAAGGCCAGGTTGGATGAGGTCTTGAGTGACCTGATCTAGTGGGAGGTGTCCCTGCCTATGGCACAGGGGGGTTGGAACTGGATGATCATTGGGGTCCCTTCTAAACCACTCTGTGATTTTAAAAGTATATACAAGCATGAGCCCTGTGAGGAGAAGTCGTAGACCTATTTTTTTATGACCCTGAGGGGGAAAAAAAAATAAAATAAAAAAAGAAGTTAATTTTGGAATACCAGATACTCTTTTTCTCCTTGCAGAGACAGAATTGGTGCATGGTGGGATGCTGCCTGGACCTCATCAGGTAAGTTTCTTATGCTGCAGCTGACAGAAGTAAAAACCTGCCTAGTCTGCACTTCCCACCTCTTTTATTTGTCTGCCTTAGGACGAAATGAATCACATGCTAGAAGCAGTGTGTCAGAAGATGGACGTGAAGGGAAGCCTTGGGTGACTAGCTCAGATTTAAATGTCTGTGCTATAAAATCAGAGAAGAGAAATCCCATTCCTCTTACCTTATTTCTTCTTGGAGTGTGATGGGAGCGTTTGACAGGTAGGTGATTCTGTGGGTAGCTGTTGAAAATACCACATTTTGAGGCATAAAAGCCTTGATTCTATTATCAGTAATGTTTAACAAACTGCAAATTGAGATTGGTAGCTGACAGAGAATGCCTATGCTCCTGACAAGTCACCTTCAGGGGAAGGATCTTATTTACAACCTTGGAAAGAAGAATAGTTTAATGATATACTTCTGCTTGACTGATTTAATATTTTTGCTTTAAAAGTATCATGCTCATCTTCTTGAGACTGCTGTTCAGACTCTATTTTACATTTTTACATGGCACTGGTAAGTACCACTTATTTGTCTGCACAAAATCCCTGGCTGGAATGAAAAAGCTACTTGACCACTTTTTAGAACTAGAAAGCTCAATCACAGACAGACTTTGCCGTTGGCGGAGTCCCAGAGCAAATCTGTCCTAGAGTAGGACACTGGAGTACCTCACTCCTAGATCCTCAGCTTTAATTAGATGCTTGGGATTGCCTTGACCCAGTGCAGGACCTTGCACTTGGCCTTGTTGAACTGCATGAGGTTCGCATAGGTCCACATCTCAAGCCCATCAAGGTCCCTCTGGATGGTGTGTGTTCCCTCCAGCGTCAAGTTCTTGCTCTCTTCCAGCCTGGTCAGTAACATGATAACTTAGTGAAAGCTCAGTGTGAAAACTCATATATTTTCTCTAAAGTTGCCATAGCTATGGAGAAATATTTTCCAGGGTGAAGGAAGGAGGGAAGGAAGAAATTCATTCCCAAGCAGCTCTTAATTCTTATGTGACCTTCTTGTGGCCTCCCAGTATGTGAAGGGGGCCTGCAAAAAAGCTGGGGAGGGACTTTTTAGGCTATCAGGGAATGACAGGGCTAGGGGGAATGGAGCAAAGCTGGAGGTGGGGAGATCCAGATTGGATGTGAGGAGGAAGTTGTTCAGCATGAGAGTGGTGAGAGCCTGGAATGGGTTGCCCAGGGAGGTGGTTGGGGCCAGATCCCTGGAGGTGTTTGCAACCAGGCTGGCAGAGGCTGTGGGCAGCCTCATGTAGGGTAGGGTGTCCCTGGGCATGGCAGGGGAGTTGGAACTAGATTATCCTTGTGGTCCCTTCCAACCCTGACTGATTCTATGATTGTGCACACAAACATTTCCATTATCTTCATGGGGATGACTTGTGCATAAGATCCACTTCCACAATCAACAGTCTGGCAGAATTGAGTTATTGAGTTTTAAATCAAGGGTTGAGTTGTTTGGGTGGTTTTTTTTTTTCCCCTTTTCCAGCAGCCAGACACCCTGAGGAGTGAGAGAACAGAGCCTCTGAGGACAAATTGATAGGATAGATTTCTGCAGTGGAAACAAATACTTTAATTTGTGTTTGTAGCAAAAACATTGTTCTAACACAGACCAAGCTTGGTTGTTAATGCTATGTTCTATTACTAACACTCTCCACCATATAAAGACCAAGTTTCCTCATAATTTTAAGGGCTTCCAGGCTGTAGGTCTCTTTTTAATCTTCCCCCACCTTTCCTAATGACTGTTAGCAGTAGAATAGATTGCCAAAATTAAACTAAATTCTGTAAACCATGAGTTTATGCACTTCTCATCCCGTGAGTTTAATCTGCTGGTGCCAGTGTATGGAAAATAAGATGGAATAAACAGAGTATGTCTAGGGGGAGACACAGATTTCATTAATGCCTTTTCCCCCATCTTTCTTTGGTTATTCTTTTTAGTTTCAGACACTGCCTCAAGAAATACTTGGATGAGTTCAGTTTCCATTTTCCCCTCTGAGCTTTAAGGATGATACTCCATTTTTCTTATTCTCTTTGAGTTATTTTATTGTTTGGGGGCTTTTGTTAGTTTGTGTTTTTGCAGGTTTGTTTGTTTGTGGGTTTGAGTTCTTAATTTGTTTTGTTTTGTTAGATTGCTTTGATTCTTTTATTGTTGTTTCTTTTGGGGCTTTTTGGGGTGTTTGTTTGACTTTTAGGAGGTTTTTTGGTGACAAAGGTTTGCTAAGATAGTGCTGAGTTTCCTCTTTCTGGAGGGAGTAGGCAACCACAGAGCACTCAGTGCTTTGAGGTAGGATATTCTGTGTCTGTTTTAATTTCTTATCCCGAAACCAGGTTGAGCAACTGAAAAATTTGAGTAGATAGGAAATAAGCTTGGAGTTGAGGAGGAAAGCACTTTTGGTCCACCACAGTAGGGATCATTTTCTCAGTGGAGTTAAGGAGAATCATAGAATCAGCCAGGTTGGAAGAGATTTATAAGCTCATCCAGTCCAACCTATCTCCCAGCCCTATCCAATCAACCAGACCAATGGCATCAAGTGCTCCATCCAGGCTTTTCTTGAACATCTCCAGGAACGGTGACTCCACTACCTCCCTGGGCAGCCCATTCCAATGCCAGTCAATCAGTCTGGGAAGAACTTCCTCCTAACATCCAGCCTCCTGGTACCTCTCCTGGTACAACTTGAGGCTGTGTCCCCTTGTTCTGGTGATGGTTGCCTGGGAGAAGAGCCCAACCAAACCTGGCTACAACCTCCCTTCCGTACTTATAGACAGCAATGAGGTCTGCCCTGAGCCTCCTCCTTTGCAGGCTGCACACCTCCAGCTCCCTCAGCCTCTCCTCACAGGGCTGTGCTCCAAGCCCCTCACCAGCTTTTTTGCCCTTCCCTGGACACCTTCCACTACCTCAACATCTCTCTTGAATTGAGGGGCCCAGAACTGGATGCATGACTCAAGGTATGGCCTGACCAGTGCCGAGTACAGGGGGAGAATAACCTCCCTGCTCCTGCTGGCCACGCTGTTTCTCATCCAGGCCAGGATGCCATTGGCTCTCCTGGGCACACTGTTGGCTCATATTCAGTCACTGCCAACCAGCACCCCCAGGTCCCTCTCTGCCTGGCTGCTCTCCAGCCACTCTGTCCCCATCCTGTAGCACTGCCTGGGCTGTTGTGGCCAAAGTGTAGAACCCTGCACTTAGCTTTTTAAAATCTCATCCCATTGGCTGAAAAGGAAAGCTGAAAGGAGTGGGAAGCTACAGGAATCCTACCTTTGTGTTAGATGACCTGAATGCATCCTTCAGGATAGTATCTCACCAATAACTGCTTGAATTTGTGCACCTAGGGCCATAACTGGCTGTGCTGAAGGTGGTGCCCTGAGATCCTGGATCACAAAGGAGAGCTCAGACAGCTGCCTGTGGAAGAACTGCTCTTTTTTTTTTTTTGCTCAAAGTGGGAGCAGCTGCTCCCATCCTTGTGATTTGTGATGTGTTTGCAGTGCTCGTGTACTGATAGACTCTTACTCCCATCTCAGCTTTGCCCACGGGTTGAAGATGTGTGGCTACACTCCACACGACGTCTCAAAGCCCTCTGAGGAAATAATCAAGCAGATGAAGCCTTCTTGTTCCGTCCGCTCGGTCTGTGCTGCTGGCAGCTCAGTGGCAACTGAAATGCCACTCGAAACAGAGATGTTAACGTTAGGTGGGAAGTACTAAAGCTGCTCTCATTCCTCGCGATTTGAGAAGCTGTTCAACACAGCAGGCTCACACCTTTAGTGCTACTTCAAAATAAGAAGCTGTCTGCCTTCACCTCTTACAGGAGTGCAGGAAATGTAATGTTTCAAAACCCGTGGAGATTCTTCAGCATTTGTTGACTTGCTGCCCCGTTCTGTAGTAAATGACCTGATACCATTCAGCTTGTCTGAGTATGAGGAAGTACAATGAAGGAAGGAGCTTAGCTAGTCCTCTTTTATTTTTCATCCTGTCCTTGACCGTCTTCTGTATGCTAAATGAACAGAGACAGGAAAAATGTCAATGGTGGCACTATCAGTTCTGTTGTGAACCTTCCCAGAAACAGTTATGAGTTCCTTTTTACAGTCATGAGTCCACGTTAGGAACCTTCTCAGAAACAATCATGAGTTCCTTTTTACAGTCATGAGTCCATGTTAGGAACCTTCTCAGAAACAGTCATGAGTCCCTTTATACAGTCATGAGTCCCTATTAGGAACCTTCCCAGAAAGAGTCATGAGTCCTTGTTAGGAACCTTCCCAGAAACAGTCATGAGTCCCTTTGTATTCTTCATTCACAGAGCATTTGACAAAGCTTTATTCAAGTCAGTGGTAATGCCACCTTCTTACCTTGTGTTTGATGGCAATCCAAGTGTGTTAAATCCTGTGCTCTTGTGACTTTGCTGCACGTTTTAGAACTGCAAAAATATCTCAGAAGGCTTTTCTTGCCCAAGCTACTTCTCTTCCCAGTACACCATACAAATGCTGTGCTCAGAGCAGGCATTGATGAGGTGACAGATCCTAATGCCAGACATCAGGAAGCTGTGAGTTCTCTAGAAGTGATGCTGTCCAAATCTTGACCTGCACTGCAAACACCCTTTGCCAGGGACTGTCCTAGGCAAGGGTGAGCAGGGATTGCAAATGCCAGAGCTGTGCAGTTTGAATGACACCAAAGGTATCTGGGGAGCTAACTGGGACTAAACTGACCAAAGGTTTAAGTTGTTTTCATGTAGGGATTTGATGTAAGCCCTCATAGCCGTAGTTTGTTGGTGTGTGTCATTGCTCTTGTGTGCACAACATGCATAAGATACACATTTGAAACAACCAGACGTCCTGGGGAGTTGTCTGGAATTACACAAGGATGAAACAGGGGTTAGAAGTGTTGCTAATTGCACTTTGAGTTCTGCTGCTGAGAAAACCTGTCTAAGCTGTCTTCCATCATCCCTGTTGCTTGAGAGGTCAAGAGTAAGAAGTCTCCTTCCTAGGAACATTTTGGCTACTCTCTGTCTGCTCCCTGCAGTGCAAGGTTTGTGTTCTGCTTCTCTATTAGAAGGGAAGAAGTTTCTCTCCCTGCTGGTAATCATGTTGCTACACTGACAATTTGCCTCCAAATGAAGTGTCAGAAATGTTTGGAAAATCAGTGGAGTTTTCTCTCTAAGTTCCTGTGACCAAAGATGTTTCTGTGTTCCCTCTCTGGAAAGATTCAAACCCTGCCTGGACTCATTCCCGTGTGATCCTGGTATAGGTGATCCTACTCTGGCAGGGAGGTTGAACTGGATGAGCTTCAGGGTTCCCTTCCAACCCCTGACATTCTGTGATTCTGTGTGTGGTGTTTTGAGCTCAAGACTTCAAACCTATTAAAAATTTCCCAGAAGTGTAGTTTCTGCAACTGCTCTTGTTCAAATGGGACAGGCAAAAATGAAAAAAAAAAAAAAAAAAAAAAAAAAAGAAGCTATCCAGGTAGCAAAGCTCTTTTTACTGTCATTTTCTGCCTTCCAGGGATGCCCTCTGTCAGTCTCTAGCATTCTGGCTCAGCCAAGGTTGTCAGCTCTAAATGTAATTTTATTTCTGTTTTATTCCATCCTTCCAGGCTTTCTGGCTGTGAGTGAAGCAGTTGGCCTGAAGTGCTCACGTGTCGAACAAATGTCACTCTCCCCTTTGCAGAGCCAAGTGTGTCACCTGTGATGTGTCTAATTGCTCTCAAGTCCAGGCTTCACACCCTCTGGCAGGGCATCTACAATCAAACTCTTGTTTCCACACGAGCTAAGGTAACTGTGTTGTATAGTGCCATATGTGCCAGTTGGTAGAGAACAAACACTTTGCTCGGAGTTAGAGAGGTGGCAAAACGCTGCTCTAAATGCAGGGAAGTGTGCCTGGAAGAGTCAGTTGGGATAAATAGTCCATTTCCACTTCAAAAGAGTCCTCTTTTCTTCTGGCTTTGTGTTCTCTGTGTGCATGCTTGGTTTGGATTTCCCTTTTTTTTTGTTGTTGGTTTTTTTTCTTTTTTTTTTTAGTCTCTGTCGATTTAGAAAAATAAGTCCCAACAGCAAACTGATATTTGTGTTTATGTTCTGAACTGCAGCATAGCAAAACTTCCTATTTCCAAGGTTTTGTTGTTTTTTTGGTTATTTTTTTTTTTCCAGACAAAACCTCTAACCAACAAACCCAGTTGATTAAGATAAACAGTTTTTCATTTTCACTTGGGCAGTGTATTTTTAGTATGCATGAAGAGTCGAAGCAAAGTGTAGGGTACAAAATGTTCTCTTTTTTGGCTTTTTTTGTGGTGCGGGTTTTTTTTGTTTTTTTGTTGTTTTTTTTTTTTCCTGGTTGCTTTATTTGCTTTATTCAGGGACCACCACCATGTTCGCAGCCTCTGCAGTATCCCTCTAGACTTACTTGGATTTCAGAAGTCTCCTTAGTTCCTTTTTACATTAAACCATGAGAGACCTGGACATGGAAAAAAAAAAAAATCTACTGAGATTGTCACTTATTGCTACTGTCTGTGAATTGTGTTTCCTCACAAGCTGCTTTCTCTTGCCTGCTTCAGGTAATGACTCAGGATATTGAATTAGATGCTACTTGAAGGATTAAGATACTCCTGAAACTTGGAATAAATTTAGACACTCACCGTGGTGAGAACGCTCGGCAAATTTAGAGCTGCTCAGGTATTCCTGTTATCTTCACGGGTAATTTCCAAATTCATCTATTCAGGCAGAGAAAGCAAGAGCCTCTGCTCTACAGACACACTTATATATGCTTGGATGAGTGCTTCCAGGGGCCCCTAGAGCACTTGATGGCAGCCTTCTGTACTGACACACAAGTGGTGGGATGGTAGGAAGCTGAGGCTCTTTATCAGGCCAGCACAGGTGGAGCACTGGAATGTTAGGTGATGTGCTTCTCTCTTCAGCTCTGAGTAATCTGTTGTCCTTTCAGGATCTGAAGGTAAGCTAATGGTGTAGGAGCTTTGGCCAGGCTCTAATGTACTCTGAGTATATCGTAGAATCATAGAATCAGTCAGGTTGGAAGGGACCACAAGGATCATCGAATTCCTACTCCCCTGCCATGCCCAGGGACATCCTGCCCTAGATCAGGCTGCCCACAGCCTCTGCCAGTCTGACCATAAACACCTCCAGGGATGTGGCCCCAACCACCTCCCTGGCCAACCCATTCCAGGCTCTCACCACTCTCATGCTGAACAACTTCCTCCTCACATCCAATCTGAATCTCCCCACCTCCAGCTTTGCTCCATTCCCCCTAGTCCTGTCGCTCTCTGATAGCCTAAGTCCCTCCCCAGCTTTCTTGTAGGTCCTCTTCAGATCCTGGAAGGCCACAAGAAGGTCACCTGGGAGCCTCCTCTTCTCCAGCCTGCACAGCCCCAACTCTTTCAGGCTGTGCTCACAGCAGAGGTGCTGCAGCCCTCTCAGCATCCTCGTGGCCCTTCTCTGGACACCTCCAGCATGTCCACATCCCTCTTGTAATATCCAGAACTGCTACAGCTGGATTGTGCTTCCTTTGCATTTGTCAGGTGTTTATTTTCTCTCTTTACCTAACCCCTGCTCTCACAGCGCTGCTCATCCCAATTTTTCTGCTGCTACTGCTCTGCTTTATTCCTCACCCGTCTGGTTGCTGCCCTTCATTTCTCTTTTCCTCTGCCTTCTAGGGAAGTGACAAACCTGCAACAGTTGAGTGGTCAAGTGCATCTGAAATAAAACAAGCTGATGCATACGGCATGGTTCAGTGGACAGAGCATTTCATTCTGCATCAGAAAAAAAAAAAAGTTCTTTTTCTGCCACTCATCTTTTTTTTTCTTTTTCAGCTTCGGCTCTGAACAAGCTGTTTCATCTTAATTTGGGCAGGTATGAGATAAGAACAATGCTGTGTGCCTTCTTTGCACACTTTGAAATTCAGTTTCATCATGTGGTGGGGTTTTTTTGGTGTGAATGAACCTTTTACTAATAATGAGAGCCTGGAATGGGTTGCCCAGAGATGTGGTTGGGGCCACATCCCTGGAGGTGTTTGCAGCTAGGCTGGATGAGGCTGTGGGCAGCCTAATCTAGGATAAGGTGTCCCTGGGCATGGCAGGGGGGTTGGAACCAGATGATCCTTGTGGTCCCTTCCAACCCTGACTGATTCTGTGATTCTACAATTGTATGAGAAGAACTGAGCAGGTCTGTTTATGTGTCGCTGGCATAAAATAGAAGAACAGTTAACAAGGTCATCTTTTTGTTGGAGCTGCTTGCCTGAGGAATATATTATTGTCTTTGAACTCTAATAGTTCCATTTTGTCATCTTTTGCAGATCATCTCCCAAAGAATCTGTTAAAATGCATGATAGCTGGCCATGGAGGTCATGGAGAGTACAAGAACCTGTGCACCTCTGCACTACTGCTGTGTGAGTCATGTCCTGCTTCTTGCTGGTAAAAGGGAAATCATAGAATAATAGAATGGTTTAGGTTGGAAGGGATCATCCAGTTCCAGTGCCCCTGTGCTGTAGGCAGGGACACCTCCCACTAGATCAGGTCCCTCAAGGCCTCATCCAACCTGGCCTTGAACATCTCCAGGGGAGGGAACAGCCACAACCTCCCTGGGCAACCCAGTGTCTCACCACCCTCACTGTGGATGACTTCCTCCTAACATCCCATTTAAATCTCCCCTCTGCCAGTTTAAACCCATTTATCCAGTTTAAATCCTGTGAAACATATGCTCTTCAGGACAGCATTGCAGAGCAACTCCAGCACTGCTGCATCCTCATTATGTACCAGCCTTGCTGGAGATGTGGGCATCTCACCAGCTCCAGGCAATGCACTATGTCACAGGCACTGGGCAGAGTGATGCAGCCATCCAAGTGACTCTACATGGAGCCAGTGCAGGTCTGGATGGGCTTATTTGGCTTAGCACAGTCCAGAACCTTTTGGACTGAATCTGAGCTGGTTTGTGCTCTTGTACTGCCTGCCTTAGTAGTGAAATACAGTGAAGCTCTGAGGTAATCTGCATGCTGCACATACATCTACATGCTGTAGTAATCTACATGCTGTCCAGCAGGCCCTAATGACTAGAGCAATTTTGGGATTGCAGCACTGTATGGTGCTCCATGTTCTGATAAATCCAGCTGGACTGGAGCACCTCAACCTCTTTTGTTCTGCAACAAGGGCTGCAGACAATGAAGCTGTCACCAGCAGCTGCTTTAGCCTATCATCACAGTAGCTGTGACATTGAGGATGCCTAAGTTTGGAGGTTTTCTTTATTTTTTGTTGATCAGATGCTCAGCTTGAGAAAAGGAGAGCAAGTAAAAGATAAACTTTGGGCCAGGAGCAACTTTTTTCTTTTCTTTAACATAAAGAAAAAAACAACAAAACAACCCTAAAAACTAAAAAAAAAAAAAAAAAAAAAAAAAAACAAAAAAAAAAAACCCCACCCAAAAAACAAAAAAACCAAAAA
>VWZI01008213.1:855953-873410 GCA_013396835.1 Psilopogon haemacephalus
ACCAAAAAACAACAACCCACCCACAAAACTAACAAAACCCAAATAAACAGATGCTCAAAACCTGCCTCAACCCAAGACAAGGTCTGCTAAGGAATAATAAACCAGCAAATACTATGCTGATAAAGCAGAATGCTTGCAAGAAAAGTGTATTCATTGACACAGAACACACAGACATCAGCAAAAAAGTTGTAATGGACTACACAACCTGCTAAGTTTTTTTTGAGGTTATGTCTATACTGTCTCCTAGAACTCACAAGTGCTACAAAGAGCAATGAGTGGACCCTCCAGTGTGTTCACAGTGGGAGAATTTTTTGTTTCCACTCAATGTGATAGACCTTGAGTCAGAAATAACTTGGGTATGTTGACTTTTACCATCATACAATGACCCTTCCCATAAAATGCTTCAAAAGCAGGTATAGAAGCTTGCATTCTGAGGAGTCAAAGAAAGAGGAAACAAAGTGAGTCTCTGGTAGTTACTAATTTCTGAGAGAGCCCTTGAAGAACACTTCCTTGCAGGCTCACAGAGAGAATAAAAGTGAAAAACCTGGGCTCAGAGTTGCAGCAGTGCAGTGTACTGTGTGCTATGATTCATTCATATGTGTTGTTATGAAGGGGATGGAATAAAAATAAAGGAGCTGAACGTTCTCATCGGCACTCCCTTGGTAGATGAGCAGGCAAATGGTTTTCTGAGGAAAGGATGGTTTCGGGAAAGAAATGCAATATAACATCAGATCTTTCTCAACTGAGCCACCCTTTTATCCTGCAGATTGTTAAAAAAAAGAAGGAAGTCATGCATTAGAAATGTGGCTTTTGGGTTTGGTTTGTTTTTTTCCCCTTCCTTTGGTTCAAAGGAGATATTGGCAGATATAAAATCCAGGGAAGCTTTTCAATTCTTTCTGTTCTGTTTTTTAGTGACTATTAGAAGGCATTCATCTCATGAAGGTTTTTTTTTTTTTTTCTTTCTTGTATGGTCCTGTGTGGCTTAGGACTTCTGTGCTCTGGCGCAATTCAGTTTACAGATTTGAATAATCAGGAGAATTAAAGACTTTATGGGGAGGATGTGCTCTTGTTCTGAGCAAAGCCCTTTGGAGAGCTGGGGTGTGCGGTGTTGCACCTGGTGTTTAAGAGCTGCCCACTTTGAGGACTCTTCTGTAATTCAGTTAGCATCATGAGGAAATTTTGCCCTGGGAGAGTGAAGAGCTGCTGAACAGGATGTGGCAGGAATAGAGCTTGGTGGAGCTCACTTGACAGCCACAAGATGCATGTGATGAGCAGTGACCCCAAACCGTGTTTCTTCCCTCTTGCCTTAGGGGAAAAAAATGAAAACAAACACCTTGACATGCTTGCTAGGTCAATCTGGTTTGCTGCAGGTATTCAGCCTGCAACATCTGGGCTAAAGCATGAGCAAAAGCATTTGAAACAAAAAAACAACCAACCAACAATTCTATGAACTTGAAATCAGAACTTAATGGATTAGATGTAAGAGCAGAAGCCTAAAGTGCAGCCTATTGAAGGGGAGTTGGGGGTGGCGGGGGGAAATAAAAAAGGATCCTGTGTTTTCCACAAGCCTCATCATGATATCTTCAAGACTATATTAATATGAGGCAGCAGTAGAGATGCTAGGATCCCAAGATGCAGCTGTCAAGTAACATCTGCCAAGAAGAGACTGGCTTCATTACCTTCAAACCTCTCCATTGCTCATTAGGTCTCACCAGATGGGGATTCAGTATTTTGAAGTCAGTCATCCTGTATGAAGTGGTTTGTCCCTGACACTGATGAACAATTATCTGCCCATGCAGTTGGGATTTTTATGCTGCTTGTTTCAACTGAGCATCAGTACAGGTCACAACTTCAGCATCTGATGTCAGGAATCAGTCAGTTGAATCAGGTCAGTTTGGCTAACTACATGAACGAGATTGAAAGTTTCCTGCAGTAATCAGCTCTTAATTTCCCTGTAATGGAATCCATAATTATAACCCCTTGTAAGGTTTTGCTACATGTTTTTAATTTATTTTAATTTTTTTTTTCTTCCAAGTAGTGGGAAACACTAATTATAAAGCAAAAAAGAAAATATCATTCCAACCCTTCCAGCAGAAGATAAACTGCTGTGCATAATAACTGTGGCATTTCTGTTGGCTGATAAATGTTTAATGGCTTGTTAGAAAACTAATTGTCAGTTTAATCAGGAGAGTGACAATAATAACTCACTTAAATATTTGCATTGTCACCTGCAAAGACAGCTGTGAACCTGATTTGCTCTAAATCCTGTGCAGAGTCCGTGGGTCTGTGGCAATTCCCTCGGCACACGTTCCCGGTCTCTGTTGGAGTGTTTTCTTCTCTGTTTTCTGTTGTTCACAACCCTGTTATAAACTAAATAAAACAAACCATTGTCCCCTGGGTGGTGTGAATGGTTCATCTGTGAGGCACTCTATTGATGACTCCGTGCAGCATTAGAATTTAAAAGTGATTAAAGCTCTTGGATGCTAATTCAAGACACTTGGAAGTCAAACTGTAGAGGCAAATATGAGGTAGGTGTTTATACATTCATACATCTACATATGCACACAGTGGCTCTGAGAAGACTTCAGAGCCTGAAGGTACTTGAGTCACCATGGAAAACAGGAGCCAATCAAAGTCTTTCATTGAAACTGTAGATCAGACATCAACATAAGCTTTGTTTTAGGAGCTGTGCTGTGTGTTTCATTAACTGCAGCACTACACTGAAGTTTTTAAGGTGCTTTCTTGGCTATAGTGAAGGAAGTGGAGGAGGAGGCTTCTTGGCCTGTTACAGCATAAGTGACCAGTGCTGTCTTCCAGTGTTGGGGGGATTTGCATTCTCATTTATCTGTTTGGGAACTTTTCAGGTGGCTGCAGAGGAAAAGGCAGGGTAAAGCCTTCACTTTCCTTAAAGTGCGGTGAGAATTGAAGCCAGTTGATGAAAAAAGAAGCTGTCATCTTCCTCCTTTGCTTTCCAAGTCACTTGAGAGTGTGCTGGTTTGAACTAATTGGAGAATTTGAGTGAGAAATTATTGGCTGAGAGAGGAAAACACAGGATGTCACTTCACCCAGAGCTTTACTGAGAAAGGAAAAAAAAAAAATTGGTTTAAAAGTGTAACCCAAACGTAGATAAGTCAGATGGTTTCAGGCTGCTCTGGGCTGTGGCTGCTTCTCTTGCATGGTTCCTTTTGTCTCGGCCTTTTGCAGCTGATTCTTAATAATTCTACTAACTTCTTTCCTACTACTAACCCCCCCTGGCCGATCTACCTCAGCTTATCTGCAGCATCAACAGGTGGTGAGATAAGATTGGGGAAGGGGGGAAAGGTGGTAGGGGGTGGTTGGTTACCCCTCTTGGGGATTTTGATCTCTGAGAGGGCAGTGGTGTTGCTGTATTACCTTTTCACTGTGTATATTTGTAAATATCTGTTATGCTTTGTAAATGTAAATATCTATTATACATTGTAAATATTTGCATGTATATTGTGCATTGCTGTAAATATAAAGCTTCATTTACCAACTTCCAGCTGGTCTGAGTCTAGCCTGGGTTATTTCGAAAGGTGGGGGGGGGGGCAGGGAACTGCTAAACCACCACAGAGAGCCTACAGTAAAGATCTTGCTTTGCAGTTCTGCTCTGATCCACACACTCAATAGAAACTGAAGTGGCTCATTTTAAATATGGCCTTCTCTGGCAAAAGTGAAGCAGGAAAGCTGTCCACGTTACTCACCTGCATGCCAGAAATCCTTTATAGAAGCAATGTCATTAAAAAAAACCCAAAACATTTAGTTAAACATTTTTTAATCCGTTTTTATTATGAAATAAAGTCTATTTTGATTAAAAAGCAGGCTGTGAGCTCTGACAGTTTCACTGGCCAATCGTGACACTTGCCAGGGCATTTATTTTTTTTCCCCAACCCCTCCCATGCTCAGACTGTTTCATGTATAATTTAGTGTGACAAAACACTGACCCTACTTATTGTCTGTAAATAGCAGCCCATTAGAAATGTGTCTGAGGTGTACCTTTCTAACGGTCCCATAATGTTCTCGGACCCGGAGTTAATGGGATGGTAAACAACTTTTTGGTTGCAAAAGCAGCCAAGCGGCAGTCTGCCTCCATAAAAATTGGTTTATTGCAGATCCATGGACCCTTCATGACAAGCACAGTAATTTGTAGCCAGCTTACAGGCGAGAAAGAATTCTTCTCACCTCAGCCATGTGAATATCTTTTGGAGGCATTAGGCTCACTTCATGACAAGCAGGATTTGGCTGTGTGCTCGCACTGCATAAAAAAAAACCCACGAGAGGTTGTCACTGTGGAGAGCTGCTTTATGGAACTGTTGAGTAGTGTCAGCAGAGATGTGAGGTAGACAGATTTGATAAATACAGATGGTTTCCTTCCCGTGCACAGAATATGGCGGGGGAGAAAACAAACAAACACCTACAGCGTATGAGGAGGAGGTAGATAAATAGGCAACATTCAGGAAAAAGAAAATCTAATTTTAGTCTGGAGAAGAGAAGACTGAGAGGGGGTTTGATAAATGTTTATAAATATCTGAGGGCTGCAGGTCAGGAGGAGGGGAACAGGCTCTGCTCACTTGTTCCCTGGGATAGGACAAGGAGCGATGGATGGAAGCTGCAGCACAGGAGGTTCCAGCTCAACACAAGGGGCAACTTCTTTACTGTAAGGGTCACAGAGCACTGGCACAGGCTGCCCAGAGAGGTTGTGGAGTCTCCTTCTCTGGAGCCTTTCGAGGCCTGTCTGGATGTGTTCCTGTGTGCCCTGAGCTAGATTGTCTGGTCCTGCTCTGGCTGGGGGGTTGAACTCGGTAATCTGTTTGGGTCCCTTCCCACCCCTCACATCCTGTGAGCCTGTGATCTATAGCTTATAAAAAGAACTCGGTGCCTTTTGCTGCCTTTTTGCCATGTCTTAATTACAGAACTGCAAATTTATGAAGTATAAAACGAGTGCAGTGAAGTCAGGTATGCTAAAGGACTCACTCCAAATCAGGCAGCAGTTTAAAAGGAAGACGGAGGGGGCTTAGCTGCCTTTTGAAAGTTATTATAACCACGACAAAAACTAAAAAAAACCAACTTTGGAACAACTTCCATGCTTCTCCAGCAGAAATCCCACCAGAAGACAGTTCATAAACTCCATTCCTCTGTGCTTTGAAAACCAATTTATCTGGCCTCAAATAGATCTTCATCCTATCATTTTACTTTGTTACAGAATTACAGAATTGGAAGGGACCTCTGCAGGTCTGCTGTGAAGTATGCTTGACTATCCAAGAGCAGAGATATAAGCTGATACATCAGCTGGTTAATAAAGCTGCTATGCCTGAAAGCCATTTGTGTAATTAACCACTGAAAAGAGATTTATTCCTCAAAAATCCATGCCACCCAGCATTGAAATATCAGTTAAAGTGTATTAACAAACCAGCTTTTTATAAAAGATGTTGCATTACACTCAACACCTCAACATGAGAAAGAATTTCTTTACTGTAAGGGTCACACAGCACTGGAACAGGCTTCCCAGAGAGGTTGTGGAATTTTCCTCTCTGGAGACTTTCAAGACCTGTCTGGATGTGTTCCTGCGTGTCCTGCACTAGATCATGGTCCTGCTCTGGCAGGGGAGTTGGACTCGATGATCTCCTTGGGTCCCTTCCAACCCCTAACATTCTGTGAGCCTCTGAAACATTTCAAAACTTATTGCTTACACTTTTTTATACTATTTTTTTTCTTACTTTGTTTTTTTTTTCCTAAAAATACCTGTCAGTTAACTGAGGCATGCAAGTTACACTTACATGTTATTAAACTATAGTTTAGTACATCTGTTGCCTAATCTAGGGTGTCCAGCCTAATCTAGGGTAGGGTGTCCCTGCCCATGGCAGGGGGGTTGGAACTAGATGATCCTTGTGGTCCCTTCCGACTCTGACTGATTCTATGATTTCAAATCACGGGGCTTATAACAGTTCAGAGATTATCATGGCCTGATCAACTTAAGGAACTAAAAGCTGCTTTCAGTGGTACTACTGTTTCAGTTTACCACCATTAATGGTTTTCTATTAACAAGCAGATGTATTCTTTTCTTTTGCTGTAGCCAGTTGGAAGACTCTGTGAATAATGTAAAGGTGTTTTCCCAGTTCCACCTGCCAGGGTCAAGGTGGCATTCAGAGTATGTGCTCCTCTAGTGGCTCTTTTCATTTTCGTTGTAAGGTCAGAGGTGCTTCAAGTGACCCTGATGTATTTTAGAAGATCTTATAGCGCCTTCTGATCTCTGCTGGATCACAGAGCAAACCCTGGAGTAGCCTCCTCTAAGACAAGCATTAATCAATGAGAGGTGTCTGAACTGATTAATCACAGCTGGCAGCTTTCCAAAGCACCAACTTTTCTATCATTTGATCTGTGGTGACTTTTCCTTTGTCCTGGGTTTATTGCTTCTTGAGGTGCTTCAGGAGAAAATTATCTCTGAGGGTGAAAACGAAGATAGGGCAAATAAAATAGTGACAAAGCACATATGAGTTCTTGACAGAGCAAGCTATAAATCACTTCTCCTAAGAAATTAGTTACTGCATAGGGTTGTACAGTTCCTTTTACCTCAGCCTCGCTTTCTACACATTGCCTTAACTACATCTTGAATGAAATTCCTTTGCTTGGGAAATACTTCAGCAGTGCACAAATTAACCAGGCTGGAAAAGGCCTCTGAGATCATCAAGTCCAACCTAACACCTTCAGATTAACTAAACCCTGGCACCAAGTGCCTCACCCAGCCTCCTGTAAACACCTCCAGGGATGGTGACTCCACCACCTCCCTGGGCAGCCTATTCCAATGCCAATCACTCTCTCTGTGAAGAACTTCTTCCTAACATCCAGTCTGAACCTGCCAGGGTACAGCTTGAGGCTCTTGTTCTCTTGCTCTTGTTCTGTCACTGAGCACCTGGGAGAAGAGCTCAACCCCTCCTGGCTACAGCCTCACTTCAGGTAGTTGTAGTCAGCAATGAGGTCTGCCCTGAGCCTCCTCTTCTGCAGGCTGCACACCCCCAGCTCCCTCAGCCTCTCCTCACAGGGCTGTGCTCCAGGTCCCTCCCCAGCCTTGCTGCTCTTCTCTGGACATTTTCAAGCACCTCAACATCTTTCTTAAATGGAGGGGCCCAGAACTGGACACAGCACTCAAGGTGTGGCCTGACCAGTGCCAAGTACAGGGGCAGAATAANGGACTAACCAGTGCTGAGTCCAGGGGCACAATGACTTCCATGGTCCTGCTGGTCACACTGTTCCTGATCCAGGCCAGGATGCCATTGGCCTTCTTGACCACCTGTGCACACTGCTGGCTCATGTACAGCTGCTTTCAACCAGCACCCTCAGGTCCCTCTCTGCCTGGCTGCTCTCCAGCCACTCTGTCCCCAGCCTGTAGCATTGCATGAGGTTGCTGTGGCCAAAGCACAGAACCTGGCACTTGGACTTGTTCAGACTCCTGGTGTTGGACTGTGCCCATCTATCTAGTCTGTCCAGGTTCCTCTGCAGAGCAGAGCCCTCCTACTTTCTAACAGATCCACCCATGCTCCCAACTTGGTGCCACCTGCAAACTCACTGATGCTGCACTCAGATTATCAGTGAAGATATTAAACAGGACTGGGCCCAGCGCTGATCTCTGGTGCACACCACTTGTGACTGGCCACCAGCTGGATGTAGCTCCATTCACCACCACTCTCTGTGCCCAGCCATGCGGACAGTTCTTAACCCATCACAGAGTGCTCTTGGCCGAGCCACAGGCTGGCAGCTTTGCCATCTCCTTCCTTTCCATCTTCCTATGTCCACCCATCTTCTTCCTTTGCTATCCATCTCTTTCTTTTCCCCCCTTCTTCCTCCGTTCCTCCTTTCCCTTGTCATCTCCTTACTTTCAGCACCACCTCTCCTTTTCCACCCTATCTTCCTCTTTCCCATCCCACTCAGCATTTTCACTTTTTTTTCCCCAAACCCAGAGCACCTGGGTGCTGTTGAGTCTCCTCCCACCCCAGGTGTGACCAGTTTGCCCTCCCTGCCCACTCCCCTTTATAAGCAGGAGGAAAGGCAGCAGCTCTAAGTTTGCCCATTTGGGCACAGGAGCCTCCTCCTGACACTGCTGGTGAGTGCCCTTGGTGCACACTGGGTGAATGGTGGAGGTGACTACAAAGGCCGGGGGGCCTGCTGGCCCCCCGGCTAGACAGGATAGGGCTCCATTGATGCTTTAACATTAGCTATGGGTGCTGGCTGGGCCTCCTCACTTTGGCTGAGCTCCTCTGTAGAATCATAGAATGGTTTAGGTTGGAAAAGACCTTAAAGCTCAGCTAGTTCCAACTCCCTGCCATAGGCAGGGACACTTCCCACTAGAACAAGTTGCTCAAGGCCCATTCAGCCTGGCCTTGAGCACCTCCAAGGAGGGAGCAGCCACAACCTCCCTGGGCAGCCTATGCCAGTGTCTCACCACCCTCACTGTAAAGAACTTCCTCCTAACACCTGGTTTGAATCTCCCCTCTGCCAGTTTAAACCCATTTTTCCTCATCCTGTCATTACAAGATCTTGTGAATAGTCCCTCCCCAGCCCTGCTGTAGGCTCCCTTCAGATACTGGAAGGTCTCCTGGAAGCCTTCTCTTCTCCGGGCTGAAAAGCCCCAACTCTCATAGCCTGTCCTCATAGCAGAGCTGCTGCAGCTCTCTGAGCACCTTCATTTGTGTTCAGTTGCTGCTTTCTGCTCCTCTATCTATTGCTGGAAGACTCTGGTCACTTAAAGAAAAAAAAAAATCAACAAGAAGTAGTTTTAATTATTGAACCAATACTTTGCTGCTCTTTCTTCTACCCTAGGCAAGAGGCGCACAGTGTTTGCTCTGTAGCTCTGAAGCTGTGTTATATAACCTCTCTGTGTTGTTCTGTAGGTGCCCATCCCCTGCCTGTGATGTTTGTTGGTATGGCCTGAATATATCCTGGCTTGCCCAGACATCTTTTTCTGCTCTTCCTCCGTCTGCTGATGGGAGGAGCAACAATGAGAAAGGAAGACAACAGAGCCTGGTGCCTTCACGTCTGTCAGAAGCCGTTCACAGAGTACCAACACGTGTTTATGCATTTGTTTGTGTTCTGCCCTAAAAGGTAAAAGTAAGCCCTGACTTTACCCAACATGGTTAAGCTTGAGTAACTGCAATTTCGATTGGCTAATCTGTGTCCAAAGGCCCATTAGACTCAGGTTACATTGATACAAGAGATGAACAGGCTGAGACAATATACCTCCTGCTGCTGCCATTGCTTTTTGCCTCTGCTTGTGGCAGTGTTCTGCCTCATTGATTTCTGTCCATGCTCTACAGCATTATAAATGGCCTCAGTTTGCATCAGGGGAGGTTCAGATTGAATGTTCAGAGGAAGTTCTTTACTGAGCACTGGAACAGGCTGCCCAAGGAGGCGGTGGAGTCACCATCCCTAAAGGTGTTTTTAAAAAGAGTGGCTATGGTCTAGTGATTAAGAATGCTGGGATGAAGGTTGGACTGGGTACTCCTGGTGGTCCTTTCCAACCATAGCAATTCATACTGATTAGATGTTATACTAAGGAATTCAGTTTAATCAAGGACTTGTCAGTGTGAAACTGATGGAACTCGAGCTTGAAGGTCTTTTCCAATCTAAGAAATTCTGTGATTCTGTTTGCTAAGCTATAAACTAGCCTTGCTACATAGTAACTAACCCTAATGCTTTGGGCTTGTCTGTCTGGAAACTACTTTGCTGTGAGTTTATCAGGAATAGGCACCAAATGCCTCCATACAACAGGCTTGCATAGCCAGCGTGACACAGCGCCAAAACTGCACGCCTGCAAGACCTCCTGCCTCAAAGTCTTCTGCCAAGACTGGGAAGCCCTGGAAGGGACACACAGATTGTTCAGAAGGAACCAGGACCAGTTCAGATGTTTTCTGCTTCCTTTCTCAGCATCTTTGATAGAGCCTGGGAAGATCAGAAGCTTCAGCAGGTAAGATGACACCAACAGGATTCCCTGCAAGCTTTTGAGTACTGTCTGGAAACTACTTAGCCCTGTAAGTCAAAGGGCCAAGAGGATGATCAGAGGGCTACAGCACCTCTCCTATGAGGACAGACTGAAAGAGTTGGGCCTGTTCAGTTTGGAGAAGAGGAAGCTCCCAGGTCTTAAGGGGGCCTACGAAAAACTGGGGAGGGACTTTTTAGGCTCTCAGGTAGTGACAGGACTAAGGGGAATGGAGCAAAGCTGGAGGTGGGGAGATTCAGATTGGATGGGAGGAGGAAGTTGTTTAGCATGAGAGTGGTGAGTGCCTGGAATGGGTTGCCCAGGGAGGTGGTTGGGGCCACATTGCTGGAGGTGTTTGCAGCCAGGCTGGCAGAGGCTGTGGGCAGCCTAATCTAGGGTAGGGTATCCCTGGGCACGGCAGTGGGGTTGGAGCTAGATGATCCTTGTGGTCCCTTCCAACCCTGACTGATTCTATGAAATCCTTAGGAAAGCTCTGTAAGAAATTCTGTAAATGCAAACCTTCTGTCTTAAACAGAAAGAGCTTCCTGACTCCATCTAGTGGGCAAGTGGTATAATTGACTGCAAGAACCTCTCTTCCACTTCTTTTGAGTGTAATGTTGTATTATTGCTGGTTATTTGCTCTAGGTTCAGTTGTTCCTTTGTATCATGTTTTTGTTACTGTTGCACAGAACCTAATTATTATTGAAAATTACTGTGCTGGTGGTGAGATAGTCCTGAATATCAAAATAAATAAACTATATTAATGTTGGAAAAATGCCATATCACATTAATATCCTCCATTGCACAGCTCTGGCCACATGGTAGGGAGCTGTGCCTCCCACAGAAGATAAAATCCATCCCACCATATGGGGCTGCAGTGTTTGAGGCTCTTGGCAAACCACAGCAGCAGAAAGAGATGGCTTTTATTCTGTGTCAGTTTGTGTTTATTTCCAAACTTTGACCTGGGAAACACTGCTGATTTGTTAACTATATCTAAACTGAGGAACTGCCTGGTTGCAAAGATGTTAGATGTTACTGGGGTTAAGTGAGATGGAGACAGTGTCTCCTGGAAGCAGGAGTGCTGGAAGTCCAGCCTTTGCTATCAGTCTGTCAGGGTAATGCCTTTTGCTTGATCCTTTCCTTCAGACCAGGATGAATCTGTATGTGCTAACTACTTGCCTGCCACAAACATGGAATAATTAATTCCTGTTGCAGTGAACTAACTGATTTCCACTGTGTAGGTTTCTCCATAAGTCGAGCTGAATCAGTTCCTAGTGAGACACACAAGCAGCTCTTCCTACATGCTTGAAATACTTTCTACAAAAGTTTAATAAAACTTCCTTGCAAACTATGAGTGTTTTTAAAATACCATTTCAATTTAGTATACAGAAAGTGGGATGCAGCTAATCATGTTAAAGAAAGCAAACCTTGGAGTAGCCTTCCAGTATCTGAAGGGGACATACAGCAGGGCTGGGGAGGGACTATTCACAAGGTCTTGTAATGACAGGATGAAGGGGGATGGGTTTAAACTGGCAAAGGGGAGGTTTAAACAGGATGTTAGGAGGAAGTTCTGTACAGTGAGGATGGTGAGACACTGGCAGAGGTTGACCAGGGATGTTGTGGCTGCTCCCTCCCTGGAGATGTTCAAGGCCAGGTAGCATGAGGCCTTGAGCAACCTGAACTAGTGGGAGGTGTCCCTGCCTATGGCACAGGGGGGTTGGAACTGGATAATCTTTGAGGTCTCTTCCAGCCTAAACCATTCTATCTATGTTTTGTTGTATTGTTAGCTGTTTGTCTTTAACTTCTGCTTCTCTTGCTTGCTCTTGGTATTTCATACCAGTAACTAAAACCAGATGGACCTTACCTCAAATGCTGCCTTGTGAATTAAAGGTCCTGCTGAAGTTGGATAACCTTGGTTAAAGTTACCTTGATGTTGTAGCATTTTCTCTGTGTGATGTATAGCTTTCCTGTATTGCATACACATTGCCTTCCTGAGCATGATAATGAAGCTGAGAACAGCAGAAGGACAAACGAAGTTTGCAGAAAGGAGAAGAGACCTGAGGAATATGACTAAACCTGATGGACATTTCTAACACCTTCAGAATTGCCTCTGGAATAACAAAATACTTCCAAGCAACTTTGTTGTTCGCTGGTGATATGAGTCTCTTGCTCATGGGCCTGGAAAGGTTATTAACTGGTCTTTAGTAGAAATGAGATCTATTGCCAAGTGGTTAATTAATATTTCATTTCTATGTGTTTATTTATTTATAGGAGAGCTGATTTTTATTTAAAGGCAAGGCTGGCATTGTGCTTTCTGGCCACTGAGCAAAGTTGCTTTAACTATCTGTTGTGATGTGCTAATTGGATTTGACCCTTGTAATTGTGTGTGTGAAGAAATAAAGAATACAGTCCTAATGTATTATTTATTGTAATTGTCTTCATTAATTATTTCCACTCACGGAGTTTTGTGTTTTGCTGTCCTTGCTAATGCATGACCCGAGCAGCTGAGAACTGCCCTTCACAGCTCATTGCTGAAGACCTATTACAGCACAGAATTATTTTTTTATAGCTGTTACAAAATATAAACCTTTGAGAAAATGCAGCCAGAGATTTTGCTGGGCAACTGGACCCTAAGCATACCAGAGGGTGCCTCACCTGCCCACCAAATCCTGCTTGAGGAAGGAATAGGTCTCTAGTCTTTGGTCCTGGGGGGATGCTCAGCATGGCACAGATTAGGCAGGAGAACCACACTTGGGCTAGGTGGGGCAGAGCACAGCTTGTGTAAGTAGGTGCAGCGAGTCCTATAAAAGAAGAGAGGCAACACTAGAACCTCCCAGAGGGTTCCCAGGCAGTGTCTGAGCTTTCAGGTTCTGTTGGGATAGAGTCTCCTGAGTGTTCTTGAGAGAGCAGCCAGCTGTAGAGTGCTGATCTCTTTATCTAATTAAATAAAACAAACATAATAAATAAAAAAAGTAAAAGGCACCTAAATACCAAGCAAGGCTCAGTTAGACATTTTCACTCAAATTCTTTTAGTTCACAACTGCTATGGGGAAATTCAAACGTTTTAATTTGAAAGAGGATTCTTGCCGTGACAGCAAAGCCTTTCCCCCCCCACCCCCGGCTCTTGTTTCTCACCTCCCAATGAAAAACTGCACTGGAGGGAAGAGGGAAATATAATTTATTTCTTTTTTAAGCAATATGACCACTAAACATATTTTAACACTTCTGCACCATGCACACATTTATTTTTCATCTGTTTACCCTGTATTTCTCTCTCATATACTTGTTAACCACAGACAGTAAATTGTGTTTTTTTTCCCCTCTATAGCAATGCTCTGTTGCAATACAGCAGTAAGTCCTCTATCTTAATTTTATGTTTTATTGATCTCTGCCTTCATCATACTTTACCTGCTCTAGCCTTATTGCTGCTCCTAAGGTCCTAAATGTGTCAGTCTGGACTACCAAGACTCATTTTTCTTCCAAGTTATGACCCCATCCAGAATTTGGTTGTAACTTAAATCAGTGCTTTCAGTTAAAGAATACACCCATGGAAAGCTGATGATGCTTTCCAGAACTGTAGAAGGTTACACATGGATCAGGGTAGGTGCTCAGAAGAAATTAAAAATCCCATAAAGCTGGAAAAAAAATGTCTCATACAAGCAGTAGTGGTATCTTCAGTGCAGTTTGCAATCAGCAAGGAGAGAAACCTGCAAATTGGGTTAGTTAAGATTGCTGAGTATTCCTTGAAATATAACTTAATGAACTGTGTGTAGTTAAGTGCAACAGCTGCAGGAGAAAATATACCACAGGCAAAGCAGAGGTCTGGAATTCAAATCCTGCCTTTGTCAATATGAGTTAGGTTCTTGCCATTTTCTTTTATCCAGACCTAGGACTTAATTTCATTTCTTCTTTCTGCTTTTCCTTCAATGCTTTCAGGAATCCACCAGTAAGCATCCCATTGCCACAACCTCCCTGGGCAACATGTACCAGTGTCTCACCACCCTCACTGTAAAGAACTTCCTCCTCCTCACATCCAGTTTCATTCTCCCCTCTGCCAATTTAAACCCATTCCCCCTCATCCTGTCATTACAAGACCTTGTGTATAGTACCTCCCCAGCCCTGCTGTAGACCCCCTTCAGATACTGGAAGGCTATCTTGAGTCTCTCTGAGACCACTCGGTACACTACAAGAAATAGAACAAGGTTTTGGGATGAAAATTTCCCCGAGGTGCATTTGTCTTCCCTATCCCTTAGGCATTTTCTTAAAACCCTGTATTGCCACTTCAAGTGTTTACAGCCTCAGTTCCTCTGCCTCAAAAGTAATTATGCTCATGATGAATCCTGCTAGCTCGACGCTAGAACTACATGTAACGGTGACCAAGCTGCCCTATGCTCAGCAGCCAATCTACTGAAAAAATCAATGCTATCATTAATTACACAAATATGTGCCATTAAAGTAGTTTGTCACCCTGCTCTGCTGTGCATTGCATTCTTAATTAGGCACGCAGCCTCCGTGTTCCGGCGCCACCAAGCAGGATCACTTCTTCCCACTGATAGCAGGTTGTGGTATATAATACTGTGGACGTGGGAATTACTGATGCAGTTAAGAAATTTTGCAGAACTTGGACATCTGGATCAGATTTGGTTACCTGTTGGCCTGCTCGTTGAGTGATATCCTCTAGAACCGTATTTCTGATGGGTCTGTTGTTGCTTCTGATAGGAACTGTACAGCAGCCACCTCTTAACTATGAAAATGCAGCAGACATTGTGAATAACAGAACTGCAGCGTGTCTGAGGTTGGAAGGGACCTCAGCAGGACATCTAAGCAAACCCTCCTGCTTGAGCAGGACCCCCTCAAGTTACCTTGCAGCACCTAGAAGGAGTTTTTAATATCTCCAGGGATGGAGAATCCACTGCCTCCCTGGGCGATGTGTGTCTCATCCTCACAGTGTTCCCTGATGTTCAGAGGGAACTTCCTGTTCACAGAATCACAGAAGCATCCAGGCTGGCAAAGCCCCTCAGGATCACCAAGTCCAACCTAGAACCCTATTCTACAAGATTCACCTTAAACCACATCCAAACGACCCTTAAAGACATTCAGAGTGGGTAACTCCACCACCTCCCTGGCCAGCTCATTCCAGCCCTCTGGACCGGCTCCAAAAGTTCCATGTCACAGAATCATAGAATCATGGAATGGTTTAGGTTTGAAGGGATCTCAAAGACCATCCAGTTCCAAGTCCCCAGCATAGGCAGGGACACCTCCCACTAGAACAGGTTGCTCAAGGCCTCATCCAACCTGCCCTTGAACATCTCCAGGGAGGGAGCAGCCACAACTTCCCTGGGCAACCTGTGCCAGTGTCTCACCACCCTCACTGTAAATAACTTCCTCCTAATGTTCCATTTAAATCTCCTCTCTGCCAGTTTAAACCCATTCCTCCTTGCCCTGTCATAACAGGACCTTGTGAACAGTCCCTCCCCAGCCCTGCTGTAGGTCCCCTTCAGATACTGGAAGGCTACTGTAAGGTCTCCTTGAAGCCTTCTCTTCTCCAGGCTGCAGAGCCCCAACTCTCATAGCCTGTCCTCATCCAAGGCCAGGTTGGATGAGGCCTTGAGTGACCTGTTCTAGTGGGAGGTGTCCCTGCCTATGGCACAGAGCGGGGGTTGGAACTGGCTGATCTTTGAGGTCCCTTCCAACCTAAACCATTCTATGATTCTAAAACATCAGAACAACCACACTAAAGACCCTGGGAAAAAAAAAAATTGCTTACAAAATGAGTACTGCAGAGTGTAGCTGTGGAATCTTTGCCGTCTGAGAAATATTTTGAGTGCGGACTGTTTACATCACATTAGTTTGGGCCAACCCTGTGTCTCGTTTAAGGTAAGCACTTTGTTTTCGCCATATAATGGTGTCACATCTCCTGCTTTGAAAAATTGATGGCTCCTCTGTACATAATTCATAGTCTTGTGCCTGCTGCGATGAGTGAGAAACGCTTAATGTATTCGTGGAATTGCTTCTCCTAACATTTTCAAGGTCAGGCACTTAATTGATGCTTGATTCTAATTCTATCAGTGTCAGCATGTTAATAATAAAAAAAAGAAGAGGAAATGACAAAGTGAATGTTTCTTAAGATAAGTTTCCATCTCTGCAGCGTACACAGAGAACATGGTGAAAGCCTCGCACCTGATTTATGTTGACTCTTCTGCATGAGGAGAACTCTTTATCATATAATCCCTGAGTTATTTTTCAGATGTAGTGTAATTATTGAGAATTTTCAAGTCTACTGCCAAGAGAGCCAAAATCTTTCCAAGAACAATTTGTTATTAGGTCGGCTGATGTTTGTCTACAGAGAGGAACTGATGTGGTTGTGTTTTAAAGTCTTGCAGCCTTTGGGAGGTGGTTTATGAAGCTTCTGCTTTCCTTCATGCATTTGGTCAGCGACTGCATGAACTGCAGAGCACTCCAGCCCCTCAGTCTTCCAAGCCTATGGGTCACCGGTTCTTCTCAGTTGTCCTCAGCTTTCCTCTAAACTTTTGGAGTGCTTGGACAGATCATCTCTAGCTCAACCCACCAGTTATGAAACTGGGGAGCAGATTCACCTTCAGGCAGGTGCACTTCATTGATCTCCTGTCTTTTGCATCAGTGTAACAATGATAGAGCTGGAAAATGCTGGAAACTCATGTTCACCAAGGGATTCACCTGACATAAGGTCAGTCAATTAAAGTGCTATGCAAACAGGAATGGAATTCCTTAAATTTAACCAAATACCCTAAAGCCGCCCTAAGACAGCTCTGAATATGTGAATCTTAGGAAAGTCACTTTGCAAACCAGCTCTGCAGCCAGGAATAAGAGAAAGAAGTCTGCAAAGTCAAGCAAGATCAGCTGCTAAAAGTCACAATGATTCTCTAAAGACCTGCAAAAAAGTGAAGAATGTAGGAGAAACTAGGGGTGTGGAGGTGGGGAATGGGGAGAAGAGAGAGCTAGAAAGGGAAAGAGGAGTAACACAGAAATACAAATAATAGATGTGTCTTTTGGTATTTTTTCTCTACTATACTCTCAACAGAACTTCAAAGGGACTTGGAAAAGCTTCCTGATGTCATTTTTCTTGTTAGTTTAATCCTTATTTCAACATACACTTGGTTCCCCCTAAGACTTGGGAATAAAAGCAAATGCAGCAACTCATTCTGTTTACTCAACTTTGCTGAAATAAAGATGATACTGTAAGGGTGATATGCGCTGCCAGTGTTGGACAGATGGTTTGTCTCTTGAGAAGTCTGTGTCCCTAAACTATAAAGGAGAATTAAAAAACTTAAATTAAGTTAACTTTCTAAAAAAAAAAAAAAAAGAGAGAGAAAAGAAAAGAAAAGAAAGAAAAGAAAAGAGAAGAAAAGAAAAGAAAAGAAAAGAAAAGAAAAGAAAAGAAAAGAAAAGAAAAGAAAAGAAAAGAAAAGAAAAGAAAAGAAAAGAAAAGA
>VWZI01008213.1:914182-925387 GCA_013396835.1 Psilopogon haemacephalus
CATGACATGAAATTACATTATATTGTATTGTATTATAATAATATACTATTGTGTTATATTATTATATCATATTATATTATCAATATTTTAATATTATTATTTTATTTCAGTAAGAGACAATAATGGACTTCTTAGCAAGCTGCACATTAAAATGCATTTTGTGTAACTGTCCTGTATTTGATTCCCCAATTACCTCTTCACTACCCAGTGTCTTTCTCCAACTCTCCTTAATGTCAAGTTCTATTATTAGCTTTGAAGTCTCCAATGAGTGATGAAAGAAGAGTGTTTGACTGCATAATAAAAATAATCACTGAAATTAAATCCAAAATTATAGCTGAGATTTCTTGTACTAAAAAAAAAAATTAAAAAAAAAAAAAATTAGAGACCTCTATCAGAATAAAAGCAGCTGAAGACAGCTTGCTGTAGCAGGAAAAAAATTTTAAAAATCAAGTTTAGAACTCAGCTTCCTATTAAAAAAAAAAAAGAAAGACTATTTCTTTAATTCAGAAAAAAAGAGAATAAAAGTAGAATAGAATTTGATGAAGTTCCTTGTAATTGTGAATTGGTTAATTAAAAAGGCTGCCATGTAAGTTGTTCCTAGGGGTACATTTGTGAGAAGTGCTTTGCTGAGATATTTGTAGAAGAGACATTGCTGTGGATTAACAAATTTGCTAAGGCTTGATTCACATCCAGCAAAAGCAAAGCTGCCTGCAGCCCTTCCCATGAACTTTCATGTGAGACAGATCAGTCTGTTAAGCTGCTCGTTCACCTTAGCCTGTATGGTAGGGGCTGCCAATAATATTGGTGGAAAGCTGACACTGGGGCAAGTTCACAAGCTGAAGATGAAATCTCAGTCCCTGTCAAAACAAACAAGCAAACCTATTTCCCATCCCCTAGACACCATGGAAGAGCTGAAGCTGAAATGGGTTTCAGAAGTTAAACCATTCCACTAAGAGGGAAAAAAGTTTTTGAGCGAAGCTGAAATCCTGGATACTACCTTGTTAACAGAGAAATAGAAGATCACCCTGAGAGAGCAGCACACAGCTCTCCCCTATGCAAAACTGCAAAATACCAACCAACCAATCAACCAAAAAAACCCCAAAACCCACGACAAACCCAAACCATCACTTCTTATTTGGGCTGTTTGAGATGAAATGTAAATTTTCAAAACACCTTTGTTTAAACATTTGTGTTTGCAAATAAAATGTGCTGACTCTTCCAGATTTTTCAAGGAGAAAGAGAACCAAATCAAGCAGACAACGGAAGAGAAGTTCTGTCTTTGCAAAACAAATGGTTTAACTTGGTGAATAATCATTTTTAATCTAGAACATACAGTTTCCAAACATGACACCCTAATTTTTTTTCTGGTCATATAAGCAATAGTTTCCTTTCTTCAAGAGGCAGGTTGCCTGGTTTGGTTCTGCTTCTGCCATATATACAACAGCTTCCTTTCTTCAAGAGGCAGGTTACCTGGTTTGGGTCTGCTTCTGTCATATATACTACAGTTTCCTTTCTTCAAGAGGCAGGTTGCCTGGTTTGGTTCTTCTTCTGTCCTATGTACAACAGTTTCCCTTCTTCAAGAGGCAGGTTACCTGGTTTGGTTCTGCTTCTGCCATATATACAACAGTTTCCTTTCTTCAAGAGGTTTGGGTCTGCTTCTGTCATATATACAACAGTTTCCTTTCTTCAAGAGGCAGGTTGCCTGGTTTGGGTCTACTTCTGCCATATATACTACAGTTTCCTTTCTTCAAGAGGCAGGTTACCTGGTTTGGGTCTTCTTCTGTTATATATACAACAGTTTCCTTTTTTCAAGAGGCAGGTTGCCTGGTTTGGGTCTGCTTCTGTCATATATATAACAGTTTCCTTTCTTCAAGAGGCAGGTTGCCTGGTTTGGTTCTGCCTGTAGTTGTGGAAGACCTTGAAACAACAAATCCCAATGCTCATATAAAAGCATTATGCTCTGGACAAGACTGTGAGGCTTCAGCACGGATTGCTTCATGCTTAGCAGATTGTAGTGCCTATCAAGGACTGCTTCCATCATGACAATAAAATGGTGCTTTGAGAGCCTTTCTTTGAGTTGAAGGACTTAAAAGAGCATAGAGAGCAGTACCTTTGGGAGGACAGGGTCAAGCCAAAATGGTTTCAAGGCTCTATGAAGCACATCACAGCTGCTGAAGGTAAGCTAATCTAATTCTGTCTTAATATTATTGTTTCTTTTTAAAAATGGTTCTTCCTGATATGTTTTTTTCCACTTCAGGTGGAGAATTTGAAGAGCATAAGTGCTAATGACAGGTGGATTTTGGACAACTGTACCAATTTAGTCTGCTTTTAAAAGGTATGTGACAATTGAGGTTTGGAAATTTATGTTTTTAGAGCTCTTTTCTGCCCTTTTTTTCCTTTTTTCTTTTTTTTTTGCTTGTGTTCGGTGCCAACTGATTAAATGTCCTGCTTGACCAAGAATAACGTTATGAAATGAAACATTCCCCTCAGTGATATTACATGGTTTGAAATCATATATTACCCTAATTATTATGTTAGTTATTTTAAAAGGAACCAAAGGGTTGGATGTGAAATTTTTATACATTCTATCCTTTTTTTTTTTTTTTTTTTCTGCTGTGTAGATTCCCTGTCTTTTAGTAATTGCCTAATGAGGACATTAGCATTCGTTTGTAATACTGCTTTGATAATATCAGAAGATTTCTGAAGTTCATAAGACATGAAAAATGTATTTGTTCATGAACCAGGGCTGTGGTTTTATAGTTGCAGGGAGTTATTACCCATGAAACTGTAAGCACCAAAGTGTTTTCAATGCAAGAAAAAGAAAAAAAAAAAGCTTAGAAAAATATCAGTTGAGTTCTCAGTTCTTAACATACTTTATGTGTAGTTTTGTAGACTTTGCAGCACATCTCTGAGCATCAACTTGTGCCTGATGCTCATGGTGCAAGATATAATTGCTGACACACAAGACTGAGATCAGTTCTAATGTGTCTTTATTGCAATTCAGTTTTAGCATCTAAAGGATGCAGCCCTGTAATTAATGTTATGAATCTGTAGTTTTGTCTAAGGAACACTAATTTTATAGTACTTGGAGTTTATAATTCAGCTTTAGTATAGTGCCTAATAACTTTGATGATTCCATTATGACTGTGGTTAAGGAATACTTATATGAGATAACTTGGGGCAAATTATAATTGTAAATCATAGAATCAGTCAGGGTTGGAAGGGACCACAAGGATCATCTAGTTCCAACCCCATGCGTAGGGATACCCTACCCTAGATCAGGCTGCACACAGTCTCATCCAGCCTGGCTGCAAACACCTCCAGGGAAGTGGCCCCAAACACCTCCCTGGGCAACCCATTCCAGGCTCTCACCACTCTCATGCTGAACAACTTCCTCCTCACGCCCAGCCTGAATCTCCTCACCTCCAGCTTTGCTCCAATACCCCTAGTCCTGATAGCCTCCCCAGCTTTTTTTGTAGGCCCCCTTCAGATCCTGGAAGGCCACAAGAAGGTCACCTGGGAGCCTCCTCTTCTCCAGCCTGCACAGCCCCAACTCTTTCAGTCTGTCCTCATAGCAGAGGTGCTGCAGCCCTCTGAGCATCCTTGTTGCCCTTATGATTTCAACTTCCACTTTACTCCTTAAACTCAGTAGTCTGTTGGTGGTGTTAGTCTTAACTAAATGTGGATTTAAAATATTGCTGGGGCTTATGCTGTTTGTGCCCTGTTGGAAAGGTTTGCTTTGGACACTTTTGCCACTCCTTGCAAACTGCAGAAACCAAAAAGCTCTGAAACAAATATTCTGGGCAACACAGAAAGTGGCTGTAGTTTCTCTGCTGAAGTTATCTGTCCTGATTTGAACTTAGTTTCAGTGTTTAGTTCCTTGCAGCAGCTTCAAACGAGCGACCCAGTTGAATCTCCTTAAGCATTAAGTACAGCTGAAGAAGGCTGCTCATCGTTTACCATGAGCTGATCATTTTTGTTGTTTGCAACTGTGATGATTATGGTGTGTATAACACTGAATGAGTCATTTGCCCTCCGGTGGTGCTTTGGAGAGCCTGTGCTATCTGCAGATGCTTTAGGACTACAAATGAGGGTTGGGTTTGTGGTTGGGTTTTTTTTTTTCCCTACCTCAGGGCTACAGATTTTGAAACTATCTGGCCTAGGTTGGATTTGTAATGTTTGAACACGGTGCAGTTATCTAGGGGTGGTTTTCATGGGAGAAATCTCACTTGGGCTTTCCTGCCAAGCCAGAAGAAAATTAGTCAAGCTGATTTTGAGTTAGAAGTCATGCTCCTGAACATGAAGCTACTCTGTATACAGTGACTGACATAGCAAATACATTGCACAGAGTGCAAGGATTCACAGGGATCTGTGGCCCAAATGATGCTCTAGAGAAGGGACAAGAAGTAGGAACATAATTCTGAACCTCAAGCATGAGTTGAAAGTCAAGGGGAAGTGTCAAGCATCTTGTACTTGAACTTTGGCAGCTCAGAGAGGTAAGAGGGGAAGACTTTGTTGTGAAGCACATCTCTTCTTCAAACCATAGCAATTGAAGGGAACCACAAGCCTTACAGGGCTTGTTAAGATGGATGTGATTAGAGGAGTGAACACTGTGTTAAGTACCAAGATGGTCCTTGCCACCTGCAGTCTTCTGCAGCCAGAGGAGTTGTGATGTTGCCAAGGATTTCACAGGATTATAGGAAGGTAGGGGTCAGAAGGACCCTTGGGGGTCATCTAGTCCACCTCCCCTGATAAAGCAAGTTCACCTAGATCACATCCAGGTGCTGTAAGGGTTGTACACGGATAACATTTCTCTGTGAATTTCTCAGACATTTCCATGCTGCCACCCACTATTTGCACATGTGCACAGGATCATTCACTTACCATCACTTTTGTGAGGTATTTTACACTGCATAGACTGCCCAGACTTTTTTAACCTTTCTTTTATTAATGTATCTACGTGTGGTTTTGCCTGCTTAGCTCAGTGTAATCTGTCTCCATCTGTGCCTCTGTCATCCCTAACCTGAATTTTCAAATACACCAGGACTAAGGACATTGTTCTTGCCCTGTTTACAATATTAGTTTCTCACAGGTTGTTCTGAAACAATAGAAGCACAAGTTTGAGATGCTGCCTTCTGGCATATATGTTTAAACATAGCAGCTATACTCAAACACAGGAATGAAAACAATTTTGTGGCTTAACTGTTTCATTAAAGTTTGCTGTGAACTATGGAACTCTGACTTCCTGCAAATGTCTTCGGAGGTGCTGTTTTTATTAATCATGCAGAAGCTTTTAATAGAATGAATTTATTAAGGGAATATTTGGCAATGTAACTGATCTCATCCTGTGTAAAAAAAAAAAAACAACTTGATTTTTCCTTAGTCAGCAACAACTCTAAGTGCTGAGATCACTTCATCTATCCCATAGATACTTGGGGATAAAAAGGCAAACACAGATCTTTCATCTACCTTAGAATCTCAGCGTGAGAACTTAATGTGAAATTTCCATCTGGAAATTACAAGGCCAGATGCTTGTGTAAATCCCAGAAGAAAATATACATCTGTCACCTTTTTNTTTAAAGAGGATTTATTTAATCACCTTGGCACATCATTTAGCCTGTCATTCCCATCAGCCTGTAGCCTTTAGCTCTCTTTGTATCAAGTCCTCTTGCATTTGTAGAATAAGACTGAGGTAATCATTTCTCTAACCAGATGCAGGAGGACCATTGATTTAAATTGTTTTGTGCAGCAGCACGATGGAGAAGAGCAGGTGGGTATAAATAAGTAAAACTCATCGGCACAGATCCCTGCTATTAAGTTCACCTAGGTTATGAACTTATTCATACTTCCTTGCTTCACCATGTTAAGAAGCCACCCAGAAAAAGCTTTTAGCAGGGTAATGGAAATAAGCAAACCTACTTAATGGAAGCATGCTCTGAAGTTCTATGCTGCTTCATTAGTCTCAAAGAGCAGGTTACTTCTGGATCCAAGGTCTACCAAATTTTGAATGCATGCTGATATCTGCCTGGATCATCTTCCTGAAAGTTCTGTAAAGCAGAAAATTCTTCAGAGCAGGATGTGAACAAAAGTACAAGTGAAGAGGAACATGAGGCCTGTGGAAACTGCTGTGAGTTTTGTTATAATTATAGAATCATAGAATGGATTAGGTTGGAAGAGACCTCAAAGCTCATCCAGTTCCAACCCCACTGTACCATAGGCAGGGACACCTCCCACTAAAACCTCAAAGCCTCATCCAACCTGGCCTTGAATACCTCCAGGGAAGGAGCAGCCACAACCTCCCTGGGCAACCTGTGCCAGTGTCTCACCACCCTCACTGGAAAGAACTTCCTCCATTTAAATCTCCCCTCTGCCAGTTTAAACCCATTCCTCCTCATCCTGTCATTCCAAGACCTTGTGAATAGTCCCTCCCCAGCTCTCCTGTAGGCCTTTTGAGATACTGGAAGGCCACTCCAAAGTCTCCTGGAAGCCTTCTCTTCTCCAGGCTGCAGAGCCCCAACTCAGCCTGTCCTCATAGCAGAGCAGAGCTGCTGCAGCCCTTTCAGCATCTCGGTGGCCCTCCTCTGGACTCTCTCCATCAGTTCCATGTCCTTCTTGTGTTGGAGGCTCCAGAACTGCACACAGTACTCCAGGTGAGGTGTGAGGAGAGCAGAGCAGAGAGGCAGAATCCCCTCCCCTGCCCTGCTGGCCACTCTGCTCTTGCTGCAGCCCAGCACACGGTTGGCTGCCTGGCTGCACGCACACTTACAACAAGTGACTGAACACACAGTGTGTAGACATTTTGCTTTTATTCAGGTTTACTTTTATGTCAAACCTATATCTGCAGGCTAACCCACACTTGCACACGCATGCATGCATCACTGCTGGGTTCTGCACACCCTGCTGGGTGCCACTAGAGAGCTGGGAGAGCTGCCACAGTGAGAGATTGCTCACTGTGAAGCAACAGTGCACGATGCGTTGTGTATAGTGGAAGCAAAATTAGGTCACGTACATGTGAATGACTTTCTCCACTTTCACAAGCTGGTTTCAGTTGTAAAAAAATTATTATTATTTCATTTGTTATTGCAGCGTGTTTAAGGATGCTTTCCAGTCAAGAGAGTGATACAGCTAACTATAAATGATTTAAGGCTAGGCTGGATGAGGGCTCTGGCCAGCCTGATCTAGGGTAGGGTGTCCTAGCCCATGGCAGGGGGGTTGGAACTGGATGATCTTTGTGGTCCCTTCCAACCTTGTCTGGTTCTATGAACCTCTTTGCACTTTTAATGTTTGCATTTGCTAGTTATTTCTTAAAGTGTTCTAGTTTCACCTGCTCCCTGTGTGTATAAGTATCCAAACCCTGCATTTTAAACATTGTAGGGCAGGGGGGTTGGAACTAGATGATCTTTGTGGTCCCTTCCAACCCTGACTGGTTCTAAGAACCTCTTTGCAGTTTTAATATTTGCATTTGCTAGTTATTTCTTAAAGCATTCTGCTTTTGCCTGTTCCCTGTGTGTATAAGTATCCAAACCCTGTGTTTCAAACATTGTAGGGTGGGATGTCCCTGACCATGGTAGGGGGATTGGAACTGGATGATCCTTGTGGTCCCTTCCGACCCTGACTGATTCTATGATTCTATGATTCTGTGCCATCCTCTTAGATTCAGTGGCATACAAAATAGTCCTTCTCACAATAGAACTTTTGACCTGGAAACAGAGCCAAGCTTTCAAATTATCTTTGCCCTTATTTCATCCCTTCTCACCTGCTGAAAATGAAAGAGTGCTTTCCTGACAAAAAAAAAAAAACTTACCATGCTGTGAAGAGGGCTGAGTATTTTCCCCCTGACTTTATATTTATTCTTAGATTTCCATTTCCTGATTGGTAATCATAACGAACAGACAAAATATTAGTCATTTTTATGAATAAGAAAAGTACTTTTCTCACATTACTCATATGTAGAAGGTAATGTTTTCTGGGTTCAGTCAACATCAACCTAGAAAATCTCTGCATAAGGACATGGAAGCTGTCTTGAGGTGATTGAAATGCCTCTCTCTTTCATAGCTGGCAGAGTTTACCAACCTGCCAGTGCTCCTGGTTTAAATATACAGAGTTTGAAGGCTGTGTCATCTGTCACCATTTGTCATACTCATTGTTTGTAGCCTGTAGTAGACTAAAATAAATTTAAACCAAAGATTTCTTTGAGGGATTCCGACATTAGCAGAAAGCAAAATTCAGGATGCAGGCACTGACCGTCCTACTGCCATGAGATGTTTGTGACTTTGAATGACAGAGGAGGCATTTTGAGACTGTTAGAGAGGGCAACCCAGAGCAGTTCTCTGTGTTTTCGTCGCCTGGTTGTTCCTACTTAGCATCCATGACTTAAAGCACTGAATTTTAATGTCACCTCAAAAATGTATTTAAAATATCTCCTCTTGCTCTACTCCCCTAAATTCTAGCAAAAATGCTAAAAGGCACAGTGCTTGTTGCCCTTCAAGAGTCCCACCAGGCTCCTATGCTCTAATTCTAGTGGAAGGAACGTCCTAATGCATCTGGGGTGCTTGCTCACTCGTGTTACTTGAGTGTGAGCTTCATTTCTTTCACCTGGCCTGCTGTGTTAATTTCTGAAAGCTGTATTGTAATCATGAACTACTCTGATTACAGGGATCGCTTCTAGAGAGGTGGAGTGCCTTGTCATGCCACGTAGCAATCAGATTTGGATTGCTATGGATAAAGTATTAGTGTATTTACCTCATAATTTTTCAGAAGAAAAATTTTTCAGAAGAAAAATTAAGATTTTTTTTGTTGTTGTTGTTGTTGTTGTTGTTATGTGGATATCCACTCTGCAGCTGTCCAAAGAGAAGCTGATAAATGCCTTTATTATACTGGGAGCAAATATGAAATGAGAAAAGGTCTGACTACTTAGAGATCTGTTCTTTTTCTTTGTTCTTATGAACAAAGGCTGATTGCCAGGGCTGCATTGGCACATCTGTTATACATGCCACCTCCTGTGGACATTGATGATTTTACAAGGTCTTCTCATGACAAGGCACTCTGTCATAATTTCCAAATACCTTTGAACTTCAGCAACCTGTGAGCACTGAGTAGCCCTGGTCTTCTGCTTGTCACTCTGAGTAACTGCTGCCAACTTGAATTCATCAGTCTTAATATTTAGGTCATTGAAGTATACTCTAAAGTTAGGAAACGAATCCTAATGTCAGGTCTTGTGTTAGCTCTGCACGTCATTCTGCTTGGGAACTCATTTTCCAGGCTGAGGAGTTTTCTGTTTACACAGAGCCATCTTTTAAGTGTCTTTTGATTTAATTACACATCCCTCTGCAGACATCAATGTTATATGCTAGTGGAACTATGAGTATGTATGAAAAGTGATTATTTTGGGCCTTATCCAAAAATGTCATTAGTCCACCTTAGTTTTTTAAAGGCAATTATCTCAGTGGTCTTCTGGAGTTCAAGCAGCTGCAATTCTTGTTCATGCTGCAGTAGAGGAAGTTTAGGTTAATGCATTGAGTATTGTCAGTAAGAGAATCATAGAATCATATAATCATAGAATCAGTCAGGGTTGGAAGGGACCACAAGGATCATCTAGTTCCAAACCCCTTGCTGTGAGCAGGGAAACCCTACCCTAGATCAGGCTAGCCAGAGCCAGATCAGGCTGGCCAGAGCCAGCCTGAATTACTGTGTCCAATTCTTGAGTCCCTATTAGAAGAGGGATGTGGACATGCTGGAGTGTGTCCAGAGAAGGGCCACGAGGATGCTCAGAGGGCTGCAGCACCTCTGCTGTGAGGACAGACTGAAAGAGTTGGGGCTGTTCAGGCTGGAAAAGAGGAGGTTCCCAGGTGACCTTACTGTGGCCTTCCAGGATCTGAAGGGGGCGTACAGAAAGTCTGGGGAGGGACTTTTTAGGCTATCAGGGAGTGACAGGAGTAGGGAGAATGGAGCAAAGCTGGAGGTGGGGAGATTCAGATTGGATGTGAGGAGGAAGTTGTTGAGCATGAGAGTGGTGAAAGGCTGGAATGGGTTGCCCAGGGAGGTGGTTGCGGCCAGACACCTGGAGGTGTTTGCAGCCAGGCTGGCAGAGGCTGTGTGCAGCCTGATCTAGGGTAGGGTGTCCCTGGGCATGGCAGGGGGTTTGGAACTAGATGATCCTTGTGGTCCCTCCCCTCTGCCAGTTTAAACCCATCATCACTTTGAGAGTAATTTCTGTGTTCCTCACTGAATCTGTTAAAAAATCTTGTCCTTGTCTTTAGATAGGCAGCCTGGATAATGACCAAGTACTTGATTCTTGGATATAAATGGGTTACCTACCTTCCAATCACAGCCTTGGCAAACTGATGAGCTGAGACTTTTGAAGGTTCAGCCTGTATCAGAACCAATCTATCTGCCTCTCTTTTTCCACAATGGCTTTTTGTTGCGCTCTTCACGAATAAACATACTGCGCTCTCTCAAAGATGGAAACGCTTTCTGTACCACTCTTTCTACTGAATTTGTTAGGGCCTCTTTGTCCTTCTGCATGCATGAAGCATGGTGAGCAACATGTGGATTTAGGGGATTTCCGAACAGCAAGAGCTTGTGCTAGGAGCCACCTCCTGGGCAGGTTTCTCCTTTATTATCTTTTCGGAGGATCGCTGTTAGACATTTTAATGACTTAAACTGCCTAGAAATAACAATGACATCCTGCATGTCATTCTGTGGGTCTCTCCTTGTTCCCTCAGTTTTCTTTCCTTAGCATGGTTTTACAGGGGGTGTGCCTCCCTCTTTTTTTTTTAATTAGTTTAGCCACTACTGCTTTCTTCTGTCTTATCTCTTCAGTGTCTCACACTCTACTTGATAACGTCAGCAGGCATTTTTCAAAGATTAGCCCAAGAGGGATCAAGAAACTGGCGCTAAGAATAGAAAGTCATTTCATATCCTTATACAGATGGAGGGTCTGATGGAGCTTCAGAAAAAGCCTGAAAGATAAAGGAACTTGAAAAGGCTGCCAGCTAAATCTTTTTGCATTAAGGTGGATTTATTGTTCCTTATTTATCATTCGACCAGTGATCAGATATCCTTTTGTCTTCTTCAGATAAAAGAATAACCTGTTAAATAGCTGAGGAGAGTGCAAAGCCTTTAGCAGGCTTAGTAGCTTGTGTGGTTTTTTTCTGCACATTTTTCTTCCTTTTTTTTTTTTTTTTTTTTTTTTTTTTTTTTTTT
>VWZI01008213.1:925403-963231 GCA_013396835.1 Psilopogon haemacephalus
TTTTTTTTTTTTTTACAGTATAGCCAAAGAAGATATTAGAAAGGATATTAGAAAGGAATTCTTTACAGTGAAAGTAGTGAGACACTGGGACAGGTTACCCAGGGGAGATTGTGAATGCCCCCTCCTAGAGGTGCTCAAGGCCAGGTTGGATGAAGCCTTGAGCAACCTGGGCTGGTTGGAGGTGTCCCTGCCCATGTCAGCTGTCCCTGCTCATGGCAGGGTGTTTGGCACTAGATGATCTTCAAGGTCCCTTCCAAGCCAAACCATTCTATGAATCTATGTATTTTTAGTAAATGAGCTAAGAACAAAATACAATACCTATTTTCAGTCCTGCTGAGGGAACCCAAATGATCATAATATCAAGTTTAGGACAGACTATCTCACCTATTTTCTGCATGAAATATATGCAAATCAGACAGTATCTCACATAGAAGTTGTGGCTTAGTAATACCTTTGAGATGTGGAAGTAGGGATTCCAAAACCATTTCACTGTAAAAAAAATGCCAGCTCATCTAACCCAATGAAGGGGAACAAACATGTTCAGAGGAGAGAATTATAAAATCTTAGAATGGTTTAGGTTGGAAGGGACTTCAAATCTCAGCCAGTTCCAACCCCACTGTGCCCATAGGCAGGGAACATCTCCCACTAGAACAGGTTGCTCAATTTCTTCTGCTGCATTTTTTCAGTGGATGCACTGGAGAGAATATTAAATAGCCAATTGCTTTGGTCTGCACATTTCTGAACAGCTTTGATTTTCTGTTTCAAATCCCTGCTTCCCTTTGTGCTATTTCTCTGTCCTTGTTGCAACATTTCCCAATTCAGCTGTCAGCTTCATTAATGTGTTTTCCATTCCCCCTTGCAGAATGTAAATGAAGATGTCAAAACACCTCCCACTAGAACAGGTCACTCAAGGCCTCATCCAAGCTGGCCTTGAACACCTCCAGGGAGGGAGCAGCCACAACCTCCCTGGGCAGCCTGTGCCAGTGTCTCACCACCCTCACTGTAAGGAACTTCCTCCTAAACCTGACCATTGACATCTCCAATGACAACAGAAACTGTTACACATGATTGTGTTGTTGGCAAACTTCCCCAAACTTGACTTTCTTCACACTATTACTAATGATGTGGAGTTGACACAGGACTAAAAGGAATGTGCCTTTCTCATTGCCCTGTGTAAGAGTGAGTTGAACGTGCACTTGGAAGAAAGAAGCACAGCTTTGCAAGAGTGAAAGAAATGTCTTTATTCCCTCCACAATGCCAAATGTCTTCCATGTCCTCCCAGTAGGGTGCAATAATTTATAGTTAAAAAAAAAAAAAAAAAGATCACGGTAAACCCCATCAAACATAGAGTTTTAGGTAGTTTATTACACTAAATGAATTAAATTTGTGTGACATAGTGCTTTGATGTTCTTCCCTTTTTTCTTCTGTTTTTCTTTAGCTGCTTGCTTTATTTACATTCATTTGACTTTGGTAGGATATATACATATATTATATANGGTTTAAATGACAGGAGATGTGTTGGTTTTGCCAGCGCAAAATGGTTTCACTGCTTTAGGCACAGTGTGGTTCTTTCCACTCCTCTTTTCTCCAAATCATTTCTTTCTTTTGAAAGGCATGCTATTAGTTTGTCTTAAAAACATAGGTGATAATGTGCAGTCAGAGCAGAGAAATGAAAGGGAGAGGATGCTGTCTGAAAAGTGCCTTTACTTGTAACCATTAGGAAGAAGACATTTCCCAATGTCATCTGTATTTCCAGATGATTTCCTTTGTGCTGTAAAATCTAGGGATGAGGGGGGGAAAAAAAGAGTTTTTAGAGTCATCTAGTCCTTCTCCCTGCCACTGCAATTATTCCCTGGTGTAAAATTGGACTGGCTCATCTAATGCAAGTTGGCCAGAGTAATGGGAATCTCATTACTTCTCGTTGAGAGGCGATACCCAAAGTTTAATAGACCTCACTGTTGGAAAGTACTGAATTGGTTCTGAATTTTCAGTTTCATAATTTTATTCAATTTGCCCCCTGATGTGAGTATCTACTTGTAGAAACTTCCACTTCCATCTTGGTTGATGTTCCTCAGTGGACATTTTCAGGCTGCTTGGATGACTTCCCACACTAATTGCTTACCTAAGCCCCACACCTTTCATCACTTCAGTATTTCTCATCAGCCATCGCAATCTATTAATTCTGTGCTTTTTTTTTCTGGGGTGTAACAATAGAAGTTTAACAAATTAGTTGCATTTAATTATGGCTTTAACTACAATAGATCAAAACTATAATTTTCCTGCTATGTGAAGACAGATAAGCTGATCCAAATACACGGTGATGAGTAGCCACAGATAAACATTTCTGCATTTCCAGCAGCAGAAAAAGTCAACCATCTTTACTCTATTGTGACTCAGTATTTAAAACTTTTGGCAATTAATGCTTCTCATAGAATGGTTTAAGTTGGAAGGGACCTCAAAGCTCAGCCAGTTCCAACCCCCCTGTGCCACAGGCAGGGACACCTCCCACTAGAACTTCTGCTGCATATTTCCGTGGATGCACTGGAGAGAATATTAAATAGCCAATTGTTTGGGTCTGCACATTTCTGAACACCTTTGATTTTCTGTTTCAAATCCCTGCTTCCCTTTGTGCTATTTCTCTGTCCTTGTTGCAACATTTCCCAATTCAGCTGTCAGCTTCATTAATGTGTTTTCCATTCCCCCTTGCAGAATGTAAATGAAGATGTCAAAACTAAATCTAACATGAATCCTGGAAATGCACCCCATTCCAGCTTCTCCTGAGTGCATTACCATTTATCATTAGCCCTTGTCAAGAGAACTTCCAGCCATTTCCCAGTTCAATTCCTCAAGCTGATTTGATTTAAGTTAGTCCTGAAGCACCTGAACAAAAAGAGACAATTTATGCTTATATAGAATGGTTTAGGTTGGAAGAGACCTCACTGTGAAGAACTTCCTCCTAACATCCAGTTTCGGTCTCCCCTCTGCCAGTTTAAACCCACTCCCCCTCATCCTGTCATTACAAGACTTTGTCAATAGTCCCTCCCCAGCCCTCCTCTAGGCCCCCTTCAGATACTGGAAGGTTACTCTAAGGTCTCCTGGAAGCCTTCTCTTCTCCAGGCTGCAGAGCCCCAATTCTTTCAGCCTGTCCTCATAGCAGAGCTGCTGCAGCCCTCTGAGCATCTTCGTGGCCCTCCTCTGGACTTTCTCCAGCAGTTCCATGTCCTTCTTGTGCTGGGGGCTCCAGAACTGCACACAGTGCTCCAGGTGGAGTCTGATGAGAGCAGAGTAAATAAATACAATGCTACTACTGATAGTACAAGCAGAAACCCAGTTATTAATAAAATAGAATGCACTTAATGCATGCACTGTGCAAGTCACCTATTGCTAAAGGTTTCTAGGACACAGAGGATCTTCCTGGTTTTCCTCCTTCAGACCATAATGTATGATCTTTCACTACTGAAATTACTGAAATTCGCTACTGAAGGTATCTTGTGGCAAGCCTATGAAGTAGGTGTTCTCTGGGTTCTCTCAAGCACAGTTACAGGTAACCTCAGAGAATATATCTCCATATTCCTTTGGCTTAGCTATGATAATTTATTTATGCTCACCAACAGATTCCTATGCTAACACTCTCATCAACTTCATGGGAGTCATGCCATTCTATGTCAAAATTGGTCCTGTAGGGTAAACAGGCAAAGGTGCTGCTCCACACAAGTGAAGTAAGACTTCAAACTCATCTCTGTTTGTGATCTGGTTGTAAAAATGTACCACCCAGACAGTTTCCTAGATTGTAAGTGAATATGGTTCTGATGGTTCATAACACTGTGAGCTTGGAGATCTTCATACCAACAGCATCACTTTCCTAGACAAACAAATTCAGCTGCATATCCTTCTGTATTCATGGCCTATATAACTATAAAATCGATTGTAATGGATTTTTAAAGTGAAATCAATGGCCCAGAGGCAATTATACCAATGCAGGTAGTATAAAAGCAACATATTTCATGTATGCAATCTGTTTCTAAACAGCTCCCAAGACACACAAGGTAGTGTACATCAGTCAGTGCTCCTGAGCTGAATCATCAAGTAAAGGCTTTGAAGAGGTCTTTTTTAAAAACCAATATTCTCCCTGAGAAAAGCAAATTTAAAGCTTAATTGAGAATGCATGCCTCTCTTCTGCTTACTTAAGAGGTTTTCTGGCCTGAAATGATAAATGTCTCTGAGTCAGCATCTCTGGCAAAAGTCGGTGTTAGGGGGCACAAGAGTGGGCTGCTTTTTCAAGGGAAGGCAGCATGACAGCAAGGCAGGCAGAAGCAGTGTCCTTGCAGGACAGAGTGACAACCCTACAGCATCTGAACAAGAATTGCAGAGCAGCTCCCATGACAGCAATTAGGATCAGCCCTAGCCCATAAGGCAGCTTCTGGCTGGCTCTCACACAGCAATGCTCCCACTTGGTCGCAGGTCCCACATCCATACAACCTCAGAGCTGCCCTCTGGCAAAGGCAGACAGGACCCCACGGGAACAGGGATATCAGTTCCTGTTCTTGCCCTGAGAGAAATGAGGTCTGGAAACCACTGTGTGTTGTGTATGTTGTGCATGTGTTATTATCCTCATATCAGAAGCCTCATTAACTAAAGGAAGGTCTGATATGTGTCAGCACCAAATAGAGGCACGGCTGATTTCAGAGCTTATCTTCTCCCCCACACATAATTTTAACAGAAACCAAGCTTGCAAGTGCTACTTGAACAATCTAGAAGAATCTAATCTGTGTATTTGCTGGAGGGACAAAGGGACAGAACCTCTATAAGCATTAGAGACCAAAGTGTCATCAGTCCTGATCTTAATGGACTATTCTTTGGGCTCAGAGTAAGCTCTGTGCTGTGGCATTGCTGCTTTTCTAAGAGTGCAAGTAGAAATGGTTGCTCGTGTACTGGTTGGGGATTGTTAAACATAATCCTTCACATAGTACAAGTCACTCTCAGACTTCAATGTTAAAACTTTGAGTGTAGGATGAAGTGTTGAATTGCCTGATTTTTAAGTCTTGCTATGTTAAGGCAGTGATGCTTTTATTATTAACAATCTCTATGAAAGCATTGCTTTATAAAGGGACAAAGCCAAGTCCCCTGCTTTCAGTGCCTGGCCATGATACACTCAAGAAGGTTTAGATTTGGCAGAGAGTTGCCAAGAGCTGATGATGCCTGTAAAAAACAAAACAACAAAAAAATCCAAAGCATCTTGGATGGTGACTTGATAGAAATGATACAGAAGAGGGTTGCAGCTCTGTTTGAGAGACAAATACAAAGGATGTGGAGAAAAGAACAGCACATTGATCAAGTGCTGCACAAGTGTCAATTTACAGAAAGGTCTTCAAACTTCAGGGGCATTTCTGAAGATCCAGCCAGCCTGGCTTGCACAGAGATGTATCATGTTTGGAACCAGCAGTGGAAATTATCTTTGGATGACTGCCTGCATGTGAAGAGTTTTCTAAAGCCTTTCCAAATAATTCATTGCTAGGAACTTCTGCACTGCTCTGTAAATACTGTGAAGAGCTTTTAAAACCAAAGCAACTACTCAGCAATGTAAAAAGAAAATGCAGAACGTTCAGGCAAGAGATACTTACTCGTTCTTTAAATATAGTTTGTCTGAGCTTCTTTTCCAAAGTCTGTGGACTTCCTGAGCAAGGGGGAATAAAATTTGGAGTACATTAGTTAATCCTTTTCACATTCAACTGTGGGAACACAGTATGCTTAATGAACCTAGGAAATTCTGTAACAGGCATGTACAATTTTTTTTTTTTCTTCCAGTATACAAAGATGAATGGAAAATAGGAGATCTGAAAGCGTAGACAGCTTTAGAATAAGAATAGCACAGACAGTAGGTGCAGACAGAACAATGAAAAATCTTGCAGTAAAGCGCTGAGGAGTAAAAAGCAGAGTGGACCAAGAGACTAAAGATTAGGAAAACCAGAGACAGACTCAGGGCTGCAGCTCCTGTTGCATAGAGGCAGCCTTGTTTCATTACATAGTTGCTGGTTTCAATTTGTTCAATCATTTCATGTACCCTTCTGCCAGAGAATGGAAACCTGATTGAATTTTTTTTCCATGCTGTATGCATCCGTTTGAGAACTAATATATTTTTGCATGTTGTTCTGTCAGGCCTTGTGGGCTGGGGGATTGTGCTGGTTTTCCTTTTTTTTTTTTTTTTTTTTTTTTTTTTTTTTTTNTTTTCCTTCTCTTATGCAAAGCAGAAAAATTAGATGAGATAATCTATTTCTACCCTTCTTTGTATGTGTATGTGCAGCATCTCAAATAGCATCATTTGATAACTCAGGTCAGAAGAGATCTCACCTCCTTATTATGTTCACAAGCAATTTTTGGGTAGTACTGATAGAAGCAGAATGAAGAACATAGGAGCTGGAGGTCTTAGATTGTAGTTCTTTTGTGGAATATTGATCCATAATATCTGAACTGGTTGATTTATGACTCAGAATCAATTGTCTTGGAGATTTCAGAGCAATTTATCACTTTGCTTTTGTTTGTTTGTTTGCTTTTGTTTGCTTGGTTGGTTTTGGTTTTGTTGGGGTTTTATTGTTGATTGGTTTTTTTATTTGCTTATTGATAGGAAGTTGGGTTTTTTTTCAGAGCCATGTTTCTCCACAATCTTTTTAAAATTACAACATCAGACCCCCAGAGCAAAATTCTGAAGTTGTCTTTTCTTACTCTTGATGCATACGGCGAGCCTGGAGGTGTTTAAGGCCAGGCTGGATGAGGCTGTGGCCAGCCTGGTCTAGGGTGAGATGTCCCTGACCATGGCAGGGGGTTGGAACTAGATGATCCTTGTGGTCCCTTCCAAACCTGACTGACTCTATGATTCTAATTCAATTGCATTTGGACTCCTGCATTCATTGCAAGCACTGAAGATTAAGCTTTCATTCAGACAAGGTAGGCAAAGATTCATTTCTAACTCCCGTGGTCATTATTTCAATCTTTAATTATATATTCATTAATTAGAACGTTTCAGGCATACGTAATGATGGCTTTACACGTGAACTATTAACAACTGTAAGAGTGCCTTACATTTTGCCTATTATGCAAATTGTTCCAGAGGTCAGAGTTGGTTGCTTCACAGAGCCTGCAGGAAGCACACTGTACAACTGGGCACAAAACTGGAATAAAATAAAAATAAAAATAAAGTATGAGTTTACTATTATCTAAATACACACATGGATGCTGTTAGGTTGAAAACAAGACAGGAGGAAAAGCAAGACTGCCCTCCTGAATCTTGGCTTTTAATAATCCACTCTGGCTTGCCCAGGGAAATAGTAAACAAAGAGGAACTCGTTTAGTATTTCTAGGATGGTGACCACATAAAGACTGTGCTAACTTAAAATCAGTAGCTGTGTTGGGTCTTCTTAAGTGATGGTAATGCTGTCTCTTTGCACAGCCAGGCTGTCTCCTGTCTATCTGAGGCAACAGGCAGTGACTCTGACTGGGTCTTTGCTTATTAGCTGAAGATAAAGGTATTGCTGAGATCTAGATGTCTCTTTATAGCCTTATGCATGCAGCTGTCCACCTGTTTAGTGAAAGCTGAAATCAGATTCTCAACAGCAACAAGGAATATGTATCATCTATATGATATACTATACTATAATGTAATATACTATAATATAATATACTATACTATAATGTAATATACTATACTATAATGTAATATACTATAATATAATATACTATAATATAATATAATATAATATAATATAATATAATATAATATAATATAATATAATATAATATAATGATTCTGTGGTTCTACAGTCCAAAGGAGAACCAACAAACATAACTGCAGCTGTTAGAAACTTCAAAACTACAATCTGGTTTTATCTTATTTAATCATATTTCAAATAAGATTTTTTTAAAAAATTAAAATATGAGTTTACTGTTATCTAAATACGCACATGAATGCTGTGTAGGCTGAAAAGAAGACAGGAGGAAAAGCAAGACTGTCTTCAGAGACACTGTGCTCTAGAGGCAGTAATCCCCTTTTGTTTCCTTTCTACCTCTTTCTGAGGCATTTTGGTTCCAGCAGTCACTCAAACCACTTAAAATTCCTTTTCACTTACCTGTTTAGGTGGCCAGTATAAAAATAAAAGATCTCAAGATCTCTGTTCCTGTACACCAAAGATACATGTCAGGGAAGTCAGTGGGAAGAAGGCTATTTCCTGATTACTAAAGGTGCTGTTACCATACAGTGTAAGGACTGAATGTTCTCTCTGGCCATTTTTTGGGGGGTGTGGGGCAGGGGAACCTCCATGGAATTCCCACTGCTAGAAGAGTCTGTGCCTGGCCATAGGCACTCTGTCGTATTCCTAATTTAAAGACTACTTTAATACTACTCAGAATTCCAAATCGGTGTTTAAAAATTTATTATACCCTGTAAAGTATATGAGAAGAACTAAAACTAAATGCAGCATCTGTGTCTGTTTTCTAAGCAAGTGTGTTTGGCACTGTGCAGGGGAAATACACTTCAGTCCTGCAGAAGAGCCAACATTAGAGTTCCCTAACGAATGCAATTGTTCCCTCAGTCCCTCACCATTCTGTTCACATTCTGCTTCAAGTACCACAGATGTTGGATTTAGGTGCTTGTGGTTTTGAAGGAAGGAGATATTTTGTGTTACTGTCTGTTCTTATTCAGGATGGGCCCATTCTTCCAAGTATTAAACAGTGATATGTAGCCAGATATTGATAGACAGGAGCAGACAGCCATATGGCCAATGAGTTCCTCTACTTCTATGAGCATACTCCTTAAGAGATGCTTCTCTCTGCTTTATGCTCTTGGTATTTCCATGAAGGTATCAGGAATTCTACAGAACTTACTCTTCTATCCCATGTCGATATGCTGGCATTGCCATGGGCTTACTTACTGACATTAGTGTCTCTGTTTATTTCATTATGCACATTTATAGCTGACTGTTTTATAAACATACAATCAGTCTTACTTGCTAGGAGGCTCAGAATTATGTTTCCTGCAATGTCTTGGTTGTGTGATGGAGGTAATGATCTCTTATAGACGCAGCAGAGATATTAGAAAACGTTTCAGAAGAAATCACCGTGGATGGAAACCTAAAGATGAACGTTGCTGCTCTGCATGACAGATGACTGAAAATTAAAAGTCTCTTAAAAATGAACCCTTCATGCCCTTCAGTATTGTGTTTCTGTCTCATGTTCCACCTGGGCAAAGCATATCCCTGATACAGTCCAGGCTCCTTATGTTCTCTGTTACCATTACCTTCTTTCCTGAGCTTTTAATCTTTAATTTCATCTGTTCTTCTCATAATCCCTGCAACTGATTTTTCAGTCAAGTCACCAGATCTGGGTTTGTTTTTTTTTTAATGAGATTGAGATCCTTCATCTTCATACATTGCATGTAATTGAACTGCAAGCTTTGTGGTACTGGTGCTGAGGTGTTCAGTTATCCACTCCCATTTCTCTCCACAAGGAGCAGGAGGTTCTCTATACCATCTTTATCTTGCATACCCGTCTCAGGTAGATCCTCTGTTCCCATGTAATGCCATCCTCAGGTGCTCAGATAACAATCCTCTGCTGTTCATGGGATTGTTCCATAAACCCCTGCCTCCCTGTGGTATGCTTTTTAACATTTGAACGTGGTGGAAGCATCATCACCTTAGGTGGCCTGTCCAACATATGGTAACTGCGGTCGGCGCTGCATGTAAGCTTCTCATTTCTAGGGAGATAATAAACTTAATTATTCAAAATCGCCAACTCTGCCATTAGTGATGCAGATTTCCCCCCCTCCCCCCCCTCCTCCCAATCACTTATTTCCCTCTACATCCTGCATATATCCTTTTAAGGCTTCTGCTTCATAGTGCTATACATCTGCTCCTCAGCTTCTTCTAAGGAAAATCTTCCTATAAACAGTACATGCTAAAGCACTCTGCACACAGTTTAAATGCACATTCCACAGAAGGAATGATACCTTTTTAATGTAAAGCAGCACAATAATCACTTTCAAGCTCTCCTGATATTCAATTATACAAAACTTATTCTTTCTAATAATATTCTGGCTTCTGCCTTTCCATTCTTTTTTCCTCCTCCTCCCACCGCTTGTTATTTTCCACTTGAAAGTCAAGATCTGTGCAATATTTAAATGATACAAGGATGCACATCTCTTAGAAATTGTTTTCCTAATGCAGGAATGTTTACAATTTGCTGCACTATTGGTCATTAGACTCAAATTCACGGACAGAAAAAAAAAAAAGGAGGTAAATTTATAATACCAGTTCTTTGTGACAGGCAACCTCTCCTTAGCTTGCATGCGCCTGTAGGTGCTGCTGCTGGTGTTGAAGGGAAAACAGTAGGTTTGAGCAAGGCAGGTGGAACCTTTGGTCTCCACACTTTGCTTCAGGAGACGACAAACAGGAGAGACAGGAAAAAGCAAAATGCTTTGTTCTGCTAAAATCCACCATGAATTCCATGTGCTGCACTCAAAGTCCAAGTGTTAAGACAGTTAAGGACCAAAGGATTGAACAGCATTGCCATACCCTGACATTGTGTGGATCCTATAGCCCAAGGAGATTTGCTGTCCATCAAGAAGGCTTAATAAGTGTATCCTGCTGTAGTGTTGGTTTCCAAACAAACTTCAGTGTTCTTGAGATATCTTTTAACTGTGCTAGAGTATTGGAAGGAATCTGGAAACCCAAAGCTTTTTTCTTACTCCAGCTTTTGCCTGGCCTAAGCTTTTGAATCCGATCTGCTTTTGATCCTGCTTAGGCAACATAAAAGCAGCACTACCTTGCCCTAGGGACTAGCTTTGTCTTTTCAGCTCCTTGGGTAAGTGAAAAGAATGCAGTTGTGAGCATGCTGTTTTTCAGAGGGAACCATTTTGCTGTAACATCCTACAGAACACTGCCTTCCAGCTCTCCTCCTTGTCTCCATATGTGATCCTTGCAGCATATTGTCTTGACTGTCTCTGTGATGCATGAAAAGAATCCTGCACTCCTCGCTTCAATTAGTTCTGTACTCCCTGTTGAGGAGCCAGGTATTCCCCTAATGGCACTTAAGGAATGATGACTTTGAATTCTGGGGACTCGTGGTCTCCTGACAAAGCTTTGGAGTGTCAAGAGGTTTGATCTGGTAGAGAGAAAAGGCTTTTCTGATTTTTTTTTTTTTAATTATTATTATTTTTTTAAATAACAGAAGGGAAATATTCAAGCGCAAATACTTGGAAGAGGAGCTTTTAGCTCNCCTGACAAAGCTTTGGAGTGTCAAGAGGTTTGATCTGGTAGAGAGAAAAGGCTTTTCTGATTTTTTTTTTTTTTAATTATTATTATTTTTTTAAATAACAGAAGGGAAATATTCAAGCGCAAATACTTGGAAGAGGAGCTTTTAGCTCCTTTACGGCTCTCATAAATTCAATGGATATTGCTACAGTGGGTAGATGGTCTGCTTATATTTTTTTTAAGACTGCAATTTGTTACTAGAGAGCTGTGCATTATGACCCACCGGATTTAATGCAACACGCTGGAGTAAACGTAGCGACCCACAGGTGAGGAAACTGCGGTAATGAATTCTTTATGTCTTCCTGGCTGTAAGAGCTTGGAGAAAAGGATTTTACCAGCAGACCTCGTAACAGCAAGGCACATACCTGTAATTGCTTCTTCCCCTAATTAACACTGTGAGAAAAGCTCCTTTCTGGAGCTACAGCCTTTAGTCACTTCCCGCTCTCGCTGTTGTACTTTTATGGGACGAGTATAATTACTCTGCAGCAAACTACCATAATTACCAGATGTGTAGCACACAGCACAGAAAACAGAAATAAATGTGAGAGCACAGCATAGGAGAAAGTGTTTTAAGCTTACCAAATGATTTCTTTTTCAAATACTTTTTAGGTTTTGTTTGCAACTTTGAAAATCCTACCCCGCATCCTTGGTGGCTTCAGAAGTAAACATCCACAAAACACAAGCGAAAGAAAATATCAGCATAAGTCAGAAATTGGATGAGACAGTTCAGGGAACTTCATGTTCCTTCTGGTTTCAGTAGTATGGATTAGGGCCTCAGGAAAAAGCTTAAAAAAAAAAAAAAAAAAGCTCTCTTGGCTTCTGATGGGAACAGTTTCTCTCTCTTAACCTGCAAGTAAGATGGAAAAAGAAGGAAAAAAATTGAGATGTGCCAAATTGGAAAGTTACAGATCTGAATTGCGATCCTAACCCATGATGAAAACACAGAACTAGAAGGTCTGAGGTTCTTGACCTCGATTTGGCTTTGTTTTCTTTCAAAAGCTATTTAGAATTTAATATAATTTTTTTTTCAGGTCAAAACATTATGACCAATGGTTCACTGCACTTAAATTTGCTACCAACTGCATTCAGTTAACCTGAATTGCTCTCCATTATTTTTTGATTATTTGGCAGCTCACATGAGTGCATTCTCCATTCTAATAGACATGACACAAGAACTCTTGATTACTTGGTGACATTTTGTGACAATCAGGACCAAGAATTGCTTTCTCATCTCTCGGGTGTCCTTAGTTTTTGAACTTAGTTCTGAAGTCTTTGAACTTCTATTTAGCTTTCCTTTTTTAAAACAAATGCTCCCGAGATGTCTTTGATGACTCTCTTCTGAGTTAAGAATGCCAATTCCGCTTTGTACTCTGGAATTTGGCTTCCTACCTGCTAGGAGTAACTCCTGCTGCTGCTGCTGCTCTACAAGGAGTCTTAGTGACCCCCCCTTTCCTCAGGGTACAGCTAGGCAGTCACTTGCTTGTAGTGTAAGCCTTGTAACTCTATTGTGTACTTCAGGAAGAAAAAAAAAAAAAGACCAAGGAAGCAGATAGAATGAGACATGAATCACACTTGCTAATATTAGTGTTGCTTTCAGAAAATTGGTTGAAATCATGGTTGAAAATCACCTTCCACAAAAACTGACCACTGAAAGCAAGCCAGCAGATACTCCTGTTTGCACTTGTGTTCTTCCTTTCCTTTTTATTCATTCTACTCTTCTTATAACTACCCAAAGCTTCCTTCTTTCCCAGTCCCTTTAGAGCATCCAGGCCAGGACCAAGGCACTTAACAAGATTAGCATTTATATAGGGCTTTACACTCTGAAGGACTTTTGCAGACATTAACTAATCTTTAGGCTGCCTCTTGTGAAATAGGTATCTAATTATTATCTTCAATTTTATAGATGGGGGAAGAGAAAGCAATAAATTAAATGCACTATCAGGACCACACAGAAATCAAATAACAGAGCCAATAATACAGCTGAGGAAGCCCCCAGTCACAATTACCTACTTGAACAATGTTGATTAACTGTGTATGGTTCTGGAGCCCCCAACACAAGGAGGATATGGAACTGTTGGAGCCAGTCCAGAGGAGACCACTAAGATGCTCTGCTACAAGGACAGGCTGAGAGAGTTGGGGCTCTGCAGCCTGGAGAAGAGAAGGCTTCCAGAAGACCTTATAGTAGCCTTCCAATATCTGAAAGGGACCTACAGGAAGGCTGGGAAGGGACTATTCACAAAGTCTTGTAATAACAAGATGAAGAGGAATGGGTTTAAACTGGCAGAGGAGAGATTTGAAGGGGATGTCAGTAGGAAGTTCTTCGGAGTGAGGGTGGTGAGACACTGGCACAGGTTGCCCAGGGAGGTTGTGGCTGCTCCCTCCCTGGAGGCGTTCAAGGCCAGGTTGGCTGAGGCTTTGAGTGACCTGTTCTAGTGGGAGGTGTCCCTGCCTATGGCACAGGGGGGTTGGAACTGGCTGATCTTTGAGGTCACTTCCAACCTAAACCATTCTATGATCCTATGATTCTGTGACTATGACTCTGTGATTCTAGGATCCATGCACTGTTGAAGGCTGGGGGCAGGAGCAGGGCATAGTGGCTACCCAAAGTCTTAAGTTTAATGACATGGTAATTGCTCATTACTATTTGCTTCTAGTATTGCACTCTGGAATGCTTCCTGGAACAATATCACAGAATCATAGAATGGTTTAGGTTGGAAGAGACCTCAAAGCTCATCCAGTTCCAACCCCCCTATGCAATAGGCAGGGACACCTCCCACTAGATCAGGACGCTCAAGACATCAAAACATTCTATATGAACATAGAAAGTCTCTCACTCAGATCTTCATAGGTCAAGCAGATGCTACCAGCCATACTAGGTTACTGAAAACTGCTAACTTTCTAATTCCTCTGTTCTCTACTCGAGATAACTGCTTGCACACTTCAGACTTTGCATGCTGCCAGATTCTTAATAACTAGATAAAGAAAAAAAAAACCAACACAAAATCCAGCAAGAATTGACAGTATTTATACTCTTCAAAACTGAAGGTATTGATCTTAAAATGACAGCAAAGAACATCTTCCATGTGTTGGTAGAGGCTGCAGGGTTTTATTGCCTTCTGAATGAAGCAAAGATCGATGGAAATGTTATCAGCAGTATCAGTGAAGCCCCAGTCTTGCATTTATTTTTTTGGATCTTATAGATACAATGAGATGTGCTTGATTTGCATCTAGTAATGCAAATGCACATTTTCCTCTTTGTTGTTGGTTTTTTTTTTTTTTTCCCTGAGAAGGCCCTTTCCTCAAGTAATGAAACAGATGTCACATAGCTGTCAAGAAAGATGTTTTTAATGTTATTTTGAGGATAGAGTCTAGCATTAAATGCACCAGTTGCAGGAGTAGTAGGTAAAGAAGTAAGCCTCACTCAATGTTCTATTTTAATGCCGGGATTTCAGGCTGGGAAGTGTAAACAAACCCACTGCAATGCAATGACTGCTGCATACCACTGCGTTGATATTTTCCTTCCTATTAAAATGCTTTTCATCTCCCTATATTTATTTTCACGTTTTCCATTTTTGTCAAATAGGTCCTGTCAGTGACTGTTGACTCTGCTGTGCTTTGACTCCTGTGATCATTTAGAAGCACAGTCCCCTAACTAAGCCTTTGCCCCACTTCACTGACACCTTCTTTATTGCGCTTTGCTTGTTTTGTTTGTTTCCACAGATGAACAGAAACCCTTCCAGTCTCTGACATATCCTTTGCCTTCCTGGAAAAGGCAATTACCGACTGAAAAAAGGATCTGAATGCCTGAAATTGCTGCAGGGCTCCTGCAACCCATTCTGATGACAATCATTACAACAATGGGTATCTCAATCACTATTTAACCCCTCTATCTGTTAACCTGCTATTGAAAGAGGAAGCAGAGAATGTTGATTTCTTAGCTGGATGACTGCAGATTATTTAATCAGTGCAAAAAGTTTTGTTAAAGCCACCTTGTATTAAGAAACAGAGTCATATCAAAGTGCTGTAGTGGGTTTGCAGTGACCTGCCCCCCCACCTTTTAGAACCCCGGCTAAAACTCGGATAAACACATTGGAAGTTAATAAATGAAGCTTTATATTTACAGCAATGCAAATATACAAGCAAATATTTAGAAGATATAACAGATATTTACAGAAATATACAGTAAAAAAGAAATACAGACACCACACCCCTCCTGCAGACCAAAATCCCCAAGAGAGGGAAACCAAACCCCCCTACCACCTTTCCCTCCTTCCCCCAGCTTTATCTCACCACTTGATGATGCTGCAGATAAGCTGAAGATCGGTCAGAAAGATTAGTGGCAGAAAGGAATGAATGGTTTTAGTGATTTTACTCTGAATTAGTTCAAAGGCAGAGAGACAAAGGAAAGAACACATCCTGCCCTGGATGTGTTCAAGGCCAGGCTCGATGAGGTCTTGAGCGTCCTGATCTAGTGGGAGGTGTCCCTGCCTATGGCACAGGGGGGTTGGAACTGGATGATCTTTGAGGTCTCTTCCAACCTAAACCATTCTATGATTCTATGATTCTAAGCTGCTGAAGCCAGCACGGACCCAGAGCCGACTGACTGCGCAAGCACACTGGCTTATCTGGATGTTTTGGGAACATTCTCAAAACAACCTTCTTTCTTCTCTCTCAGTCAAACTGGGTGAAGTGACACGCTATGTTTAATTTCTCACTCAAATTCTCCAACTAGCTCAAACCAACACAAGTGCTGTGTAATTTAGGTAACATTTACAAAGCTAATGCTGGTTGTGGCTTATTTGAAGCAAAAAAGATCCCTCTCATCCCTACAATGTCTTCAAAAAGCTGGGGAAAGGCCTCTCAGCCCTCTTTGAAGGTGAACATTTAAAAAGCTCAGCGCAGTCTCTGTAATCTTTGTGAGATGTTTCGCTGAGGTTTGCTCCTGCTCCTGTCAGAAGGACACTGTCCTTATTCCTCTGTGTACTGAATGATGAGAGGGGCATGTTTATCTTCGCTGTTGTATTCCAGTACCCACTTACATGAAATGTAAAGAGGCAATTATAATAACTGGTGGGCACCAGCAGCTGTTCTCTGTTTTCCTATCAGGCTCAGAAAAGTCTCCAAGGAACGCTGGCGAGCCAAGGAATGGCTCAATAGTCAAAATAGTCAAAATCCTCCTGAGACAGTCCTGTGGGGAAATCAAAAAATGACTCACACGGTTGTAGATGGCAGCAAATATTTTGCTAGCAGCTTTGAGATGTATCTCAAACAGATTGTGGTCATGTCAGTCCATCGCTCTGTCCGTGGGGTAGAAATACTTGGGTTTTTTTCATCTTCTTTTAACAAGCAATAGCTTCAATCAAAGGTTTCTTCTTAGTGCCATAAAACTGAAAAACTGATGTTGTTGAAAGCCTCATGACAGCAGGGTGATGTGAGGGTCTGCTTAGTGGCTGAAAGTACTGAATAACATTAAAATATTGTGAAGTTAGGTACTGCACAGGACAAAGTTCTTCAGGAATGATGCAGAGAAATGCCTGAGAAAGCTTTAGTCTGGGGGAAATTGCTTGAGCTCTTTCTCTCCTGGCCTCACATTCCTTAACTGAAGTTATTGGATTTAGGGTAAGCTTGTATTGCTTATTGCAGAGTGTGCTCATTCTCTAGCCTGACTTCTGGGTTTTGCACACATCCGTTTTCAAGAGATCTGTGGTGTTAGAAACAACCTGTGCTGGTTTGAACTAATTGGAGGATTTGAGTGAGAAATTAGACTAAAGGCTGAGAGAGGAAAACACTGATGATGCTACTTCCCTCAGAGCTCTACTGAGAAAGAAAAAAAAAAATGTTTTAAGAGTTGTAACCCAAATATAGAAAAGTCAGACTGCTTCAGACCACTTTGGGCTGTGGCTCCTGCATGGCTCTTTTCTCCCTGCCTTTTGTAGCTGAATCTGAATAATTTCACTGACTCTTTTCCTGCTGCTAATCCCCCCTGGCTGATCTACTTTTGCCTTTCTGCTGCATAAAACAGATGGTGGTAGGGGTGGTTAGAAACCCTTCTTAGGGATTTTGATCTCTGGGAGGGCTGTGGTGTTTCTGTATTACCTTTTTCACTGTGTATATCTGTAAATATCTGTTATACATTGTAAATATCTGGTTGCATATTGTGCAAAGCTGTAAATATAAAGCTTCATTCCTTAACTTCCAGCTGACTGAGTCCTAGCCTGGGTTATTTCAAAGTGTGTGTGGGGGGGCAGATAACTGCCGAACCACCACCACATTATATTTTTTGTATTTAATATCTTGTTTTTACCCTGCCCTTCACTTTACTCTCGCAGAGACCTACCACCATTGGAATTGCTTGGTAACAGTGTGACCCCAATGCAAAACACTGCTATTTATTTTTTCCCTATGACACCATCTGGAAACCAATAATTTTAGTTGTTTGGTTTTGGGCTTTGTTGTTGTTGTTTGGTTGTTTCTTTCTTTCTTTCTTTTTTTTTTTGAATCCCTGGCTTTATTTTGGCATGCTTAACTGTTGGATGTTCTCTCGTGGTGGATTTGTCTAAAAGGACAGCTGACGGTCGAGCTGCTGAGTTTCTATCTAGCGTGTCCAAACACAATTTTTTTTGTTTGTTTGTTTGGTAGAATCATATGTGTGAATAGCTTCTCTTCTCTTCATATGTTAACAAGCTTTTTTTTTGGACAAAGAGCATTTCCAAGACATTTAATACCAAGTTTATCTCTGTTTAACCAGAAGAAATGGTCAGCACTATGTCTGCTGTGTTTAGGAAGCACAGAAAAGATCCTTAAGACAACTCATTATTACAGCAGGCATTAGTGTGTGTGTGCACTTGTGTAGCACACGCTGCAAAATGCCAAATGTAGAATTACAGGATCATTTAGATTGGAAAAGATCTTTAAGATCATCTATTCCAAACATTAGCCTAGGACACCACTAAACCACGTCATAGAATCATAGAATCAGTCAGGGTTGGAAGGGACCACAAGGAGCATCTAGTTCCAACCCCACTGCCATGCCCAGGGACACCCTACCCTAGATCAGGCTGCCCACAGCCTCTGCCAGCTGTGGGGCCACAGAGATGTGGCCCCAAACACCTCCCTGGGCAACCCATTCCAGGCTCTCACCACTCTACATATTTTTTTACATACCTCCATGGCAGCAGAGACTTCTGTAAGACAGAGTTTTCAGTGTGGTAATTCCATATCTATATTTGTTAAAGTAAAATTACAGTTTGACTCTGGTCTCATTTTGGTTGATGATAGACTTAAGTGCTTTCCAGTGAGTTGCCTTAATGGAAATCAAATCACAATCATCTTCACAGTAGGCCTAAAGTATTGCATTTGTTTTTGCAGACTTCAGTGCACCTAACCTTTTCTCTCAGCAGCATTTGGTGTTGCTTGGATCAGAAATTCTGAAATTATTTTCTCTCGGTGGCTATTGACATTGCTATTATTATTTATAATGCTGTAACACCAGAGGTCACTGCCACAGCGTTAGGCAGTGTCAGGCTATGCAGCACTACATGATCTGTGTGCTCAAGTACTGAGAACAGCAAAGACAGGGAACAGAGAGCTCCAGGGAAATTGTAGACTGATGGCAAACATGGGTTGTGATCTTATTAACTTCCTTTTTCTCTTGCCTCTGTGGAAAGCAGCACTGTGAAAATTCTATGCCATCTTCCATACGTGTATGCCACATACATACTAACTGTGTAGTCATGCATGGATGCATGTGTGAATGTTCTTTCATGCACAGCTATCCACAGAGCTTACTCCCATGTACATAAAATGCAACAAAAGCACAGAAAAAGCTTTGCATTTCTAGCTAACTAAAGGAAAACTTTCAGGAAATTAGTCCTGAAATAATATTTAAAAGAAAAATTGCAGGAGAACCTCATGAAACTGTTTGTGAAGGTCACGGATTCAACATTCAGTTGATAACATAATGGATGGGCTGCACCACGAGAAGTGTGGCCAGCAGGGTCAGGGAGGTGATTCGCTTCCTGGAGAGACCCCACCTGGAGTACTGCATCCAGTTTTGGAGCCCCTGGGACAAGAGGGATGTGGACATGCTGGAGTGTGTCAAGAGAAGAGCCACGAGGATGCTCAGAGAGCTGCATCATCTCTGCTATGAGGACAGACTGAAATAGTTGGGGTTGTGCAGTCTGGAGCAGAGGAGGCTTCCAGGTGCCCTTCTTGTGGCCTTCCAGGATCTGCAGGGGGCCTACAGAAAAGCTGGGGAGGGACTTTTTTTAGGCTATCAGATAGTGACAGGAGTAGGGAGAATGGAGCAAGGCTGGAGGTGGGGAGATTCAGATTGGATGTGAGGAGGAAATTGTTCAGCATGAGAGTGGTGAGAGCCTGGAATGGGTTGCCCAGGGAGGTGTTTGGGGCCACATTGCTCGAGGTGTTTGAAGCTCCAGGGAGGGAGCAGCCACAACCTCCCTGGGCAACCTATGCCAGTGTTTCACCACCCTCATTGTGAAGAACTTCCTCCTAGCATCCAGTTTCAATCTCCCCTCTGCCAGCTTAAACCCATTCCCTCTCATCCTGTCATTACCAGACCTTGTGAATAGTCCCTCCCCAGCCCTCCTGTAGCCCCCTTCAGATACTGAAAGTCTAAGAAGCCTAAGGAAGAACCACGCACAAACATATCTAAACTGTCCAGCTGAATTAAAGAAAAATATACACCTTTGAGCCCACAGATACTTGCAAATGCACACATATTGCAAAGCTGTAGATGCAGTTGTGGGCACTGAAAAGAAATCATTACAGTAAGTGCCATCAAATAAACTCAAAGTTGCAAGTTTGCTTCATAAAGCCAACAGAGGGTGAAACGAGTGGATCTGCCTGAGACGCTGAGCAAGATGTCCCTATTAAATCACAATTAATAATGCTAAGATAGGAGGCTGGCTGGATTACAAAATAGCTTGCTGGCAGGTTTATTAAAGTTGTTAATGGAGCTGTAAAATGGGCTAAGTCCCAGCTCTCAAGGAGTGCCTCTTCTATCCCAATTCAACAGATTAAGACAACGAGTTTCTGTGTTTCCAGAGGCTGTGGATGTTGCACATAAGTGGTGAAGCAGGCATTCTGACTAATGTAATGCTTGGAAGGATTTAATTGCCTGATTAAGTGGCTAGTAATAAAATATTATGTGTCTTAAGACGAGCGGAGGTTGAGAAATGATCTTCCCACTGAGTACAGCGCTGGCAAAACTGCTGCCAGAGCAACGAGTTCAACTTTGCCGGTCCAAATTCATGGAAGTTTTGCATTCAAAAATAATAAAGACCCTGGAAAACCAGGACAGACTGAAAGAGTTGGGGCTGTGCAGTCTGGAGAAGAGAAGGCTCCCAGGTGACCTTCTTGTGGCCTTCCAGGATCTGAAGGGCTACAAAAGAGCTGGGAAGGGACTTCTGAGGCCCTCAGGTAGTGCCAGGACTAGGGGGAATGGAGCAAAGCTGGAGGTGGGGAGATTCAGCTTGGACGTGAGGAGGAAGTTCTTAAGCATGAGAGTGGTGAGAGGCTGGAATGGGTTTCCCAGGGAGGTAGTTGGGGCCATATCCCTGGAGGTGTTTGCAGCCAGGCTGGCAGAGGCTGTGGGCAGCCTGATCTAGGGTAGGGTGTCCCTGGGCATGGCAGGGGGGTTGGAAGTAGGTGATCCCTGTGGTCCCTTCCAACCCTGACTGATTGATTCTATGATTATAATCAAGGCTCAGTTGCTTTTGCTCATTAACAAAAAGAATGAGTATTAACTTCTGGTAGTTACTTCCACAAGGGAATTATATCCCTGAGCAGCAAAGAAGTGGGCTTTTAATCCAAGGGATATAAACTGAAATTAGCCAAATGAAGTCTGGAAGAAGGTTGCAGTGCCCCCTTAATTAAAGTAATTAATACTAGAGCAATATAGGAAAGCTGGAAGGGAGGAGGCTTCTTCATTACAGCCTCTAAGAAAAGTTTGGATTTTCTGAGAACTGAAAGCAAACTTGGCTGCTACAAGGAATAAAACTTTTCTTTGAGAAACTCATTATTATTATCATTACTATGCAGCCAGGTGTTCAAGGAATTAGGTCTGTACTGTAGAAAAAAATATTTGCCTGTGGAGTTTCAAATTTTTTTTTCAAAGCAAAAGCCCAATCCCCTGATTTCTCCATCCTTTAAGTGCATATTACAAGCATCTGCTCTGGTTTTTCTCTTCTGTCTGAGAGGAAATTAGAATTATTTCCGAGCCACTGCATTATTCAAACAAGTTTATCCAGTGACACGTATCTATTTGATTTCCAATTTTTACTTCAGAATTACCTGTTCAGAGGCAAGGAGATCAAATTTATTTTCCAGAACCAAGTATTACAGGTGCCTTGGGGAACCTGCAGTGGACATCAGCTATGCACTCATTATAGCTGTTGGGGCTAAGTTCAAAGACCTTCAATTATAAAACGTTTGTGGTCGTTGTGTTTCCCAGCTGAACTCACAGTTTTTACTCGAACCAAATTGTGTGGCCCAAAAATATGACTGGCTAATGGAATTCTGCAACAATGCTCTTCGTAGGCCATACACACAGATGCATTCAATCAATCCTTGATTATTTAATTGAATTCAGAGCCATTTATTCCCCCTACTGTCTTGGGAGTAACACCTTAATTATGTACTTACCCAATCCTCTGCATCTTAAGTGACTTCATAATTAAGCATCTTCCTGATATTCAACAGATTCTCTAGGAAGGAATATTTTCATCAAATCCATGATTAGAGACTTGAAATACATGCCCATATGAATGATTTGAATGGTTTCACAGAGACTCTGAAAGAAGGGAAGTCTATTTCATGCAACTGCTCTTTAAAGTCCAGAGGAGGTAGCACCTACCAGTGATGCCCTTTCTGAAAAGGCTCAGTATGATTGGAAGTAGTGGTGAAGAGGATGAAGAAGGGAGAGAACAGGATTAGTAATGAACTTGGAAGTACTCCCATAATCATAGAATCATAGAATGGTTTAGGTTCCAACCCCCCTGTGCCACAGGCAGGGACACCTCCCACTAGAACAGGCAGCTCAAGGCCTCATCCAGCCTGGCCTTGAACACCTCCAAGGGAGGGAGCAGCCACAACCTCCCTGGGCAACCTGTGCCAGTGTCTCACCACCCTCACTGCAAACAACTTCCTCCTAACATCTCATTTCAATCTCCCCTCTGCCACTTTAAACTTTAAATTCCTCCTCATTCTGTCATTACAAGACCTTTTGAATAGTCCCTCCCCAGCCTTCCTGTAGCCCCCTTCAGAAACTGGAAGGCCACTCCAAGGTCTCCTGGCAGCCTTCTCTTCTGCAGGCTGCAGAGCCCCAACTCTCTCAAGCCTGTCCCCATAGCAGAGCTGCTGCAGCCCTCTCAGCATCTTGGTGGCCTCCTGTCTTGTAATGACAGGATGAGGGGGAATGGGTTTAAACTGGCAGAAGGGATGTGGTTCCTTCCAACTCTGACTGATTCTATGATTCTCAACCCTTGCCTCCGTCAGGAGTTTTACATTTTCTTTAAATAGAAAGTTTCAAATACACTTGGTAGCTAGAGCAGTGACAAGACCCACAGAAACACAATGCATATTTAATCCACCTTGAACTTAGGGAAGGACTCATCCCAGTGGCCTTTTCTCCGGGGTTGGCTCTGAAGAGGTGCAAACTGCTGTAGGCAGCATGGAAGTAATTCTCCTCTTGTCCATGAGCACATTGCTGTTTTAGCCTAGTGGCAATCACCTTGCAAAGTATCTCAGTAATGAGACCACTTCAAAAATTCATCATCATGCTTTCCAGGATGATGATTTGCCCTTTAATTATGTCACCTGCTACCGATGCAGTTTATTGGTATTACACATCCCCACTGTAGTTACCTAAAAGGCTGTCCAATTTATTAGCGGAGTTAATGGGAAAATTATTCCCAAGTAATTACAAAACACTCTTAACTATTTCATCTTAGCGCTGTTTACCGTGGCATTTAGTATTTTATGGAGCTAATTGGATGTTGTTCTCTGTTGGCATGGCCAGAAAGCAGATCCATCACTTCTAGTCTTTAAATGAAAGCGACGATGCTCGTACATTTGGAGTCTTCTGCATCAGCTGCTCTGTTTGACCTTCGTTCAAGAAAAACACACTGAGAACAGAGCTGGGCAAACCTTGGTATTTCTGCAGCATTCCACGAGATGTCAGTGTTTCAGAATATTATTTTTGTGACAATCTGCTGTTAAAAAAAAAAAAAATCCTAAAAAAACACCATTCTGTGCTCTGCATTGTTTATGGCACAACAGCTGAGCAGTCACTTCTGATATTCTGGGGCTAACAGTATAGAATAGAATCATAGAATCAGTCAGGGTTGGAAGGGACCACAAGGAGCATCTATCTCCAACCCCCTCTGCCATGCCCAGGGACACCCTGCCCTACATCAGACTACCTACAGCCTCTGCCTGCCTGGCTGCAAACACCTCCAGGGATGTGGCCCCAAACACCTCCCTGGGCAACCCATTCCNAAGAAAAAAAAAAAAAAGATGAAAAACCCCCTCAAACCTATAAGTGTACCTCTAGAACCACATTTTTACTTCTTGAGAAAAATGCCACCTTGAGCAGATGTTTGTGTTCTTTCTGAGTACTCAGTGAGTACTTAGTCACTATTGATGCTTTTGGAGGTTGTTTTTTTTTTTTTTTTTTAAATCTCCCTTTCTGCAGCATTGCAGCTTCTGGGGTTAGCTTCAGCCAGCAGCTAAAATAAGCTCAGGTCTGATGCTGCACAACTTGTGTAAGGACAGACTGACAATCTAGAGGTTTGTAGCTGGGGAATTCACTTGCTCCTGTTGAATACTTGTAGTAATTGGCACCATTGTGCTATAATTGTCTGAATGGAGAAGGTTTANATAATAATCTGGCTAAGTCACTTCCAACTAGAATTGGAAAAGAAAATAAAGAAAAAAAAAAAAAAGATGAAAAACCCCCTCAAACCTATAAGTGTACCTCTAGAACCACATTTTTACTTCTTGAGAAAAATGCCACCTTGAGCAGATGTTTGTGTTCTTTCTGAGTACTCAGTGAGTACTTAGTCACTATTGATGCTTTTGGAGGTTGTTTTTTTTTTTTTTTTTAAATCTCCCTTTCTGCAGCATTGCAGCTTCTGGGGTTAGCTTCAGCCAGCAGCTAAAATAAGCTCAGGTCTGATGCTGCACAACTTGTGTAAGGACAGACTGACAATCTAGAGGTTTGTAGCTGGGGAATTCACTTGCTCCTGTTGAATACTTGTAGTAATTGGCACCATTGTGCTATAATTGTCTGAATGGAGAAGGTTTACGTCAGTGAAGTGGTGAGAAAAAAGGGCAGTGGATGACAAGGTGGCAACAGGATCTTGCTAAGGTCTTGCCTAAAATTCAAATGCATGTATTTTGGAGCAAAATGGCATTAAGTACTATTCCCTCAGGCTTTGGTAAGCTGTGCCTGTAGCAGAGGTAGAGGTGAAAATATGCAGTGAAAGGCTTTAGTTTGGGAGGAATTTCTCAGGTGGGTATACTCTTAATAGTGCCAGTACTAACTGGCACCACAGTGCTATAATTGTCTGAATGGAAAAGGTTTGTGTCAGTGAAGTGGTGAGAAAAAAGGGCAGTGGATGACAAAGTGGCAGCAAGATCTTGCCAAGGTCTTGCCTAAAATTCAAATACATTTATTTTGTAGCAAAATGGCATTAAATACTACTCCCTCAGGCTTTGGTAACCTGTACCTGTAGCAGAGGTAGAGGTGAAAACATGCAGTGAAAGGCTTTAGTTTGGGAGGAATTTCTCAGGTGGGTATACTCTTAATAGTTAGATAAAGCTGTCACAGAAGCTGCAGTAAAGGACCAGGAACAGTGAGTTTAAGATATGTTCTCATTAGCCCAGAGGCAGATTGATTTTATTTTTTTTTTCAAGGGAATATAAAATCCTCACTGTCCTCTAGCAACTGGAGTGCATAAAGCAAGTGATATATATATATAGATAGATATATATACATATATATGTGGCATATGTTACACATGGAATGCATCATGCACTATTTATGGGAAAAAAATAATGAAAAGAGCAACTGATAGTGCTGCCAAACATCAGGCCAGTGTGAAGCTGAGAAACCAAAAGCACTGAAAGCAATTTACATTTAACCTCCAGGGAATAAAAGAAGTGAGTACATTTGGTTATAGCTACCTGTGGAAATGTCACCAAGGCAAAGACACGTTGGTTTTTTAATAGAGAGCTGTGGCTTTTAATGCCTGCTCTTTGGTGTATCTTCTCTCTTGCTGCCGAAGAGGGTAGAAACACTTGCCAAAAAACCCCAAAAAACAAACAAACAAAAAAAGTTCTTTCTCTGGTAATGATGTAAGAACTCCAAGTCATGCAGCTAGAGGCCTGATTTTGCATGATTCTGTTTTGTAAAGGCTATCACTCTCTTCTGCAGAAGTCTTCTCTGCTGCCTCTTCCCCTTACTGCTTTGCTTTTTCACGCTATGGATTTTGAAAGGCTTCTAGAAGAGCACCTTAACTCCTAAATGCATGTTTATCATGTCACTTCAAGTAACTACTGCCAGGAAGAAATGCTCAAAATAACTCTATATTTGCTTATCTGTATAATTCACTAACAAAGATTTCCTGAGGGCCAAAAGGCTCTTCCTATATTCTGCTCTCACAGAAAAGCAAACTACAATAACCAATTCAGCAGACTCTGAAGCACCTGAAAGTGTTGTGGTGATTGATGGGCAGCTGAGTTTAACTGCAGAGCAGGAGTGCTTGAGCTCAGAAAGAAAAATACAATTAATTCATAGAATCATAGAATCACAGAATCATAGAATCAGTCAGGGTTGGAAGGGAGCACAAGGATCATCTAGTTCCAACCCCGCCCTGGCTGGAGAATAGCCCTAAGGAGAGGGACTTGGGGATGCTGTTGGAGGAGAAGCTCAACATGAGCCAGCAGAGTGCACTTGCAGCCCAGAAAGCCAAGCAGAGGCTGGGCTGCACCAGGAGCAGTGTGGCCAGCAGGGCCAAGGAGGTGATACTCCCCCTCTACTCTGCACACTGGCTTATCTGGATGTTTTGGGAACATTTCCCAAAACAACCTTCTTTCTTCTCTCTCAGTGAAACTGGGTGAAGTGACATGTTATGTTTAATTTCTCACTCAAATTCTCCAACTAGCTCAAACCAACACACCTGCTGAGACCCCACCTGGAGTACTGTGTCCAGTTTTGGAGCCCCTGGGACAAGAGGGATGTGGACATGCTGGAGCGTGTCCAGAGAAGGGCCACGAGGAGGCTCAGAGGGCTGCAGCACCTCTGCTGTGAGGACAGACTGAAAGAGTTGGGGATGTTCAGTCTGGAGGAGGCTCCCAGGTGACCTTCTTGTGGCCTTCCAGGATCTGAAAGGGGACTACAGAAAAGCTGGGGAGGGACTTTTTAGGCTATCAGGTAGCGACAGGACTAGGGGGAATGGAGCAAAGCTGGAGGTGGGGAGATTCAGATTGGATGTGAGGAGGAAGTTCTTCACTGCTCAGTGTTTTCTGTCACAATAGTCAACACCAGTCAGCAAGAAACTGTAATGCCATAGGTAGCTGCACAATTTGGCTGCTCCAGTCATCGACAGCAAACTGCTGTACTCAAGGAATAATCTGGCATTGACAAAGGCACTGCCCAATACTGCAGTGACAGGAAAACAATTTTACCACTGACTTATAGACAGATGAACACACATATAGATCTACATATATCTGTCTTTATACCACTCTATTTCCTGTGTTAGAATGGTTCTTACAATGATTTTGGATAACCTTGCATCCAATCTCTTTCCATTTGCTAGGGCTTGTATTTTTGTAACAAAAAAAAAAAAATATATATATATATCTAAAAATTAGGAAGATTTTTTTTGGGGTAATTTTTGGGGAGGGGGGTTTTGGGGTTGGGTTTTTTGGGGGGCTTTTGTTTGTTTGTTTGGGGTTTTTTTTGGCTGTGGCATGGACACGGTTGGCAGAGAAGATTTATTCTTCAAACAAACAGTTTACCGTTGAGCCCCAAGCAACAGGTGTTCGGTGAACTGCTTCTGCCCTAAAGCTCAAAGGGAAAAGTTACTGGGGTTGGAAACACTCTGACACTGCTGGCACTCTTCTGAGGAGCTCTGTATATAGTAAGAGCCCTGTTTTGACCTCTGTGGTAGCTGCGAGACATCAGCTGCGTGTCCTGAGGTTGCAAAGTGTCAGCAGCATGCACTGGGTCCTCACCCTGGACACAGCATACAGGTAGTAGCAAACTTTGCATAATGGCCCTTGACCCCAGGTGCTGTACTCCAATGTGCTGTTCTGAAAGTGTTTTCCAGCAACACAAACAACAGCCTCTTCACCTGGAGACATGAGGCTGTAGAGGTGTCTGCTAAGCAGAGCAGGAGAGAAATTCTGTGGCTTCCAAATTATGTTTCAGCCGCAGCATCCTTCTTCAGCACTGAATATTCATCATACCAAACCTTGATGGCTTCTCCTCATGAGCACTTTAGCTGCTCTTTGATCAGCACTGGGGCTATGACCCTGACCTGCATTCCACTTAATGATAGCTCTACAGAAACAGCACACTCAAAAGCAGGGCTTAAAGCATTTTTTTCCCAACTTTATCTCTGCACTGTATATTTTGTAGCTTCCAGCTACCTGCTGCACTTAACCTGTGTACAGGCAAAGCTGTGACCATTTCCCATGCAGGAATTTAAAGTTTGTCCTATGCTGCCACCACTGTGACAGACATCCACAATGTTCTGAGTGACAGACATTCAAAAATATTCTCTTCAGTGCAGTGCCAAGGGTAACAGGGCTTACTGCTTGCCTTTGTAGCTAAAGATTCAAATCAGCATTAGGCCACTAGCCCTGCCTCCAAATCCTAAAACAGTCAGCCATATCCCTGCATTGGCTGAAAATATGAAAAAGAATCAAATACACCCTAGACAACAGCCATCATCCTTAACTTTGAGCTGGTTCATTTCTCCTTTCCTTAAAAGCTGATCTACCTATTTCTTTTGGTGTTGCCCTGCAAAGCTGAGATCCTCACCATTATGGTCTCTACTATGAAGTGCAAGAAATGATTTGCAAGAAATCTTTCTTCAGGCTTTGTCTGTAAGGTTCATTAGAATCATAGAATCCTAGAATCAGTCAGGGTTGGAAGGAACCACAAGGATCATCTACTTCCAACCCCCTGCCATGCCCAAGGACACCCTACCCTAGATCAGGCTGCCCACAGCCTCTGCCAGCCTGGCTGCAAACACCTCCAGGGATGTGGCCCCAACCACCTCCCTGGGCAACCCATTCCAGGGCCTCACCACTCTCATGGTGAACAACTTCCTCCTCACATCCAATCTGAATCTCCCCACTTCCAGCTTTGCTCCATTCCCCCTAGTCCTGTGACTACCTGATATCCTCAGAGATCTCATAATCTGTCCTGATTAAATAGACTATTTGGGCCACAAATTATGTCTTCAATTCCTTTGCACTTGTATCATTAGAAAGGGCATCCAAGGGGTCCTAGAAAGACCCCTAAGATCATCAAGCTGACCACCGTGGGCCATATTTAGGGTTGGGGTTTTGTTTAAACTTTTCCACCTTGGTGAGAAGTATCTGCCTGATGAGCTGCACGACTGCATCTCTATTTTAGCTTTGGCTCAGAATCAAGAATATATTGGGATCTTTGTGCTTAGTCATTTTTTTAGTTGAGGGCAGCCAGATTATTACAGAATATCTTTTGATTAGTCCTGATTAGCCACTCATCACAAAACTACCTGACCTTTGTCACAACCTGAATGCATGACTTGCACTCAAGCTGAAAAATACCTTCATGTTCTTGATGCCTGACAGCTACACTGCTTTTTGTGTGATATCTCATTTCCCCCTCACTTGGAGAGATGCTGGCAAGGCTGTGGCTGTGCAGTCCACCCTAGCAGACCCTTCTGTGTTGCACCATGATCAGATTTTGTACAGGGGTAGTTTTCTTTGGCAAGCTGTGCTGCTTCATCGAGCAGCTCCAATGAGCTGTACTGAAAGAATTTTTTTAGCTGGCGTTGTGAAAGTAATAATTGGTTATGAATTATGAATAGTAATTTAGGTATGACAATGAATTCTTATTATTAATATTTTAAAAATTGGGGAAAACACCCTGAGATTCTTTGGATTTTCAATTGGCAGCTCAAGTTTGAAGCTCAAGTTGCCACAGCATCAGATCACTGTAGCTAATTTTATTACATTTGACTGCATTACTGCACATATCTCTTCTTCCTCTTATGCTGCTTTGACTTAGCTGAAAGTGGCTGACTGTTGGCTTAAATCTAACCATAGCCATACGCAATATGAATTAAGAAAAAGAGGATTTAGTTAAATTACTTCTACAGTAATTAGTGAGGGAAATGTAGTCCTCTGGTTGCTCATGTTTATTGTCCTGTAATCTCCTTTTATTGTGCTGTAATTATTGTGCTGTAATCTCTCTTATCAAATCACTGCTTTGATAAAACATTTTAGCATTAACCATAATCATGTACCCTTTCCCTAATGCCTGGGTTTGACTAACAGAGCCAGAGAAGTTAAAAGTCATGATGGTGTCACAGAGCTTTGAGGCACTGAGAAGAGCTCAAGACAGGGTCCAAAAGTGGTGACCAAAGCGCAGAACAAAAATCAGAAGAGAAGGAAAGGTTCTCTGTTGCCAAGAATTCCTTTGACCACTCTACCACAGTAAAGCAGCCTTTAAAGAGGAGTGCACAGTTCAGGAGTTGCTCTGTTTTCCTTAGAACAGAACCATTGCAAGAACTGCCACAGCCAACAGCTGCTCATTTAATCCCGTGCTCATTGCCCATTAGTGACAGGGCTGCTGGATAAGTCAAGACTTCCCTTTTCTGCTGTGCTTGCTCATCAGCTGGTGAGAAGTGCAGGTAATTGATGGATAGCACTCAGACAACTAATCCATAAAGTGAGAGGATGCATGATTTAAGAAACTACATCTGTAAATAGAAAGATTTGCAAGGCTTGGAGGTGCTCAGGTAGATGGGCATTGTCCATTTTTAAATCACAGCGACATCCTCCAACCTCTAGTGCAGGAGAAATAATTTTTGAAGGAAGGTCACCTGGTGGTTTCTGTGTCACAAGAGCAATGCTACTGCTTGGATTAATAAAAAGACCATTATGTGACAAAGCTCTACAAGCTTAAAAAAAAAGGAAAAACAAAAACCCCACTTTGAACTCTCAAATCAGAGAAGCCTCCCTAAGATTTTTTCAGCTTTGTTGGAGACAAAGGTGTCCTGCAAATTACTACTCTGACACTAACTGCACTGGAAGGCAAAGTCCCACCAGTTGAGCTGGCCCAAGAGGCAACGTTTGAGGCTGATTGTTAGAGGCAACCTCGACTTGTTTAACAGGCAGGTCATGATGGGGCTCAGTACTGGAGTTCAGTCCTCTCTGTTCTCATTTGGCACAGACAAATAAGCTTGGCTGATGGATGCAGAGCACAGCATCTCACTGAAGATTTCTGCGATCCATGCACAGAGCACAAGGATCAAATCTGCTCTGAAAAGTATCTCATAGAAAGAGAGAAGTTAACCTGAGCAATGTCTGCGAATTGAACCTCTTAAAAGGAAACAGAGAGGAAAACAGCTATGAAAAAGATCATTTTTAGGTCTGGACAGAGTAAAGGTGCCTGGCATAGTCTAAGAAAGGAAATTCAGACTGAATTGCTGCAGCAGATCTTGAAAATCTCATATTTCATGAATCCTAGAGACAAAGAGGCAAGTCATGCTGGAAACCTCTTAATGTTCATGACCCTAAGCAGAGAATTGGATTTGGATGGATCAGGTCTGGCAGATTAGACAGACACCTGCCAGCTTGTAAAGTTTCAGATGCCCAGGCTGAATATTGGCATAGCTTGAGAGGATAATTTATTAAAAGTGTTGATGAAGTAAAAAAAAAACAAACAAAAAAAAACAAAACAAAACAAAAAAAAAACCCCACCCAAAAATAAAAACCACAAAACAAAAACAAACAAATGAACAAATAAAAAGAGGCAAAACCCCAAAGCTTTTGCTTAGACTAAGTGATCTGACAGCTTTTAAAAAAAGATTGAAGACTCTGGGATTAAAAAGACTTTTTTTTTTTTTTAATAAGTTGGAACTGGATGATCTTTGAGGTCTCTTCCAACATAAACCATTCTATGATTCTATGTCTTTATGTAATAATAAAGCCTACCTGGAGTGAGAAGAGTTCTAAATAACTCTTAGAGCTACAACAAAAGAGGTGAAACTGAAGTGTAATAAGTTGCCAAGAAAAGTTATAGTGATACACCCACAAAATGGATTTCACTCATTGGAAGTAGAAAAGAAATAAAAAGGACAACAAAAGGCGTGAAAAGACATTTGAATATTAGAGATTAAGCACACATAATTTTGGCACAGTCCCTGTGTTGATGTGTTTGTGTTAAAGAGAGCAAATGGGTGAGTAGACAGAGTTAAGAACAGAGCATTTGCTGTATTTTTTGGTGTGTGTTGCTTACTCTTCAGCTGCAGGTTTTAGCTTGCAGTTTTCAAAGCAATGTGGAGTGACTTGGCAGAGTGAGGTTAATCAACACCTTTCCCATGGGTGGGTTCTAACCGTATTGTGGCTTGTAACACAAAAGGCAGAGCTTCCAAATACACTCAAGACCTTCCTGTCTTGAGAATTTTCCTGGTGGGCAATCATTTTGTATTTTCCTCTTGTTTTCAGCTTGGAAAAAACCTGCAGATAAGTGGAAAGCCAACTCTACGTGGCCTTTCCTGCAACAATATTATGAACCCAAAAATAACTTTATTCCAAATATCTAGGCATTGAAGATGTTGCCAATAACTATGGAAAGAAATGTTCCTCAAAACAACATTTGGAACAAGCAACCATTTTACGTCAACCAAAATTAATTTGATTTTATTTTCATGAAAGCAGTGCAGGGGGTTGGAACTGGATGATCTTTGAGGTCTCTTCCAACCTAGACCATTCTATGATTCTATGATTTGACTGGGAAGAAAGGGTGGGGGGGAAAGTGATTTCTCTATTCACAGCTTTTCAGCATGCTCTTTAACCTCTTTTGATTCTTAACACATTCTCATTTGCTTTTTCCCTTTGTATGACCTTATGAATTAAGCTTGATGAATGTAGTTAATCTCAGCCTACAGGCGTGGATTTAAGGAATATGAACTTCAGCAAGCATTTTCCCTTAGTTCTTGTTAGGAAGGCACAAATCCAGTTTGGTTTTTTTTTTTTAAATTATTATTATTTTTATTTTTATTATTTAGTAGATTTATCTAGTAGCAAAAAGTGGCAGAGGGAAGTGCCTCCTTCTGAGGTCACTCAGGTCAAATTGTCCAGGTGACAAAAAAATCCCACTGCCAAGTAATTGCTTCTTTATATCCACCTCTCCACAGCTCCTTTTTAAAAAATTGCTTGAGCTTGAAAATCCAGATTTATTTTTTTTTTGGGTTCATGTGGTGTACACATACAGCCCACCATGTTTTTATCTCAGATATTTTTTTTTTTCCACCAAGAAAACTACAATTTTCCTGTTTTCCTGAGTAAAGGAAAGCAATTAGGTTTGTAATATAGCTAATCTCAGAGGCCTAAAATAGGTGAAAATTGGAAATAATCGAAGGTTCTGCTCTGTCTGTGTTAAAATCTAGGACCTTAAATTAGTTTCAGAACAACAAAGAAACGAACTGAGTGAGAAAGAGCTGGGAGAGGGCCTGTTGATGAGCTGGGGCACTGGGAAGAGTAGCAAGTATAGACCTAAGTCAGAGCAAATGCAACCAGCCCTGGTAAAGATAGACCTGGATGCATCCCAGTGTTGCTGTTTGCAAAAAGAACTCCATATATATATATATATACACAGATAGATAGATAAAACACATAGGATTTATAGTATTGTCATCAAACAAATCATTATCATCCAGGCATTAGTATCAGGACTGTGAGAAATATAAAGAGAAATAAGGAAATAAGCAAAGCCTGTGCTGCTGACATGGTGGGAAATACAGCAGAATGTGTGCACATTTAAGGGGAGCTATATCTGTGTTGGTTTCATTAATGGCTGTAGTAGAAAAAAATACACCTCTTGACATTAAATATGCTTATGGCTGGAGCGTGGTACCCTTAGTATATGCTAAGAGTTGCATTCCATATGCATCTTCCTATATAACATGGTGTAAAAGGGATGTCTTGCTAGTAACAAGACTTTTTGATACAGGGCTGGAGCTCAGTGTGAGTAAGCAGCTGAATAAGAATCAGGCTTGATTGATTAACTGCTTGGGAAGCAACTGTTGGTTATGAGCAGCACATGGCTGTGGCTAGGGCAATTCAAGATGCATTCAGAAAAGATAAGGGAAAAAATAATTCTGTTTATGGAAGGCTGACATAATTTGAGCTGAAAGAAACTTATTTTAATGGGATGTCATTGTGCAGTCTTCAAGAATGATTAAGTTAGAAACAGAGGAGATGATACCTAAACATTGAAACTGAAGGACCTATTTTTAGATGTCAGAAGAGCACAACTTCTCTTGTACTGCCCTGTGAGACAATGCCTAGCACAGGACACAGTTCTGAAGAAAAAGTGAAATTTATGCACCCATCTACTGCACTCACTATCGGGTTTTGATATTGAGATCTCCTGTGGCAGTTGAGGTCTGCAAGAGAAAATTTTATCCTGGTATTTTACTTCCACATAAAAATCACTCAGTGAGATTATAGCCTCTCCATTTCCTGCACTTTGCTACTAGTGGTTTCATTGGTTCTGTGTTCATGTAACTAACTGCTTTAACAGGTTGGATTGCTCATCATTGGACTTCACTTTTGCACCATACAAATGGTCTTTACCTTTCAAGATTTATCCATTTGACTTTGCAGTTGATACTTGGCCCTGATCAGATGACGAATGCTATCTGAAATGCAGGTGCTCAGCCTCTCTATATATTGAGTACTTCAAGGTGATCTTTTTTTTTTGGCTAGTGAGATGAAGCTTTCATAGAATCATAGAATGGCTTAGGTTGGAAGGGACCTCAAAGATCAACCAGGCCCAACCCCCCTGTGCCATAGGCAGGGACACCTCCCACTAGATCAGGTTGCTCAAGACTTCATCCAGCCTGGCCTTGAACACATCCAGGGAGGGAGCAGCCACAACCTCCCTGGGCAACCTGTGCCAATGCCTCACCACCCTCACTGTGAAGAATTTCTTCCTAACATCCCCTTCAAATCTCTCCTCTGCCAATTTGAACCCATTCCCCCTCATCCTGTCATTACAAGACCTTGTGAACAGTCCCTCCTCAGCCCTCCTGTAGGCCCCCCTCAGATACTGGTAGGTTGCTATAAGGTCTCCTGGAAGCCTTCTCTTCTTCAGGCTGCAGAGCCCCAACTCTTTCAGCCTGTCCTCATAGCAGAGGTGCTCCAGCCCTTTGTGGCCCTCCTCTGGACTCTCTCCAGCAGTTCCATGTCCTTCCTATGCTGGGGGCTCCAGAACTGCACACAGTACTGCAGGTGGGGTGTGATGAGAGCAGAGTAAAGGGGGAGAATCCCCTCCCTTGCCCTGCTGGTAATGCCTCTCTTAATGCAGCCCAGGACACGGTTGGCTGTCTGAGCTGCCTGTGCACACTGTTGGCTCATGTTGAGCTTTCAGGAATGTGATGGAAAGGTACTGCCATCTCCACACCCTATGCATTTTTGTGATCTTACAAAGGGGTGATTTTGATGGGAGATCTGCCATTCTGCTAGTACTTAGGGATACCAGGCGCAGCTGACAAGCTGAAGCTCCTAAACCTGGTTAATTATGAGGATTCCCTTTCACCCTTGGCTGAAAGATTGGATGTTTATAGCCTTCAGTGTAAGCAAGCTAACACCTAGCTCTCATCACAGAGCTGGTTTTAATTGCGTTTTCAAACTTCATAACAGAGTGGATTATGCCTGGTCTCAGTGTATTCTCAAGACATTACTCTCCCCTGGTCTAAACGAATCAATTCGTACACAAACAGCATCAGCAGTGTCAAAAAACACTTGCAGGCACGGTGGGTAGGGGGACTACTGCAGTTTACAAATATGCTACTTCTGCTTCTTGCAATCTAGGGGTTTTTTTAAGTTACCAACAGAAAAAGAAATAAGGAATTCTCAGGGACATATTTTCACAGAATGTTAGAGGTTGGAAGGGACCTCCAGAGATCATTCAGTCCAACCTCCCTGCCAAGGTAGGATCACCTAGGGTAGTTAGCACAGGAATGCATCCTGGAAGGTCTTGAAAGTCTCCAGAGGAGGAGACTCCACAGTCTGTGTGGGCAACCTGCTCCAAGGGTCCAGCACTGTAAAGAACTCTCATTGCACCCTCACTGTAAAGAAGATTCTCTTATGTTGAGGTGAATCCTTCTATGTTCAAGCTTGTCTGTTGGTCCTTGCCTTACTACTGCACACCACAGAAAAAAGAGTGGCCCCATGCACTTGACGCCCACCCCCAGACATTTGTAGATGTTGAGCAGATCTCTCAAGCCTTCTCTTCACCAGACTAAACAGCCCCAGGGCTCTCAGTCTCTTTGTAGGGAAGATGGTGGATATCCCCAGTCATCCTTATGCCTCTCCATTGCACTCTCTCCAGCAGATCCCTGCCTCTCTTGACCTGCCAAGCCCCAAACTAGACACAGTATTGCAGATGTGGTCTCAGCAGTCCAGAGCAGAGGGGGAGAAGAACCTCCCTAGCCAGCCACACTTTTCTTGAGGCACCCCAGGATGTCATTGGCCTTCTTAGCTGCAAGAGCACATTGCTGTCCCATGCAGAACTTGCTGAAAGACCTTGCTTTGTGTACATATATACATATAAAAAATTTGTAACCTTTTTTTATTTTTAATCTTTATTTCTTAGGGTTCTTTTTTTCTTTATTTACTTGTTTTTATCTCTTTGCCAGGTGTGACTTGCTCTTCTTCAGCCAACATAGTGAGCCAGTGGAAATATCTGCTTACTACCCCAAGCAGAAATGACAAATGGCTGGTCATGAAATGGCTAGTTTCAATACAAACACTACAGTCCAGTTTTCATTGCTTTTTCTTTCATTTTCATCTCCCTTCTCCTCCATCTTCCTCTTTTCCTTTCCAACTTCTATTTCATCATCTTCCTCTCTCCTCTATTTTTTCCATTCCATCTGCCGCATTCCAGTAGCATCTCCCCTTTTTTAACATATGTGCCCCTTTCCCACCCCATATTTTAACCTCTTTCCCCCAAACCCAGAGCACCTGGGTGTTGTTGAGTCTCCTCCCATCCCAGGTGTGACCACTTTGCTCTCCTTGCCCTTTATATTCAGCCCCAGGAAGGGCAGAAGCCCCAACTTTGCCCACTTGGGCACGGGAGCCTCCTCCTGACACCGTTGGTGAGTACCCTTGGTGCACACTGGGTGAATGGTGGTGGTGACTCCAAAGGCCGGGGGGCCTGCTTGGCCCCCCGGTGCTAGGGACTACCAAAACTTTGATGATGCAAATGTTTACTGATTGCTGCAACATCACTCACTGGTGCTGGTTTGGTCTCCTTACTTAGGCTGAGCTCCTCTGTGTGGTATCTTGTAGCAGTTTAAATTTTTTGCTGTCTGAAAATATTCTAGGATACATTGAGACTTAAATTTGCAGTAGCCTGAAGAAATTGCTTGTATTAAAACCTGACAGGACAAAAGGAGAGCGTAGTAGGTGAAAGAAATTAATCTCTCAATGCAATTCGGAGCTTAGAGGTCTGTTGGTTTTCCAGATACCACACGAGCAAGGCCTAAGAAAGGAGAGATTTTGAGTTGATTAGAAGAGAAAATCATAAATGCAACACTAACTGAGAGCAGCAGTATACAAAGAGTGAGCTGTGTGAGGAAAATAACTCATTTTCTTGATCTAAATGACAAGGGGCAAGAAAATTCCATCTAATGTAAGGAGAATGTCAAGGCATTTGTGGAAGAGGGAGAAGGGTCTGAACTTTTTATTGTGTTCTTTAAAGTGTGACCTTTGCTTCTGTATTTCAGTTGTTAGTCTAAGTGGTGAAGTAGCTTACTAGCAGAGACTCCAAATCACCCAAGACAAACCTTCTGAGACTAACAACATATTTTACCTTGGAAGTCTGTTATGCATTCCCTTAGACCTTCATTACCGGAGTAATTTGGTCTACAGTGAAAGGAAGGAATAATAACTTCTTTGCACTTACAAAGCTCATGAATATTCTTACGTTCACAGCTACTGAACCCTCTGTTAGCCTCAGTGCAGTGCTTAGTTTACATTTGGATCATACTTAAAACAAAATAATGCCCTTGCTTACCCTAATCATGTAGTAAAAGCAAAGAAGGTTGTGAAGTGAGTTAAAGGGAAGTCTCCTGCAGTGTCTCCAAAAGCAAGGCCAGCAGGACCAGTAACAGGAGAGAAAAGAAGCGTCTTTAGGTCTTTAATCATCAGTGTTTTGCTTGAACACATGTATAAACAAGTTCATTAGCATGGCAAAAAAAAAAAAAAAAAAA
>VWZI01008213.1:963244-999468 GCA_013396835.1 Psilopogon haemacephalus
AAAAAAATGCCTGGCAGAGCATAGTTATACTGTCATGAAAAGTTTTCCAAAGTTAATGGATCAGCTCAGTGTCTGCTTCTGAGAGATCAGAGGTGCAGCTTTTACATAACCCATAAAGGGCCATGTGCACATGCATACAGAGGAGTTTCACACCCCTGGCTCTTTGCATTAGCCTCCCATAATCACCAAGTCCTAAAGTGGCTATAGTTGGGGTATTTGAGAAATTTTATTCTGTTGCAATACAAAGATTCTCTCAAAATAGTTTATTTCTGCGCTTCTATGTTTTACATTGTGCAGGAGCATAAGAAGGGACTTTTTGGAGGAAGAATTGCACCTCAATGCCATCATTGATGCTATATTTTATAGCCTAGCTGGAATTTTCCAAGGTGCTTCAACTTTGAGGTGATTGCAGTGCTTCTAAATCTTTGTATTTTATAGCGCTCTGCAACTGTTAATTATTGAAGATATTTAGGTGTTTTGTTTTTTTTTTTTTAATTATGCAAAAAAGATTTGAGGATAACTTTGTTTCCTAGAGTTATTCTTCATTTTCCCAAAGGTGTATCGAAGCAGCTCACATCAATCTTTTACCTCCAAGTTCTTTTTCTCTAGGTAGCCTTTTCAGTGTAGTCATGACAGAAGCAATTATTTTTGCAGAATCCACTGTCATTTTTGCAGGAGTACACTGTGTAGAGAAAGACCTTGGAGTAATTAGCCTAATGGAAGTCATCCCTAAAGCTCAGATAGACTCCATAAACCTGAGCGCTGTTAGCTCTTGTGTCCCCACTAAATCTTAACGTAGCAGGTCCTCTCTTAAAATTTCACAGTGTTCAACAACAAAATTGACCACAAGAAAGTTGTGGCTGTTAATGTTTTTTTAGAGTCCTCCTAATTGCAGGTAATCCAACCTAAACCAAATTGGTTAAGTCTCAAATGCAGGTCAGGAAATCACGGCTTCTGAAAATGTGATTAAGGAGGCAGGTTTTAATTATCTGGGAAGACCTTTGTTTTCCTTTAAGTACATAATTCGGAGCACTGCCAGAAGAAGGCTAGAAAATACAAACAGCCAGTGTGTCCTGGTGTGTTTGCAGTGGTTGACTGGATTATTTGTCAGCTGGTATGCAATGTAAATTAATAGAGAGTTGCCCATTCTGTATGGGATTCATCATCTTTTGTGCCTCGACTTCCATCAGATCAATAATCTCTGCTCTAGCAACAAATTTGCCAGCAGTGTAACACCTTAATTGCACTTCACTGACTCAAGGTTGTGTATTTTATACTGGCGTGGCAGACTTCAACGATCATTTTAATGCAAGCAGCTCAAGCGCGCACTTAGCGTAGCCTGCGTTAATTCTAGGCTAGCTCACACAAAAGAGAGAACAGATAAAGTGTGCCAAGGCTCGATGGTCTGATGCCAAATAATTTCATTCTGCAATTTCTAAAAGCACATCCACTAAAGGGAAACACATACTAGGTCAAACCTTAATGAGCGTACATTGTGAAGAAGCATTGATTAAAGCAACTGGCTTAATTGTGTGAGGTTCTTCCCATGCTCCAGAGGTGGACGTAATGCCTGAGGCAGAGCAGCCACATTTATTAATGGTGCCTGATTATTATTAAAGACAGTGGGGNAATAAACAATAGTTTATTGGAGAGCTTTCAATGGAAATTAACCTTTGAAATAATTTACAAGTTCCTCTCAAAGACTTTAATATTGTGTTTCATTTAAAATTGTGCTGAAACCAGTCTTGGGATTAATTTCTCAGCGTATGACAGACAGCTTTAAAAAGCTCAGTTTACAGAAGCTACTGCTCAGTAATTTTCACCATGTGCCATCTTTTTTTTGCAAGTTAGACATATGGGAGGTGGAAAATAATTCCGGAAAGAGAATGCTTAGGAGATAATGTCCAGAATCAGAAGGCTGAGGTGTTCCCTCCTTTGGTAGTTTGTCATCTCAACCCATCTAATTTCTTCTGCTTCAGAAAGCCTCATTCCTTACTTCTTCCCCCAGCCCATCTGACTGCAGTATGAGCAGAAGTGCTCCTAGTATGTTCTTGCTAGTTAGAAATGGGGACTGGTTGCTGCTGCATTACATAGAATGCATCTTTAACTTTTGTTATGAGCTGTTGCAAGCCATAAAACTTCAACTCAGTGGTGTTTTCCAGAAGCCTTAAAACCCCAAGGTTTTTAATTAGTGGACTGCATCCTTAGGTAACAAATTGATTTTTTTTAAAACTGGTGTACCATGCCTAGAAGCTGCACATGGATTTCTTAACTGCTGAGCACCAAACTTACAAAATAACGTCCTTGCTTGTTTGTTGTGCAGTTTATCATAAACATTTTATATTTTCTGTTAGAGGTGGATTCGATGAAAGGTGCAAAATGATGGGAATAGGCCAGTAAGAGAATAATTTTCTGATTCAAAAAGAGGTACACCAAGATCAGGCCCTACAGAAAAACGGCTTTCACTCAAAAGCATAGGGACAAAACAACAGGGTTTATACAGTCATCTGATGTGACAGCTTAAATTCTGAACCAAGTTGATTTTGCTCCTCTAAAAACAATTTTTTTATGCCATTTGAAACTCTCAACAAAAACCCAGTGGGAAATGCTGTTCTGAAGTTCCTTTCTTAAGGCAAGCCCATTCATCTTTTATCCCAACGCCTGCCTTTCAGCAGATCCAAGACTCCTTCCATCAGGGAATTCATCAAGATATCAGAAGTGACATTTTGATTTCATTTGTTCAGGATTGTAACAAGCAGTGAAACCTCAGTCAAGAGACCTTCAATCCTGACATTGCTGAGGGACACGGATAGGCACTAGGCTTGCTAGAGTTAGGCAATAGTTGCTCTGGGTGTTCTTAAGGCTCTTTTCCAGCTGAAGTGATTTCATGATTCTGTGTCTTTTAGTTGTCCTGAGTGCATACAGTAAGTGGTAAACGCATAGTAAAGCTTTTGAATGGTGTAGTAGTTAATATCTCTGTAGTTAAGCATTTCTACAGCAATTCACAACAGCTTTAACAAGTTTTATTCCTGCTTCTCAAGTTTTATCTGAAAGCACTTCCCTGAACTTGTTAAATGCATCTCATTTATGTATGTTCTCTGTGTGTGTGTGTCCCCTTGGGGTGTTCAAGGCCAGGCTGGATGAGGTCTTGAGCAACCTGGGCTAGTGGAACCTATCCCTGCCCATGCCAGGGCTGTTGGAACAAGATGATCTTTATGATCCCTTCTGACACAAACCATTCTATGAAGCCATTTTCAAGCCTTCTATTTGCATTTGCCTCAAAGGGACAGCTGTGGAATGCTACAGCTACCAATTTACTGCAGATTTGCCAAACTTACTGTGCAGTCCTGGCTTTCCCTTGGAACATCAGGAGCTGACTTGAGCAGCTAATTTAGCACCTGAGAGGCTGCTCTTTTTTAAATTACTGTTTCTTTCTTACCAGAAAGACTCTGCATGCTACAAGTCTTTATGCCTTCAAGACAAAGATCTCGTTCTAATAGCACAAACGTTTGAATATTAAGCTTTGCCTTTGTCTTTGTTTAGAGTTGAGGAAAAGTACTCAATCGTTTTCCCAAAGAACAAAAGAGGAGGGAAAAAAAGGGAGGAATGGGCAGGCTAAAACAATTAGCACTAGCTCGAAAACATTTGAATATGTAAGAGCTCATGGAAGCCGCATTTGATAAAAATAGGTACTTGGGTGCTGTTTTATTCAGAGTTAAATGAACTGCTGATCGGATTGGCACTTCTTTAGTGTGTAGTAAAATAAAAAACATTAACGCCACGAGAGGTGAAGTGAAATTAATTTGGCAAGAGACACCGGAATCTTTTTGCTTCTCTTAAAACAAAAAAGCAACCGTACAACTTGGAGACAAGGTGAACGTTAGCAGTCGGCTTCAACAACTGCTTTTAAGAAGAGGCGACCTGATTCTTCATCTTGTGGCATGTCATAAATGTAATTACTTCTGGGCTACTTGATGAAGAAATCACAGGAAAGCAGCAATCACTGCTGTTGCCTGGATATCCTCTCCTCCAGAAACCAGGACTACATCATCATCTCATCTCAAAGGCACTTGTTCCATGCTTTGGGTTGTTGTGGGTTTTTAGCACTTGTTGATTTGTTAGTTTGTTGTTTTTTTTTTGTCTCACCTTCCATACTTCCTCTCTCTTTAAGGTCATAAACACAGGTACAAGTTTGCAGCCACCATACCGGGCACTGTACTTCAAGTACTTCCCATTGATGCCAGGGGAGAAGAGGGGATTTCCTCAGCAGAGGTGAGCAGAACAAAAACTTGGTAAACTAAAAGATGGTGCTGAGCGGTTTCATGTTCCTCTGCTTAGTGTTTTGCTGTGTATGAGAGATCAGAGCTCCAGGGTACAGATTAACTTCAGGCACCTGCAACTTGAGGCCAGCGTTTTTATCCTAGCAGTTGAACTCATCCCCTGTCACTGATTGTTTCTGGTCTATTGATCCTTCCACGTTTATTTTTTTCATTATTATTTGTTTTTAGTGAGCTGATTTACAAGGCAGAACAATTTCATAGTGTCAGTTTGTTTGCTGCTCTTTCCCATTTTCACTGGAATTTGCTAGCTCGCTGAGCATTGAAAGAAAGCACCTGGAGATACCAGGCAACAAAATAAATTCATATAGCTTCTTACAAAACAAGATATACATATCAATAGCCTTCTTGCCTGAAATTTGGACTAATGGTATTCTCAAGGATAAGGAAATAACTGAAAATAGCTATGCTAAGCTGAAGATGGGGATGTGTAATGAGTCATCTCTACCTCCAGGCTGCATAGGTTTAACGTGTCTGCCTTCCCTGCTAAAGGAGCATCAAATCTAAAGCCTGTGATTCCTTAGCACTGTGACACTTTATTCCTCTTCAGCACTCTACTCGGAGCTTCAAACAACAAAAGCTTGTTGATCAGTGTGTATCAGCCACCGAGAGCCTTTCCACATGCATGGCTTACCACTGCAGTTTGCTGTTCAAATGTCCTCTGTTCTGTAACTGAATGAATATCTGCACACACAAAGAAGGATTGAATATATGTGTGTGTGTGTGTATATATATATGTGTGTGTATGTGTATGTTACTATGGTGGGGGTTTCTATACTGTGTGTGAATTACTGACCTCTGAGGACCCATCCTCTAGGTGATAACTGCACTTACAGAACGTTTAAGAGCAGTCTCTCAACGACCTATTTATAATTTCCTTCCTTCCCAACTATCAGACAAAGTATTTCTAATATTTCCCTGGAGCAAAAGCAGTTTTTAATAGCACTGATTGTATCCACTCTTCTAACAGCAGTTCATTCCCCTCAACACTCACACGTGTATATACGGTCAGATATAAATCAAGGTAATTGCTTTCTTGCAATTCATCACAGAAATAAGTTGAAAAGCATCATAGTGGAGAAAAAGCTAATAGATATTTAGAAGCTGTGCCATCTGGTCTATTATGAAATGAATCTAATTATCTGGGAAATGCATGTCTTATAAGCAAAATGTATGCAGATAGGAATAGATGCATTCAGAACTGAAGTCCCTTCAGAAGCAGTGCATATTCGCTATTCAGTTTCACAACACGTGGAAGTCTATAACATGTCAGAAAAGCCAACGACAACCAGAAAAGCTCTCTTCTATTTATCACACTCTTTGTTCTCAGGTTTTACATCAACAGACCAACTACTTAATATCACGGAGCACAGAGTTGAAATGGGAAGACTTGAAGGAGTCTACCTTATAATGAGCATAATGTACAGTCTACTTTAAAAACAAGAGTGGAAAGACTTTTTTTTTTTTTTTGGAAGAGCAAAGCTCAGAAGAAATAGAACTACTCCCTGCAAGTACTGGAAGGAGAAAATGCTGGAGAGGGTTCATTTAAGCTAAAGATAACATCAACAGCAGAAGTGATGAGCATAAGCTGAGCAGATATGAAATTCAGCTGAGGACACCCAGAGAAGGAGTAAGCTTCTGAAACAGTTGTCTAAAAAGAGCAGTGGAGGCAAAAAAAAACGTAACTTGTTTTATACTGAAGTTTGATGCAGTTATGGGAAGGATCATATGACAGCTTCCTTTTATAGCAAGAGTTTGGAGCTGATGACTTAGCAAATCCCTTCCACTCTTCTGTTGTTTGTCATGATATTTTTATGCTGTGATTTTCAACACTTTACAGATTGCCATCTGAGCTACTTCATAAATCTGCCTTTGCAGCAACTGAATTGATTTTTGCCACTCTAGCAAAGTAAGCCTGATAATCCAAAATTTATTTCACAACAAACCTTTGAAAAATGTGTCCTAACTGTTAGCTTTACTGCATTCCTTTCTTTTTTAAAAGGAGATACAGGGTGCTAATAATTTATTTTTAGTGTCTTATGTGCCCGCATGAATTGCACTCAACTGCATCTGTAGCATCTCTGGGAATGAGAATCTGAGAAGCATGACACCTTACAACTATTGCCTAGGTAACTAAAACATTCACATACCTGCAATACATATAGTTTATTTTTTTTTCCTTTTCTCTAATGAATCACTCCCCCACCCCACCCTTTTTTTTTTTTCCCAGCTCTTCCATACCCACTGAAATATCCATACAGCATCACTGTTTTTTGTTGTTCTTTTTATAATGGAAGAGAAACATGGACTGGGTTGATGAACTGTGTGAGAACAAAAGAACATGGGAGATTGAAATGTTTCTATTAGGAAGGTGAAATGGCTAGAGAGATCAATCTGGGGGAAAACCCAGCAGCTATGAAAAATCAATCTGTCATACCAGGAACGCTTGTTTAAATTCACTTTCATTCACAGGAGAAAGAATCGGTAGCAAAAGTTATTTATTTAACATGTTGGTACTTTTGAATCTTTCTTTACATGATTTGGGCTCCTGAAAAGAAAACATTTTAAATTTAGCTATGACCAAACAGGCCAGTCAGGAATGCAGCAAAAGACAAAGGGCAAGGACTACAGTGGGAAGAGTAGAGAGCGACTCAGAGCACATTTGGTTGATTTACTGTGGGTTTCTCTTGAAAACTTTATTTATCCATGTAAGATTTGTTTCTTTTTTGGAAATGTGGAAGAAGTTGGACTGGCAGGTAATTTGGAAAAGGCCATTGGTGTTCAGAGCAGTTGACAGCTTAGGTCAACCCCACTGCTACCTGTTTACAGTACATGCGATTTTGGTTAGCGTAATTCTTGTGCATCATCACATTCCAAATCATGAGTTTAAAAGTTGGTCATTGTCTGCTTTGTTGTGCCTTCTCATCGGCAGCCTCTCTCTTCCCAAATGGCATTCACTTACCTACTGCCTCCACTTTCTTTTCTGTTTCCATTTTCACTTCAATGCATGCATGACTTCCATCTTCCCTGCTTTTAGTGTGACACTTCTGTATTTGTTTTGGTTGCAGTGAATTTCTATGGAGAGTTTCCTCTTTGGTGTCAGTGCCACAGGTGCAACTTATTTTAGGAATCTTTCTGCTTTGGATAATATTCACTTAGGACTTATCTTGAAAGTTCCCTGTTAGAATGCTCTGCTTTCTGAAAAGATTTATTCACTGGAAAATAGAAAAAGAGGAGGATTTCTGAAACAGCATCAGAATGTGTTTTCTCAGGCATGCAGAATGATTTTTATATCAATATTTACAAATATGGGGGTGGGGGGAGGCTGTTATAGGAAAGTAAATATAAAATAGATGAACTACAGATGTATGTAGCAATACTTGAGTATGTACCTACATAATTCCATTAAGACATACTCACACATTTGTGTTGCTTCCAGGTGTTGGTGTTACAGCCTTCAATGTCAGCTGCATGAATGTGCCTTTCTGCTTTGGCTTCAACACAAAGTATAAAACTATTATGTACCTACATAATTCCATAAAGACATACTCTCACATTTCTGTTGCTTCCAGGTGTTGGTGTTACAACCTTCCATGTCAGCTGCATGAATGCATCTTTCTGCTTTGGCTTCCACCGAAGTATAAAACTATTTGACTCTTCTCACTTCTGAAATAAAAAAGCTTTATTTCCTATGGAAAAATCAGGTAATAATTCCAGTAGTCTGCAAATGGTTGATCTGCCAGTTCTGCTCCTCTGCTTGAATAATGCTGCTGGGATGAGCAGCAATATTCCAGACCTTCCAGTAAGAGGACAGAGGCATAGCCTCATTTCTAGAGGGGCAAGGGGAGGAGGGTAATTGGAGCTTTGCTATGCTGGCAAGCTGGAGCAATTTCAGGCTGCAGGAGCAGGGGATATCTGGGACAGCAGCAGGGAATCCACTTGTTCAGGTTGGCTTCCTACTGTTTGGAAGTAAAGAAGCCCAGAGGTTAGAAGAAATTTTGATGTATCTACTGGGCAAGAAACATTTTTGTGTTCTGAAGTTGGCTATTACAGCTATTTGGCCTGGCAGCTTCTTACTGCTGGCAGCAAAAAAGATGCAGATGTTCATGCTGGACGTTAGCACTGATGATCATGGTCTGTTCTTCTTCTGTACATGTGCTAAAACTCCAAGTAAATGAGATTAAAAACGGCACTTTATTTATTACAGGGTAGTTCATACGTGGTTTTTTACTGATATTAAATTTCTCATTTATGCTTTAAGCCACACAGAAAATTCAACTCGTGGGTCTGTGAAGACCTCCACCGGGCTCCCACAGAGATACAAAAGCATTTTTATCTTCTTTGTCTCCTTTTTAGAGAATGGTGATGGCTTGAGATCCCTTCCTGCCATCCAGTGCTGCACCACATTTAGCAGATCCAAAGAGCCTACGGATTTGTGTGTACAAACTTTAAGGAAACATCAGGACCCCATCAATGCACAACACTTGAAGAGGAGGTGGCCAAAATTCCATTCCTCCATCACTAGGTATGTGATGATGGGAGCCTTTCACTGCTACTTGTTTTAGTGTCAACAGCAACATGGTCACATGAGAAGTGGGAGAAGAAATGTGCCAAGCAAGATAACAACTTCCTACTTCACACAAGCCAATAATAGTTTGGTTGAGAAAGGAGCAAACAATTTGTTTTGAGCTGCTTCAGTGTTCAGCAAAAAATTGCTTCAATGTAAATTGCTTCTTAGCGTTGTCTGTTGTGGCAATAGATTAAAGTCTCTTCAGAGCCTTCTCTTCTCCAGGCTGATCAACCCCAGGGCTCAGCCTTTGTACAGAGGAGAGGTGCTCCAGCTTTCTGATCATTGAGTTCTGGATCTACTCTAACAGTACCCCAAGGGGGTCTCCCAAGAGCAGTGCAGAGAGAGTGAATAACCTCCCTTGACCTCTTGAGCAGGTTTAATCCATGGTCTGGTTCTGCAGAGATGAGAACTCACCAATATTTTCCTTGGTGAGCATAATGACCCACATTTTTTTCCATGTTGTGAAGCTGGTAGTTACTTGTCTTTGCCACAGTAGGGATTTTTGGCTTTCTCCTTTGTGTCAGGTTAATGATATCATGAAATGATTTTCAGGAGCTTCTCAAATTACTTATACAGAATCATACAGATACTTAGTTTTGGCATTAGAACTGATTCTATTTGACCACCAGAGTATCTGTGCTTGGCGTTGCAATCTCAATTTCTCATGTGTGCCAGTATTCGCTGCCAAAGAATTCAGGAGACATCAGGCTTGACTCAAAGTCTGTGAGCAGCTTTTTGTTTCATGGGCTTTGAAGCATGGTCTATATTTCAAAATTCTTATCCATCATTTGAATTAGTTTAAAAAAAAAAAAAAATCTGCTCTGAAAATTTTTCTACCTACCAGAGAATGAGTTCTTGTAAGATATCCTAAGGAAAAAAGTAATGGTTTTGACACTTTTCACTCTTAGGTACTCAAGTCTTTAAAGTATGTAAATGTTACTTCCTGCCTTGTTTTGAAGACAGAGATGATGTCAACATCCAAACTGACTCAATTAGTTAGCATAGGACAACCAAGAGCACTGATTATGCCATCTGCCTGTCTGTAACTTGTGCAGATTGCTATGCAGTACTGGAGTGATTTAATTCTGGGCAATGCACCTCCTAGATCAAAGGAGTTCAGGTCTTATGCATTTATCATGTGAGTAAAACTCACGCCCAAGTGTAACTGTAAACCTGTCCGCTCAGGGTCACCATTTTTTGTCTTTGACCATACCCTTGTGGACTTTCATTTTGCAGTCACATAGCAGTATTACGAATAATGACCATTTCTTTCCAATTTTCTCTCAGTATCAAATACATTAAAACCAGTAACATTTGATGAACTTGTAATTTTTTTTTCCTGTTGAAATTGCAGCTCTTTGTTTCGAGGCAAGGTAAGGTCTTTTCAAAAATCCAGCTTTCTGAACAGAAGATGGCAAACAGATGGAAGCAAGCCATAGCAGAGGAAGTATTTTCCAGCATATTACAGCCATCATTTCTCTTCCACTCAACATATCCTGAATCCCCTTTCCTGAAGAAAATCCCTGAAGCATAATACTGTTTCGACTCATTGTACTACAGGCCTTAAGAGAAAAAGGAAACTAAGACTATGTGGAGAGAAAGGAGGCTGCTTACTGTAACTAAATTGACATGTCTTACAGGAAGCCTTTAGTAGAAGACAGAGTTTGGAATGGAAGAAAACCTAAATGGAAGATATTTTCTGAATTAAATTGAAGATAGAGTTTGAAGTTCTTGGTGGTAGAAATGTTGCTGCTGTGAAAATTTAAGGAACAGTCTTTTGTAATGGATTTCTTCTGGTTTGTCAATGTTATCCTTATGCCCACAAAAAATGACATACTGTAGCCAGAAGAAATTTAGCTAAGATAAATTTTACATTGATTTGGATTAGTAATTCTGTGCCGTGTGTAATGCATCATTCCTGTTATATTTACACTCTGCTGCTTTAGGTATCTGCAAACTTCTTGCAAAACTCTTCTTTCTTCACTGTTGATGATCAGACTTTGCCCAGAGCAGCCTTGAAAAGAACTCAAATCATCATTCTCCCATTATGCTGTACCTTCTTTAAATGCACTCCAGAAAGTATAGACTTTGTGTCTGAAAACTCTGTAAACAGGAATTGATTGATGCCATGTGCCTAAACTCCACTGGCTGAATTTTACACAGCCCTATTGATAATGTGTTGAAATCAATAGATAACTCCCATAGAGGGGAGAAAAAAATCTTCTGAAGTAACATTAAAGCAGAGCCCAAGTGGGTTTGGTTGTGTTTTAAGTGTGTGGATAATTTTAAAAGGCTAAATTATAGGACTCTCAAAATATTTGAGCTGGACCCTAAGGGCTCAGTCCTCACCTCCAATGTTGAAGTATGCAAGGTGCAACTGTGTAAGATGTAGCCCCAGAAAGAGATGTGCCAGAAGTGCAAACCACAGAGTGGTATCACCCTGGGCTTGTGTGCTGGTTTGAGGCTAATTAGAATATTTTAATGAGAGAAGTTAGATCATTGGCTGTGAAAAGAAAGTAATGATGATGTCTATATCACTCACTGGATTGTGTGAGATCTAAAAAAAAAATCAAAATATAAATGAAGCTCTCTCACTGTGCCTTGAGGCTTCACTCAATTCAAAGCATTCTATGATAGAATAGAGTAGGTCAGATTAGAAGAGATCTCCAAGCTCATCCAGTCCAACCTATCTCCCAGCCCTATCCAATGGCACTAAGTGCTCCATCCAGGCTTTTCTTGAACACCTTCAGGGATGGTGACTCCACCACCTCCCTGGACAGCCCATTCCAATGCCAATCACTCTCTCTGTCAAGAACTTCCTCCTAACATCCAGCCTATACCTCCCTTGGCACAACTTGAGGCTGTGCCCCCTTGTTCTGTTGCTGGTTGCCTGGGAAAAGAGACCAACCCCCACCCTTTTCACTCCTCTGCCTGATGTATATAACTCGATCTGCTCTTTTTTCCTAACCCATTATCAGCTCTGGTATCTCACCTGATCTCTGCAGCTTATCACATGAGCATTGTGGGGCTTACTTGGTTATTTGTCTGAGACAAATGGGGTGGGAAGGGAGGGGGGATTAGTTGTGAGCCCTCCTGGGCAGTCTTGATGCCTGTGAGGGATTTTGAATTTCTGTATTAGTTCTAACTTGTATGTGGTTGTAAATATCTGTAAATATTGTGTATTTATGCTTGTAAATTTGTGCTATGCTGTAAATACAGATTCATTTCAACTTTCAAGCTGTCTGAGTTAGCCTGGTGAATTCAAGTTGGGGATGAGGGGTGGGGGGGTGGAGTTCCCAATCCACCACAGCTTGTGCCCCAGCAAGTTGTTGCACAGAGAAGCAATAGAAACCTATAAAAATCATAGAATCATAGAATGGGTTTAGGTTGGAAGGGATCTCAAAGATCATCCAGTTCCAACCCCCCTGTGCCATAGGCAGGGACACCTCCTACTAGAATAGGTCACTCAAGGCCTCATCTAACCTAGCTTTGAACACCTCCAGGGAGGGAGCAGCCACAACCTCTCTGGGCAACGTGTTCCAGTGTTTCATGTCTTGAGCCTTATTACAGCAGATATCTCCAAACAGAACACAGAGGAGCCCAAATGTTAGTATATAAAGCACGACAACACAGATGAGGAAAAGCTTTGCCTGAATTCTCTCTTGTAATATTATAAAACTCATTTTAGGAGAGAGAGAAGCTATAGAAATACTGTTCTTTATAGGCTATGCTGAGGGTTTTCTCATCCAGCCTGGCCTTGATCCCCTAAAACAGTGATGGCTTTTTAACTAGTTAGAAACTTTAAGTATTATTTTGTTGTTGTTGTTGTTATTTGAGGAACAAAATCATCTCTGAGCTCGAGTTTTCAGTATGAAATATTACAAGCAGTAGCTGTTGCCTCTCTACCTCGTTATTCTTCTTTGCTCTGTCTACCCTATTGACATTGAGCTGCTAGTCTTGATTCCTCCAGCTCCGAAATAAAACATCTTTATTTAAATCCTGTACTATGGAAATTACTGCCTTTTAGCTCTGGCTTCACCAACACTTGCATCAGTAATGCCTGCTTTCAGTGTCACCAGTTCTGCATTTCAGGGTCTTCTGTGGAATGATGTACGATAGGAGTAAAACATATATATATATATATATATATAATGTTAAATATATGTTTCTAATGTTAAATGTTATATATTTAACATTATATATATTTGTAACATTACGAAATACATTTCACATGACATATACGAATTCAGCTAAACAGCAGCAACCGAACAGAAAAAAAACCAAAACCTTCCCAAGTTCAAATGTCTCAGTGACATAAGAAACAGTATTAAAAGTCTAAGCAGAAAGCCATCTATAATTACACAACCAGGCAAAGCCACATTATTTTTTTCAACTTTGCAATAGCTGCAGCTGGGAAAAGGAAAAGAAATGATCTGCCAGCAAGATTTACTTTATTACCATGAGAAGCAATTGCCAGAATAATTCAGCTTCAGTGCCAACAGTGGGAATTTTGGGTTAGCATTGGAAATGTTTGTCTCCCATGCTTATTTCTTTCCTGACCGTATGGCAGGAGGGGTTGGAACTGGATGATCTTTGAGGTCCCTTCCAACCGAAACAATTCTTTGATTTTGTCAGCGTTGTCATCCTTGTTAGGAAGTATTTGGGGGGTTCAAAAAACTACGCTTGGTGCTCTGAAAATGGATGAGGTTAGAGATAGCTGACATCTGTAAACATACAAAGAAACAGACCACAGTTAGGTCCTTTTTGCTCATACTGCAATCAGTAAGGTGCCCAGAAAAGCAATGCGTAGTTACCACAGCATTATTTGGCTCTGGACCTTTGTAACAGGATCTGACCACATGTTTTATGACAGCTTTTTCAAGAAGTCTGTTCTCTCTCTCTCTGCTAATTAGATGGGAAAGAAAAAATAATACTGGAGTTTTCTCCAAGTGCATCTACTGTTTTATTTATTGCAGATAATTCAGTGTGTGTCTATACTGGCAGAGCAGTTTACTCCATGACAGCTATTTCCAGTACTCAAAATGCAGGGAAATGCAAATTAAACTCTGTGTAGAGTTGGTTGGCCTGGACATGGAATCCCATAAAGCTGTATTCATTCCCAGTGTGATTTGGCCCATTCCACAGTGCTGCCCTGTATGAAAAGCGTTTACCAAACCATGTCAGCTGTAGCTTGGATAGTTCTGCATCACTTCACTGAATTATATGTAGATGCCTTATGAGCCTTTATTATGAATATAAAATACCCAACTGTTGTTGATAATGTGCTGAAGGACAACTTTCCAAACTACACTCTGTCATAAACACAAGTAGAGAATCAGAAGATGATGTCGTAAAGGCCAACAGGAGGACAAGAAGCTGAGATAAAGTATTATTCCTTTGACATTATTTGTCATGCAGACCTTATAGCAGCCTTCCAATATCTGAAGGGGGCCTACAGGAGAGCTGGGGAGGGACTATTCACAAGGTCTTGTAATGATAGGATGAGGGGTAATGGGTTTAAGCTGGCAGAGGGGAGATTTAAACTGGATGTTAGGAGGAAGTTCTTCATAGTGAGGGTGGTGAGGCACTGACCTGAAAGAGTGAAAAATAATGATCTAGTTTATAAATGTTCTTATAAAGTCTGAGAGAAATACTTTAAATTTATTTATCAGTTCTGATTTGCAGTTAGACAAGAAGGGAGATTTAAAATGGATGCCTGGAGGAAGTTTCCAGTGAGGGTGGTGAGACACTGGCACAGGTTGCCCAGGGAGGTTGTGGCTGCTCCCTTCCTGGAGGTGTTCAAGGCTAGGTTGGATGAGGCCTTGAGCGACCTGTTCTACTGGGAGGTGTCCCTGCCTGTGGCACAAGGGGGTTGGAACTGGCTGAGCTTTGAGGTCTCTTCCAACCTAAACCATTCTATGGTGATCGTTTATACCAGTACATCTTGGTAGTGCATTCTGGGAGTGTAAATCCAGGTGGAATATGGTTATGAAGAAAGCAGATCCAGTTCTCATATGGGTGAATTTCTGCACCTGATCTATTTCTGATAAAGTCTAAGCAAGGAAAATTTTCAAACTAGTTCAGCAAAGACTTTCCCTAACTTTCCAAAAATAAGCCATGCTTGCTTAGGAAACCTGGCTAAATTGTTAAATTAGATTTGGGGTGGGAGGTTTTGTTTCTTAATGTGAATCAAGTGCATCTCTTCTAGTATGTTAACACAATAAATAAATTCAGATGGTATCAAGACGTCATCTTTCAGTTTGGAGGAGGCTCCCAGGTGACCTTCTTGTGGCCTTCCAGGATTGAAGGGCCTAGAACAGGTTGCCCAGGGGGGTGGTTGAGGCCACTTCCCTGGAGGTGTTTGCAGCCAGGCTGGCAGAGGCTCCAGGCAGCCTAATCTAGGGTAGGGTGTCCCTGCCCATGGCAGGGGGGTTGGAACTAGATGATCATTATGGTCTCTTCCAAACCTGACTGATTCTGTGATTCTAAGATGCTCTCATGTTAGTGTGGAGGCTGCCAAGTGCTATTTGCATTGCATTAGGATGATAATTAGTAGAATGTATTAATATCATTCAATTTTGCAACTATTAATTTTAATTAGTATGCCCCTGCTTGGACACTCATACTTAAATTATTGTAATCCTGTCTGTTGAAAATGTTAAATAGCATTAGAAGTGCTCTGCATAAACATTTAACCCTAAAACAAAGTATAGGAGAAAGTTTGCTGAATAAACGGAAAGAAAAGTATAGTTAAATCAGCCTTAAGCAGGTTTGAATTCTTACTGTTCAAACAAGTTTTATGGATCTTTCAACTGAAGGACCTCTTCTGGAAATTCCTCACCTGTGACTCAATATTGCACTGCAGTTCCTACTTAAAAATATCCAAATTTTAATTTTTTTTTTTTTAAGGTAAGCAAACTTTCTAACTGCTTTCAAAAATGCACCTTCCTGACGTAAGCTTTATTTTACCAAAAGATTCCATCCTCAGTCACATGGAAGGATTCACAATCAATCCTGTTCAACGCTCTTCCCAAAAGCCTGAGCAGGTGTATTACACTGGCTGCCAGGTCTCAAAGTGTTCACCTTAATTGCAGCTTGATGAATAAGGAGATGTACAGCACTGAGCACAGATAACCTCCTCAAATACAGAAGTAATCTATACGCAATTTTAGCCGTTGCTGAGGAAATTATTAACTTGCTGGAAGGCTGCGTGAAGATTATGAGACCGTTTCCTGTCTTTGATTAACTCATTATGAAACTAATTTACTAACACTGATGGCTTGTGAAGTGCCTTTGTGTACCCATTTTACTACAAATACATTCAGTGCATATCCATCAGAGAATGGCTTTTTTTTTTTTTTTTTAAGCCATTAAAGCTCAAAGAGAGGGTTTTAATCTTAAAAGGATGTGAACATAGCAAAAAAAATCTATATATTTCCCTGAACAGTTGGCCATGGATGGGAGAATCAGCCTATAGAGTGCTAGGTGGGAATGAACATTCCTGAAATGAGATAAAAGGAGCAGATGTGCCAAAGGATAGATGAGATGTTCAAAAACTTGGGGCTGGTAATGTGGGGGGAAAGAGACTTTATCAGTCTACTGCTGCTATCAGGAGTGTTGCATTTGTACCGTCAAAACATCATTTAGCTGTTTTAATTCTTTGCACCTGCCACTGCTGATCAGGTAATTGTTGTGCTTCAAGTTAATATAAGGATGTTCTGCAGACAACAGAGATGAGCTGGTGTGCAACAGCTTTTAAAATAAGCAACCCATATGTCCTGGAAGCCTTGGAGCAGACATTGGATTCAAGGAGTTAGTGACCCTGGGCGAGGCATGCCTGCCTGTTTGGGTCTGAAAAGTTCATCTGGTAAAAGGGCCTGAAAAGCTCATGTGTTATGACAAATTATTCCATCCTGTTAAGAGAAGATACACAGTTTTGGGGGTTTCACAGAAGATAAGAACCGCCATGGCAGGGCAGGAAGGCTGAACCCCTGCAGAGGTGGAATCTGCGGAGCGCGCCGTGGGAAAATCACAGAATGCTTTGGGTATGGATACACCTTTAATGACCATCTAAGTCCTTCTCCCTGCAGTGGGGAGCCTGTCTGCCTTGGCTCTGTACAAGGCTGCACAAAAGCTGGGTTCCCAGCATCTCAGGGGGTACAAGATACACTCCCTGTTCTTCTTTTTATTTATCCTTTGTGCCATTAGTGGTCAGATCTTTCCTACTGAGAACCGAAAGAGCCCTGCATCATGCCCTCTTCTCCTTTCTCTGTGACTCCTTGTAGGACACCAGTTGCCTGACAGCAAAACGCAGTCATTTGCTGCAAACTACAAGCCAGAACATTATGCAGCGCTTTCTGGTTGAAATTTATCCCAGAGGAGAGCAAATAAGTTAGCTCCCTCTTTGATGTCTTGTTCAATTATTGTTCTCAAACAGTAATTGAGAGATTGAGGGGAAATTCTCAATTCACTCCGAACGCTCAAACTTAAACCCCCTCAAAGCCTTAAAACCCCAAACAGATAAAAACCCTAAAACCCTGCAGCAGAAAAATATTGCTGGCTTAATTCAACCTACTTATTTTTAACTCATCTTTTCAGAAATCTGTTTGGGTTTTGGTTTTTGGGTTGTTTCTTTTCTTCCTATTCTATGCTGCTCTTCTCCATCCTTCATTTGTAGCAGGAGTAAGTGTAAATTTTCATTGCAAGACGTTATTAGCAACCTGAAGGATGATTGCAAATTACAAAGGAAATATATTTGATCATAGTCTGTAGCCATAATGAGCAGAGATTGAAATGGAATTTGAATGGAAAGTCTTGAGGGGCTTTTTTTTTTTTTTTTTAAGGTTTTTCAGAGTTCTTTCAATGAAGCATGTAAGTAGAAATACTTAGGGAATATATTATGTACAATCATTGGAGGGGGTTGTTGTTTGGTGTGAGTTTTTTTTTTTTTTTTTTTTGCCTTGATTTTGTGAAGTCTATTGGGGGTTTATATAAATCCTTAAAGTACTTGAGGATGTAACTAGTCAGGTATTAGAACTGAGGGCAGAAATGCTGGAGATCAATGCTGCTCTGAATGAATTTTTCTTTTTCTTCCCTGAAGCTTCTTCCATCTAGCTGTAATATTTCAGGCTTTATACAATAATTGTAATAGAATACATATTTCTTTTCCCTTAGAAAAAAAAAAAGAAGAAGAAAAAGCTTACAGCTGAAGATCACCTGCTTTGCAGATAACAGAACACAAAATCTTTGCTAAAAGTAATGAAGACTGAAAAGATGCCAACTTTATCTTACACCATCCCATCTAACATTTCAACACTTCCCATGCGTAAAACCTCACAAAGATAGTAGGAAAGGTGAGGGGGAGGAGGGGGAAGGAAGTGGAATGTGTTCTAACCACAGAATCACAGAAACATTCAGGTTGGAAAACACCCTCAGGATCACCAAGTCAAACTAATAACCCTGCTTTAGAAGGTTCGCCCTAAACCCTATCCCCAAGCACCACATCCAAATGACTTTTAAACACCTCCAGGATTAGTCAATCAACCCAGCCACCTCCCTGGGCAGCCTATTCCAATGCCTGATCAGTCTTGCTGGGAAAAAAAAAATTATTTCCTAATATCTAGACTGTGGTGGTTTGGGAGTCTAACTGACTTAGACAGCTGGAATTATTTGTATTTACAGCTTTGCACAATATACAAGCAGATATTTACAATATATTACAGGCATATACAGTGAAAAGATAATATAGAAACACCACAGCCCTCCCAGAGATCAGAATCCCTAAGAAGGGTTTCCAACCACCCTACCACCTTCCCCCGCTTCCCAATCTTATCTTACATGCCAGATAAGTGAAAGTAGATGGGCCAGGGGCATTAGCAGCAGAAAATAATTAGGGAAGTTACACAGATCCAGCTAAGAAAGGCAGGGAGAGAGACATCCATCAGCCAGCATGGCACGAAACAGTCTGTCTTATCTTTGTTTGGGTTCTGTTATAAATTTTTCAGTAACCTATGAGTGAAGTAGAATCATCAATGTTTTCCTTTCTCCGCCTACAGCCTAATTTCTTATTAAAATCCTCCAATTGGTTCAAAGCAGCACACTAGTCTAAACCTACCCAGTGGCAGCTTGAGGCCATTCCCTCTTGTTCTATCACTGATTACTACTGAGAAGAGACCAGCACCAACCTCTCCACAAGGTCCTTACAGGTAGCTGTAGACAGGGATGAGGTCTCCCCTTAGATTCCTCTGTTCCAAACTAACCATCCCCAGCTCCTTCAGTTGCTGTTCAGAAAATGTACTCTCCAGGCCCTTCCCCTTCGTTGCCCTCCTCTGCACTTGCTCCAATGTACATGTGTATAAAATCTAAAGGGGTTTAGGGACCTAGCCAGATGTGTGTATGCTCCCTCCACCTTTCTACCTCGCTAAGTGTTCAAATTATTCCTTTCCACACAGAATTCCAGCTGCATTAACTGAGATGACCTGAGATGATCAGTTGAAGAGGGACATAGAACTGCTTGAGAGTCCAGCACAGAGCCACAAAGATGCTGAAGGGAATGGAACATCTCTGTTACAAGGAGAGCCTGAGGGAGCTGGGGCTGTGCTGCTTGGAGAAGAAGAGACTGAGAAGTGACCTCTGCAATGGTTATCAATATGTGCAGGTGAGTGCCAGGAGGCTGGAGCCAGGCTCTGCTGAGTGATGCTGATGACAGGACAAGGGGCACAGGGTGGAAGCTGAGGCATAGGAAGTTTCATATAAACATGAGGAGGAATTTTTTTCCCTGTGAGGGTGACAGAACACTGGCACAGGCTGCCCAAGTGGGCTGTGGAGTCTCCCTCTCTGGAGATACGCTGAGACATGTTCCTGTGTGATCTGGTCTAGGTGATCCTGTCCTGGCAGGAGGGGTCGGACTGGATGAACTTTTGAGGTCCCTTCCAGCCCCTGACATTCGTAAGAATTTCATAGCCTGTTGGCTACGTAAACAATCCAAGTGAGTTGCCATGTAAACACCCCTACCAAAAGGCAGTGGTTTAAAAGGAGTACATCCTCCTTCACGCTGAGGAGGAACTGCCACTGTATGGAGTTGCCATGCCACTGACCATGATCAGTGATCACTACTGAAGGGAGACAGATCTAAAAGAAAGCAGTGGCAACATTTTTTTCAAAGTGGTAACTCCCAAAATGAGTTTGAAGTGCAAATTGTCGTTATGCAACCTTATTTATAAATATTAGTTAGCACTGCCCAAGACAATGGTGATTCCACAGAAGGAAATCTTCTGCTTCTCTCCAGTAATGCTACATTATTCACCTCAGCTCCCTGAGGTGTTACCCTGCTAATAACCCCACTAATTGCCACCTCAGAAGGTGACAGGTCTAATCCTTGCTCAGTCCCAGCTGAGGTGATAAGGTTGGTTCCTGGCTGGGATGGTGGCAATAATTAATGTCAGGGGTACAGCGTGAAGCCTGGACACTTGCCACTGCAGGATTAGTTATCCTGTGATGTTTTGCTTCTGTGAAATGACATCTTAGTCCAGGAGAACTGACCTCAGTGCAGCTGACTGAACTTTACAACAGGAGTCAGGATATGACGACCGTGGCTAGAATCTGTCATTTTAATGATCTCCCCTGTCCTGCATATTTTGTCACAACGTATTTATCTTTGGCTACCAGGATGCTGCACTTGGAAATTTTAAAATATAACCTTTTGTGTGTTCCAGTGAACTCAGCAGTGTGTAGTGCAGAGGCAGTTTGGCATCTCACCACCACTGGCATCACAACGCCCTGACTGCGTTCTGACGTTGAAGGAGGCATTTGAGACTTCTGACATTCCTGCTACTTTTTTGTCCCCGTGAAAACGTCACACCAAGATGACGTGTGAGAAGTGTTTCCTCAAGTAAGTGTTGCCCAATTTCAACACCCATAGCTCTTTAGATTCTATCCCTGCCACATCACGGTGCAGTACCTTTGATTTTAATTCGCCACAAGAGCAGCAAGTGAAAGGGATCGGAGAGAAATATGTTGAGCTACTTTATTGTCTTCTCCTAATTGTTAAATTTATGTTGATTAAAATGTTAATTGTCACTAATGCTGCTTAGTCTGCTTCTTTAAACATGACCTTTATTCGCTTGATTAACTGCACTGTATTTTATACTGAGAAGCTGTTACTGCCAGTTTTGGTTAGGCAGTTTTACAGTCTGCTGCTATAGAAGTTTTGACATTTATATCTTTATACAGGAGAGATAAAAATTTAGGTTGACTTTAGTATATGGAAATTTTGACCTGAATGATAAACTGAAACCGAGTAGGAGACCCGTTTTATTGTTCTTTAAATAACATTGTGATCACTGTTGCCCTTTAATTTGATTAACAAAGATTAAATATACCATAAATGCTCATCATCTCGAATATGCACTGCTGGCTTTCTTTTAGTGAATTGAGCCCACAGAAAGTGGAGAATTAGAACTGACTGTAAGGTCTTGAAGTCTTTGTTTCCAGGAAAAAGAATATATCTGGGCTTAATGCGTTTCTCTGTCGCGCTGATTCAGCAAACAGTAAAATATTGCAGTCATTTTGAGGCAGAACACAATGTTTTGGCACCATTCTTATATCAGTATTTCTAATTTAATGCGTGTTGCTCCTTACCCTATGGCAAGGAATGGAAAATACACATCTTTGCCACATGAAGAGAACGTTTTGATTCACACTCTTCATAGAATCATAGAATAGTTTAGGTTGGAAGGGACCTCAAAGCTCAGCCAGTTCCAACCCCCCTGTGCCATAGGCAGGGACACCTCCCACTAGAAAAGGTAGCTCAAGGCCTCATCCAACCTGGCCTTGAACACTTCCAGGGAGGGAGCAGCCACAACCTCCCTGGGCAACCTGTTCCAGTATCTCACCACCCTCACTGCAGAGAACTTCCTACTGACATCCAGTTTAAATCTCCCCTCTGCCAGTTTAAACCCATTACCTCTTGCCCTGTGATTACAGCCTCCTCAGCCTTCCTGTGGGCCCCTTTCAGATACTGGAAGACAACTCCAAGGTCTCCTTGAAGCCTTCTATTCTCCAGGCTGAAAAGCCCCAACTCTCTCAGCCTATCCTCATAGCAGAGCTGCTGCAGCCCTCTGAGCATCACCCTCTTGTCCATGCGAGTTAATTCTCAAAACTGTGTGACTGGGGAGGTGAAGCCCTTTCTTGTTTATATTCATACTGAGCTTCTAAAAATAAAACCATACTAAAGTGCCTATATAAATATTGTATTGATATAAGTATTGCAGGATTATAATTCAACCCTACCATGCATAGAATTTAAAATCCCATCCATATATCTCTTATCAACTTATGGCTACCACAGTAACCAGCCATTAATCCTCTGATTTCTAGTATGCTACAGTGGAATTCTGAGAAACCAAGAGAAGACACTGCATTGTTTTTAGAAATAACAGTGGAGCTTCTCCAAGGCTTCTGCTGCTGCATATGATGGAAAGTGTTGACTGATTCACTGGAGGGTCATAGGATAACAAGAACTTACGTGGGACAAGAAACCCTGTAAGTATAGTGAGAAAGACTGAATGATACAGGTAAGCCTTGCCTAAATGCAAGCAAGATATTACACCTGAATTCTATGGCATTTGGGAGTCACAGTGGGAACAGAATATGAAGAACATGGAAGAACATCCCACTTTTGAGAGCATGAATGCTGAGTTCATCAGTCAAGACAGTCAACAAGTATGAACAGTTATAGAAAAGCTGCTTTTTTTGTACAAGAGACCAAATCTTGGTCTTCTACCTGACAAAACTAAATGAGCTGAGCTTTTGTGATATGAAAGCTGAGCAGCTGCCATTTGAAAGTGAGCTCATCTAAATGTTCCAAGTTTTTTTCTTTATGTCTTTATTTGTATTCTGGTCTTTATTACAGATATTTTTCTCTTCTGTTGTCTTTTTTATTTTGATTTGATTTACTGGGCTCTCTGCCTCTCTCTGTCTTTCAATCTGTTCCATTTCTCTCCCTTCATTCTTGATCCTTGTTGATCTTACATTGTTCAAACTCTTTTGACTGTCTCTCAAGATCTCTTCTTGAACACTGGATCATGATAACCTCAAACTCTTCTTTCACTATTGATCTGTTTCATCTTACTGTCACGTTGAGCTTCAGTATTTCTTCAGCATAATTTTCTATTTATTTGTATTCTGGTCTTTATCACAGTTATTTTTTCCCCCCGTTTTTCTCTTCTGCTGTCTTTTTTATTTTGATTTGATTTATTGGGCTCTATGCCTCTCTCTGTCTTTCAATCTGTTCCATTCCTCTCCCTTGCTGATCCTTCATTCTTGACCCTTGTTGATCTTACATTGTTCAAACTCTTCTGACTGTCTCTCAAGATCCCTTCTTGAACACTGGATCATGATAACCTCAAACTCTTCTTTCACTATTGATCTGTTTCAGCTTACTGTCACGTTGAGCTTCAGTATTTCTTCAGCATAATTTTATATTCTGCTGAAGACTGTATAAATGGAATCAAAAGTAGCTGACAAAAAACGAGATAGTAAGATAATCCAAAGGTTGGTCTTTCTGTCCATTTTGGGTGAAGTATGCAGTTAAAAAAATCTAATTTCCTCTCTGAGATTTGCATGCCTGGCCACTGGAAAAGATAAGCAGAACTGAAAGCCTGTCAGTGAGATAGCTGACCCCAGCTGATCAAAGGCATATTCTATGCCACATGCCATCATGGTGAGCAATAAAACCTGGCAGGAAGAAGCAAGAAGGAGAGAGATGTTCAGAGTTCCAGTGCTTGTCTGCCCATGGAGCCCTGCTCTCCCGGAGGTGACAGCTGCCTGTTGATGGGAAATGGTGAGTGTATTGCTGGTTTTGCTCTGCTTGCGCACACAGCTTTTGTTTTACCTATTCAACTGCCTTTATCTCCACCCAGGGAACTTCTCACTTTCACCCTGGAAATTCACTTCCCTGTCCCACAGGAGGAGAATGAAGGCATGGCTGTGTGGGACTGAGCTACCTTCTGGGGTGAGCCTACACCATCATCTTTCCCTACCGCAACTACATCGGGCATGTGTAAGAGACTGGGAAGGAAGACAGTCAGGACGACAGACTCAGATTGACCAGAGGAAAATTCCATACCATAAAACATTAAAATCTCAAGGAGAAAAGGAGAACATTTGTGATCATGGCTATTGTCTCCTCAAGCAGTCAGTGCCTTCACTGAGGCTCTGCCTTCTAGGAAGTGCTAAACATCTGCCTGCTGGTGGGAAGCGGTAAATTAATTCCCCTTTCTGCTTTGCTTCCATGAGCAGCTTTTTCTTTCTCTATTAAACTCTCATTGTCTTGCTCCACAAGTCTTTTTGGCTTCCTTCTAATTCCCCATGTCCCAAGGGAGCAGGGCAAGCCAGCGAGCCAGCAGTTGTGTGTGTTTTTGCTATTGGCCAGAAAGGCTCACCACAATACCAGGATCTGAGTAGGTGTGAATGAACTTTATATCGTGTAAATTTTTGCCTTTCGACCCTCAATAGCAACCCATAATTTAAACTTTGTGCTGTATTCAGGAACTGTTCTGTGGCACTTTTACAGCTATGGATTCATTACATTCCCTTGTTGTTTTTTCCACGTTTCGTAAACAGATGCTGCTTCATTAAATCCCTCTTTTTCTCCTCCTCAGGAGACTTGCAGCAGCTCAGAGTACCCAGAGAATGCTGTGCAAGAGTCCAAGAACATTTTATTTATTCATAACCAGAGCGGAGGAAGGGCTGTCTGGTTAAAGAGAGAAGAAGGTTGATTTCTAGAATACTTTTTCTTCCTCAAACAGAGAGTATGCATAGAAGCATGGGGTAGAATTATTCATGTTTAAAGTCTTCTTGCAGCATTACCCATGTTTACAAGCTGTTAAGTGACCTGAAAGAGTGAAAAATAATGATCCAGTTTATAAATTTTCTTATAAAGTCTGAAAGGAATACTTTAAATTTATTTATCAATTCTGATTTAAGAGGGGAGATTTAAACTGGGTGCTTGGAGGAAGTTTCCAGTGAAGGTGGTGAGACACTGGCACAGGTTGCCCAGGGAGGTTGTGGCTGCTCCCTTCCTGGAGCTGTTCAAGGCTAGGTTGGATGAGGCCTTGAGCAACCTGTTCTAGTGGGAGGTGTCCCTGCCTATGGCACAGGGGGGTTGGAACTGGCTGAGCTTTGAGGTCCCTTCCAACCTAAACCATTTTATGATTCTATAAACTATAGGCAAAACTGTGTCACTTTTTGGATGCCAGGCTGATGAAAAGCTGATGCCTTATCTGAGATCACCACTGACTGCCTGAATAGTACCTAAATGTTCACACTCTTGAAATGCAACATCAGATAAAAAGAATTAATTTGAAATATTGATTTCATTACTTTCTTGGAAGAAATATCGGGTTCCACTAAACTAAGTCCATTTTCATAGCAAAATAAATGTTTTCTATGGAGAAAAAATGTGATAAAATTAAAAACAGAAAAATAAATACTCGTGTTATTTTTAAGTTGCCTTAAATTTTTATTTAATCTAACTTATCTTATTTTCTCTTTCTGTCTTTTTTATTCTTTTTTTTTTTTTTTTTTCTAGTTCTTAAGGTTTTAATCTGATTTTTGAAGAAGTACCTACTTGATACTTATCACAGTTTTGTACAGCACTGGATGGAAGCTGCAGCACAGGAGGTTCCAGCTCAACACAAGGGGGAATGTTTTTACTCTAAGGGTAACAGAGCACTGGCACAGACTCCCCAGAGAGGTTGTGGAGTCTCCTTCTCTGGAGCCTTTCAAGGCCTGTCTGGATGTGTTCCTGTGTGACCTGAGCTAGATTGCCTGGTCCTGCTCTGGCAGGGAGGTTAGACTCTATGACCTCTTTGGGTCCCTTCCAACCCCTGACACCCTGTGAGACCACATTATGTGAAAGTTTATTCTTTTTTTCTTTTTTTCTTTTTTTTCCACTGGACAGCATATTGATCTTCAAGGACAACCAATTTGTGGTAGCTGTCATCTTTTCCTGATGAAATTATTAGTTTTCACTCTACCTTGGGAACTTCTTTCTTTGGGTTGTCAAAATGTGTCTGCCACCTCAAATTTAATTTAGGGGGTGGGGGGAGGAAATCTGGAATCCCATAATCCACTCTGCTTTAACATACAAAGACTACAGGAGATGCTTGTTTTCTATTAGAAAAAGACATTTTCTCCTGTGAACTGCTATGTTCAAGACATGGAAGCTGTCCTCGCTAGGATAAATTCAATAACGCACTGACTCACTACCTTAGGCAAGTTAAACTGCTTTAGAAAGGACCAGAAGATAGCAAAGGGGACTGCTTACAACATAACTCACTAGCAAAGTCTTCTCACCTACCAAATTTGTCAGTGTTAACCCTAATGGTAGAGTCAATACAGAGAGAAATATCTCATGCAACACTTGTTTGGTTTTTTTTTTTTTTTTGCCAGATCAGCAATCTCAGCCTGAGAGTAACCAGGCAGAAACAGAAGGTACAGCACAATAATCACCAACACATCTAAAAGGGCTGTCAGCCTCTGCATTCTACTTGAAATTAGACATCCATTTTAAAACAATTTCTAAGAATTAAAGTCGTTTTACAGCGACTTTTTCCCATTTTTAACTGCCTGAAGAGGTAAATGTTTCAAAACCACTGTTCACAACCCAAGTGTTTAGCCCAGGCACCGAGTTGTAGAGAGTTCTAGAAAGAAACCCTGCATCAATAGAGTTAATGTTGTTCTTCCTCAAGGGTTTTTGCAATGGTAATGAGATCACCAATTAATTTCCAAAGAACAGGTAAAACAGAGACATTTACTTGGGCAGTGCTGCAGACAGACTGTAGTAGTCAAAAGAACTCTTAGCACTACAAATTTGCTTTGCTTTGCTAAGTAACCTTCAGCATAGAAAAGCCTATTTTAGCCTTCTCTTTTTGTTGGGATTTTCTGAGATACAGAGGACCTAAATTGAAACATCAAGCTTCATTTTTTTCGGCCAGAACAAACAATATCCTACTTTTCTTTCCCTCATGAAAACTGATGTGGTGTTACCTGTCTTTATGTTGTTTTCAGGAACAAAAGAGCACTGCAACAAGCTTCAGTTAGGTGACATCAATTACTCCTTAAGCTCACATCCAGAATAAGGAGAGCTGCCTGAATCGAACTTTTAGGTTATAATCTTTTATAAGAGCTACTTAATATCATCCTGAAACTTTGCAAATTCCATTTGCCCTACCAGAGAAAATAAAAACTCTCCCATAACCACAGATTTTTTGGGCTGGACTCAGATGGGACTATTTTTACTTTTTTCCCCAATTTTGACTCTTCCCTGGAATCCAAAATATCACTGGATTAACTGTTTGGTCACATTTTTATGGACAGATCAGCTATCTGGACAGCTACTCCATAGGCCAAGATTCATTCCTAGATTGACTTCACTCCTTTCCTACACTCGGGCATCGGTGCCAGCAATTACATTACACAACAAATCTCATCTTGTATGTACATTTATCTTAAAGTCCTTCTCTAGTTAAGTTACTTCTGTTGGGTTTTTTTTTCCCTATGACTTTTACTGTGTGACTTTCCCATGTCTTTGTGCCTGAAATATTGATCTCTAGTCAGAGTCTCATTTTAGAGTACCACATTTTTTTGGTGTGCACTGTCAGACAATCTGTAGATTTTTCCAGTAAAGTATTACTCTTCCTCTTACTTTTTCAGCCTCTTCAAATGGGTAGGACCTTTTGTTCTCTAAAAGGCATCTGTATTAACCAATAAATACAGAATTAAAAGGGAACACACGCAAAAAGATCCCTTCCCCCCCAAAAAAAACCCAACCAAAGAAAAAAACCCCAAAACTAACAAAACAACCCAACAAACAAACAAAAACCCAACTACCCAAACCAAAACTCCTAAACCTGCACTGGTATGTAAAGTAAGTTATAGTTTAATAGCACAGAAGACAGAGAATGCTGAGGGAAGCAATATACAAGAAAGATAAAGACATTTCCAACCACTCAAATCCCCAGAAGCTCCTCTGTGTCATTTACACAGTGCTGTACTCATGATACTTGATGGTTCCTAAATCTCAGAATGTTTTTGATCTTTTTTCTTGCCAAAAGCCTTCTTTGTCTTCTGGCAACTTTAGCTGTTGTACCTACAGCCAGACTGCTCTAGCTCAGTGAGTGATGCCCTTGCCTATTGCTGAGAAGTCCCACATTTAATGGGCAATAAGCCAGGGCAGGGATTAAATAAGCCTGTCAGGGTAGGGATTCGAAAAACATTCAATACTGAAGGTACCTGTACTTTCATTTTCTTTCTTAGATGAGACCTTCTTTAGCTGGTAAGGAAACGATGGCAACCAACTTAGGATGATCCTGGTGATTTAGTTGCCTTACCTCAGCATGCCCTGGGAAGTTCTTCACTTCATTTCTCCTTCTGCTTCTTACAGTTGGCTATGCTGCCTCCAAAATTATAATAGGCAAGTCTAGAGCAAGCCCTTGTGTATGTTCATTGTCCTCAGCTTAGGTGAGATATTTCCTTAATTACATGGCATATTCTAGGTGATGTGGGCATGAGGTGGTNCCACCTTTCCCCCCTTCCCCAATCTTCTCACCATCTGTTGATGCAGCAGATAGGCAGAGGTAGATCTGCCAGGGGGGACTAGCAGAAGGAAAAGAAGTTAGTGGAATTATTCAGAATCAGCTACAAAAGGCAGGGAAAAGGAGCCAGCCACAGCCCAGAGAGGTCTGAAACCGTCTGCCTTATCTATATTTGGGTTACAACTCTTAAAACAATTGTTTTTTTCTTTCTCAGTAAAGCTGTGAGTGGAGTAGCATTGTCAGTGCTTTCCTCTCAGCCTATAGTCTAATTCCTCATTCAAATCCTCCAATTAGTTCAAAGCAGCACAGGGCAATACGTGGTAAAATGAATGAGTAGGTCATTGCTTCCTCCCTCACCCTCTTAACATTTTTTTAATTAAAGATTCTTTCCTCTTCTTGCCTGCCTGGTTTCTTCTAGAGAAGCTTTCTAAAGACAAAATTTTGAAACTGTGAATTGTGCTTTACAATAAACATGCCTTTCATAATCACCTCATTAACACTCAAAACATTCATTAATTTGGAGCTTCATATAAACACCAAATGTTCCACAGCAGATACTAACGCCTGACAGAAAGAAAAGCTATTGAGCAGTGCCTCCTCTAAGTACTGATATGTATTAGGGAATTTTTTTCAGATTTCATGTTACAGAATGGAGGATGTGAATCTGGGTGCATTTGGAAATGAATGACAGCAGAATAAGCATAACTGTAAAAGAGTAAGGTTATAAATGAACAAATACTTAATGGGGTAGAGATTTTACATATGATATTAACATTAACTCCTTATCCTAATATGTAAAAATCCTTTTTTTTACAGCCAAGTCCAAAATCACCTTCCTGGATGTGCTCACGCTTCACTTTTGCATTCTACACCTCATAAATTTGATATATTTTAAAACTAAGAGCATCAATTATGGAGCCCCCAACACAAGAACATGGAACTGCTGGAGCGGGTGCAGAGGAGGCCACCAAGATGCTCAGAGTGCTGCAGCAGCTCTGCTATGAGGACAGACTCAGAGAGTTGGGGCTATGCAGCCTGGAGAAGAGAAGGCTTGAAGGAGACTTTGGAGTGGCTTCCCAGTATCTGAAAGGGCCTACAGGAGAGCTGGGGAGGGGCTATTTATAAGGTCTTGGAATGTCAGGATGAGGAGGAATGGGTTTAAACTGGCAGAGGGGAGATTGAAGCTGGATGTTAGGAAGAAGTTCTTCACAGTGAGGGTGGTGAGACACTGGCACAGTTGCCCAGGGAGCTTGTGGCTGCTCCCTCCCTGGAGGTGTACAAGACCAGGTCAAATGAGGCCTTGAGTGACCTGTTCCAGCAGAAGGTGTCCCTGCCTATGGCAAGGAGTTGGGGGACTGGATGAGCTCCCTTCCAACCTAAACCATTTTATGATTCTATCTAGTATGCCCCAAAAAAAGCTTACTAATAAAGATGTAGTCTATACCACTGAACTAACTGCCTTGGTCATATCAGCACTTCACATGGACATCATACAACACACATTACCTGCTCCTTCAAGTCTCCTTGCTGAAGAAAAGATTATTAATAAAACAGTAAGACTAGAATGGGTTCCTAGTTTCTTATTTAATGCTTGTGATGGGAACTGTAAGTACTGTTTCAGATTTTATGGATCAAAATAAAGTGTAATTTAGTGACAGAAGATATTAAAACCAAAGAGAAAAATCACTACCCTCTCCAAAATCTCGACAAATATTATCTTGCAGACGTCTACCAGCACTTGCTGTTCTATTTGGTGCCAGAAAAGGATCTGACAGGCTAAGGTAGGATTATCTTTTTAATGTACTAGATGAATTTGGATCCAGAAACAAATTTTGTAACTGGATTAAATGCTTACCCGCAGAAGCATGGCTTACCGAGCTAAGCATCAGGGCTGAAATCCCCACATTCCTTAAACAGCTTTGAATCTTCTTCTTTCTTCAAAAGGATGGATAGCTCACAATTACTCCAGGCTAAATTTGAGGAATCTGTCTCTCTGTCTGAGACTTTCACCTGCACAGCATTTGAGATTATTGACAGTTCATCATTCTCACCATTTTTTCCTTTATTTCTTATTATATGCATTATATATATATATATATATATATATAGCATTATATATTNTATGGTGAGACTGTTCAGTCCTTTCAGAAAAGAGAAAAAGATGTTGCCACCAAAGGAGGGACTTGCCTATTTAATCTTCCAAGTTCATTTCAAATTGAAAGCACACTGTAGCAGGTTTGAAGGGCAGGCAAGAAGAGAAAATGGGAAGGAAAAGGAACTGATCAGGAACTGGTTTCCCATATTATTCATGTCGGTAATACCCAAGCACTAATGCGGTCATTTGTCTTTACTAAATTCTAAAACACAGCAGTTGCAAAGTAAGAATATTTGTTAAGCTGGATTTCTCCTTTGGATCTTTAGTCAATGGTTCCACAGGGAATTACAGATGACAGCACACATTAGCAAGGAGTTATCTTTCTGCATTTCATCTAAGGTGAACATGGATCTATAGCATGTTGCTGCTACTGTACAGACAGGTGTAACTGGTTGATGGCATCCCAAGACCACAATGAGATTTTAAGCCAAGAATATTTAATTGTTCTATTTGTGATCTTAAAAGTACACTCAAAACAGAAAGGAGAAGGGGAAGAGGGAGGGGAAGAGACAAGGAAGCAGAAGGACACGTGACTAATTTTTTATTCTCAAAGTCCAAGGATTCACACAATGATGGGAATATTGTCCTAAGCATTAAAGGCATGCGAAAATCCAGACTTAGTAAAATCAAGGAGGTCAACCACTTTGACTGCTCTTGTGGCTAGAAAAGAAAATCCTAATATTTAATGAAATGTTCCCTCCTTTATTGTTGACAATGTAGGTTCATTTTTGTTCTCTCGGTCAAGGAACTACATTTACTTTGCCTCTATGATTCTCTGGAACACAACAGCATTTACTTCATGGATCATAATGACCACAACTCTGAGAAGAGTCTCCTTGTTTTATGGTCTCTCTACCATGTAACAGAGCAAGGAGAAAGACAACATAGATTCAAACTGTACAAAACCCAATATGCTATGAAACCATGATATTTTACTGTCAAGTTTCTTATTGATCCATTAAAGGGACATTGACCTTTAATATTAACGTCCTTAGCTCCAAATTTCATTGGAAAAGACTATAATACTTAATCTTCAGTGACATAAAATGTTTGTGTCTACTGCAAACAAAACCACAGCCTGTAGTGAAGAAACATAGCCTTAATTGCATCATCTACTTATCAGGAGGGCTCTCGCCATTTGCTGTTACAAAAAATGAAGAGTCAGAGTATTACCAGGTGGAAAGGCTACTCCTCTTCGTATAAGGACATTACTGTGAAATAAAAAATTACTTCATTTTTGGTTGCAAACAGGATAGGTGGTTGAATTGCACATTTATTTTAAAAATACTGCTGTCGAGATGGCTTTGACTTAAAAATGAGAAGTACCAGCATGTTACTTCACAACAGTAAACAGAAAAGGCTTCATTGATTACTTGGTATGTCTAGAATTTATTTGTGGATAGAAGATAGAATATAACTTACATGGCGTGACCTTGGTTCAGAGGTGATGCTGAACAGAAACACCATTTGTTGTGCACAAGCCCATTCCACTTTTGGTTATTAGATTCCCTTTACCTAGAAATGCTTCCTTTACCTAAAATTGCTTCTCTATTTTGCATCAAGAAGAAACTCTTTTAGCCTATACATAAACCACCGTGCTGTCAAACTGCTGATCCTAAACCAAAAGCAAAACCCAAGAGAGGTGGGAGGTGGTTGGCAACAGTAGTGGTGTTCAAAAGATCCATGAATTCACTGAATCAGTTAAGACCAAGAAATTATTTGGATTACCACTACTGTTTGACTGTTGGGTTTTCTTTTTACAAAAGCAAAACCCAAGAGAGGTGGGAGGTGGTTGGCAACAGTAGCAGTGTTCAAAGGATACATGAATTCACTGAATCAGTTAAGACTAAGAAATTATTTGGATTACCACTACCACTGGATTTTTTTTTTTTACTTACATCAAACTTCAGTTTTCCTGTTTTGTCCTTTTCATATTAGTATGTATGTGTATATATTAATATTGTATGAGGAGCCAGTAGGAAGTTAAGTCATCAGTGGCCACTATTATCTTACTCAACACTACAGGGCAGTCATTCTGGTCAAATAAGATCTACCTACTCAGCACTGATAGGTGATAGTAATGAAGCAGTTAGATGAAATGATAATGGCAGTGGAAATGATAGACAGGTTACAATCAGGTGAAACTTTAGGACAGCAGAAGTAAGTTTCCACACAGTTACCTGGACAGATTGAAAGCTGGCATATAAGGCCTGTTGCAGGCTATGAGAAAGAGTTGGCTGCAAGACAGTTTCCATCTGGCTCATGTTGAATAACGCAATCCACTCAAGTCCTGTGTAGATGACATAGACAGGTTGCATATATTTCAAATGGCAGCATTGATCATGTGTTTCATTTTTGAAAATCACATTCAATGTGTCTTATTCCAAGAAGCCACCAGCAGAAACGTTTATGCACTAATTCTTCAGCCATTCCCCTGAACCAGTTTGTTGCTATGACAGGGTAGGTCCTAGAATGGATTACAATGGATACATCAGGTTTAAAGAAGCAAATATAATTTTCTCCAAGTAGTACCATGAGTCATAGTCTATTATACGAGACAATATAGAAGAGAGCTGAACCTAGTGTAGGGAAAGCTACACAATCTAATTAACATCATTCCAAATGTTTCTGTCAGTCCTAATAAAGCAAACCATAGAAACTTATAAAAATCATTTAATGATTTAATGATCCCAGAAGCTCACAGCGTGAGCCAATATAAATCACGGTAGTGCTTTCAGTCAACTTTTTTAAAACTGTGAGTCTCTGATAAACAGAATTTGTCTAATAATACAGCCAGAATGAAAATGCTATTCATAAATATGTACAAGAATACAGTTGTATTTGTTATATTGCTAATATTAGCTGTGCAAAAAGTAGAATTACTTCCAGCCTGTAACAGACAAATGAGGTTGTTAGGAAAATCTATTAGACTATAAGAGAATTCCTCAAGACTATTATTCACTTATTAAAGACACAGTGGAAGTCTGAAGTAATATGAGAATCATTTCTTGTTTTCCTTAAAAGGAGGTATTCCTCCTCAGCTTTTGTCGTTACCAAAGCTCATCATTTCCATTGCGGGAAGAGGAATTCTAGCTGCATCCCAGAGCCAGCATCATGGAGTCAGCGAGATAATCGCTAGCCGAGGAGACACTGAGTTTTTCCACTGACTTGAGTGAGTTTCAGCGATCACTGTTTCTGAATACCCATTCTCTTTGTTGCAGAGTAGATAAGCTTCAGAACAGCTTTGAAAATGTTGGGCTGTGGTGTAATTTGTTCTTTGTAAGACACTATAATCTTTTATTTTGCATTACTGATCCCTTGCCTGTCTATGTAATGTTGGACCTTCAGAGACCGAACCTCATCAGAGTTTACTGGACACCCAGAAGAGAAATAGTGTGATCCAGTCATGATATCTACCCTGGAATTCAGCTGAAAGGGGCTCTGTCTGTGGGATACAGGAGGAGTATCACTTGCATTCACTCCATTGCTTGTCCGTCAGTCATGGCTAGGACACGCTATGACAACAGGACCAAAAGAGTAATAATAATAAAGACATGAGTTGGCATCCATACTATTCATTCTCTAAAACCTTTTATGCCTTTATTCAATCCACTCAGAATTCAGAACCTGGTAAGGAGAATTTACTTAATGTACTATGATTACCATTACCCTAGAACCAGATAATAAATGCTGGGTATGAGCCATGGCATTATTTTTCCTCAGTATGCCTTGTGGCATAATCTGCCACATGCCCAGCAGAGGAATGAGAACAGTGTAAAACAGCTTTTAAAATTGCTGCAGCTGGAGTATTTACAGCCCCTGCATACGTGGTTTCTTCTGTGAAGAACTTCAGCATTTTCCTGCAGCCTTGCAACCATTTCTAGAACCATAATCTAAACACCAATATAGACATCACTCCCATTCTTTTTTGTTTTTTTTTTTCCTATATTTTCTGATCTGTTCCTTAAATATTTTACAGCCAGGGGAAAGCAAGCACAAACATATTAGTTTTAGAAGCTGGTTGTTGCTCATTGATGTTGGGGATGAAATTACAGCTTCAGCTGAAAACAATTAAAGAATGATCTTCTACACTGTTGTACTACCTTAGTTCAGGTGGAAGTAATTAAAACCAACCATCTAGAACAAACCTAATGAATGACAAGAAGACACTTCAAGTAGTAAAATTGATATCATAGAAGGTACTTTCATCAGCCTACTTAAAAAAATTCACAAGTTTACCTTTGAAGGAATCACCTAACAGTTGACAGAGCACGTTTCTTTTCTCTTTGTTCCTGATTCTATCTTTTGAAATATCTTTAATTAAAGTAAGTTAACCACTAAGGTCTCTTACCTAGAAATCACTTCTACTTATCTTATTTTGCTCAGAGATGTCACACAATTCAAAGCCAGACTCAATAAATACAACCTTGAGGCAATACGCAGCTGTGGTTCTTTTTCACTTATGCCTACTTTTGTAAAAATATCTGATGGTGTCTTTAATGTACCAAAAGGACTTAGTGCATCTAGGTTAAGTCCCAAGAGACTGACAAGCATCGAGGTGCTTGCTGAATTATACAATTGGTTGACTCAGTAAGAATGCAAAGTATAGTTTTGGTCATGTGCTTCTCCAGGTGATGCTCACAGAAAAGCTGAAATTCTTTCTCATGCCTCTCTCCTTCTCCTTGACAGAGCTGTGCACAAACCTAATTATTAATTGCATTAACCACATCACTTATATTACAGGTCCAAAGGATTTTGAAAACAGAACCGTAAGAGTTTCGGTTTTGCAGTGAACTGAAAACAGTTAATCAAACATTATGAATGCATATTTTTCTGATGGTGGTAAAGATAACTAATCTCCCTAGCTCCAGTTCAGCTACAATAACTGACTTTGGAACCTCAAAATATTCACGATTCTTTCACCTTTGCAAAAACAACGAGGGAGGGAAGGAAGAGCCTCTTAATTTATCACAGGCAACTCCCTGTGATGATGCCATGCACCACTAATTGCACATACTTAATGATGTTCTAAAGCTACACTGAAAATAAGGTTCTATTTGTTAAATAGCAGAGTCAGTTGCAGGGACCATTTGCCTTACATTTTAATTGCCCACACCACAGCAACAGAAGAGGTGACTGGCCAGATTGTGACAGCTGTAAAACTACATCTGAAATGGGAGTGTACAAAAAAATTACTCAGGATTATGAAGCTCACATGATGCCGTTTATTATGAATTTCATCCGAGTGCATGCACCTGCCACAAAGCTGATTTTAAAAAGGTAAAATGAAAAAAAAAAAAAAACAAAAAAAACCCCAACAAAATCCCTGTAAGCTTAGGAGTACTGTTATTGAAAAAGCATTTAGAACAGGGACAACGTAGCAATGGGCTCTACCAAACAGAGGAAACTTAAGAGTTTTTGCAGCCCCATAAAGAAGGGATTTACTTTTGGTAATTTTCTCTCATGGTATTCTCCCAAGCAACTTCTTCCATTTCTTACTGTCTTCTCTCACCTTCTTTCCTTCTGTCTCCCTCTCCTTCTCTTCCTTTCCATCTTTGTCTGTT